>BMAC01000888.1:30962-75739 GCA_014905375.1 Phtheirospermum japonicum | reverse complement strand
TGTACGCAAAGAATTAGGTTCTAGCCTTTCAAACCATTTCATTGCTTCTTCCTTCCGCGCAAAAGTGAAGAGTCGCATCTTCACTTGATCCCTTGTAAGCCCGTGAAGAGTAGAACTATCAGTGATGAACTCAAATTTTTGAATGAATTTTAGCGCATCTTCGTTCCGACGCCCATGAAAAATTGGAAGATTCAATTGGTCGTAATTGTCCGAAAAGTAATTCATCATTGCGTCGCTCAATGGAATAGCCGGTCGAGATGCATGACGCCAATCGAACGGTGGTTCATTGTACGGATAATACTTTTTTATTATTTTTTTTTTGAAATAATAAATTAAAAATTAAAAATAAAATTTACGATTTTTTTAATTTATTTTTTTTTTCGAAAAATAAATATTTATTTATTTTTAATTTCGAAAGTTGAAAACCTTTAATTAAAAATAATATTTTCGAAACTTTTTTTTTTTTTGGGATTTTTAAATTTTTTTTTAAATGGTTTGAGAAATCTTGGGTTTTGTTTGTTGACATTCCTTGCAAACACAACACTCAAAGTACAAGATTAAACGCACCGGTAGAAAATAATAAAAATGAATAAATAAAAAATCACAAATAAAAAAGATAGATAAACGAAACAAAATAAGAACACAAATAAGGATACGAAAAGCAAATACAAAATTCACAACCTTTAGTTTTCCCCGGCAACGGCGCCAAAATTTTGATTCGAACTTTTGTGTTCCTACTTTATAAATATTTGTCAATTATTCAAAAGCTCGCTCGCAAGAGTACGAGTTCGCATGTAGGTTGGTAAGTTGAACCGAGTCGATCTCTCGGGGAAAACAAGGCTCGGAAGTTCCTTTTTTGTTTGTTTGTTTACGAATACGAAATAAAATAAAATTCTAATCTAAACACATAAAAGCAATGAATTGACTAAACGAAGAATAATGAAATTCAAGGGTTTTGAAAATAATTAAGGAACTTGGATTTTAGAGCTTCGAATCGTTTCCCCGATCTCTTAGGAAAAATCCCAATTGATGGTTCACGACGATTCTAGGCTCTAAACCCATTAGATCTAGCCAATCAATCTCATCAATATCATCATAATAATCTCATCACAATCATTAATCCAAAATCACCAAGATCATACAATTCATCATAGACTTCGAAATGAATAAAAGACTTACTAATTAAACTATGACGAACAGCAGCGTTTCGGTGTCGAGATCTTGAATCTAAGCTATCTAATCTATCTAAGAACTAATCTAAACTAATGTTAAGCTAGAGATTTAAAACTAAGAAATTTAAAGAGAAACTAAGAAAATAAAATGGCACTCTTGGAGTTCTCAACCCCCAAAAGGCCTTAGAAACCTTAGGAATAATGTGTGTTTTCGAATGTGAGGGGTGGGGGGTATTTATAGGTGTAGGTGGCTTAGAAAAGGGGTCAAAATTAGGGTTTCCGCCCCTTCTCGGACGTTCAGCACTTTCCATGCCGGTTGTGCCCAAAGACATCCCTTCTAGAAGGCCCAGAATCAGGAGGTGCTGCCAGCCCAGCTTTCTATACCGGTTAGGCCAAGCGACAGCCCTTCTAGAAGGCCCAAAACAGTCATTTCTTCAAATCGCGGCCCGTTTTCGCTGAAACTCTACTCGTTTGCCCATTCTTGACTACGTCCAAACCTAAATACCTCAAGATACCTAAAATAAACATAAAGTTAATTAATTATAATTAAAATACGGTAAAACAAGTTGGAGATAAGAAAATGTGAAAATATGCTCAATTTATCCAACTTTCACCGAAAACAATAGCAAAAATGAACTAAAATAATAACTAAAATCAAGACAAATTCATATTAATCAACTATCCCACGCTTAATTGGTTTGTTCGTCCCCGAACAAACGATAGTTTCAAAGACTAACAAGTATGAAAATCAGTCCAAGCAATGAGTTGTGTCGTGCTACATACATAATTTTGAAAATATAGATACAAGTCACGCAATTTCAAACACTCAACCCTTATTACATTGTCGCTCCAAAATCAAAATTCATGTATTCTCTCAAAAGGGAAATATATATGGGTGTTCGCTCAAAGCACTCAAGAATTTTCTGCATGGGACGTGTATATGCTCAAATCATTCAAATACAAGKACAATAAACAAGAACCGAAAATCAATCCCTTTTCAATCGCAAATTAAGTGCGTTATCGAACTAAGAATAGCAGTAGCAGTAGCAGTAGCGGAGTAGTAGGAGGAGGAGGAGGAGCAGTAGCAGTAGCAGTAGCAGTAGTAGTAGTAGAGGAGGAGGAGGAGGAGGAGGAGGAGCAGTAGCAGTAGCAGTAGCAGTAGCAGTAGCAGAGTAGGAGTAGGAGTAGGAGTAGGAGTAGGAGTAGCAGTAGCAGTAGGAGTAGGAGTAGGAGTAGGAGTAAGAGTAGGAGTAGGAGTAGGAGTAGGAGTAGGAGTAGGAGTAGGAGTAGGAGTAGCAGTAGGAGTAGTAGGAGTAGCTGTAGGAGTAGCAGTAGCAGTAGGAGTAGAAGTAGGAGTAGGAGTAGGAGTAGGAGTAGGAGTAGGAGTAGGAGTAGCAGTAGGAGTAGTAGTAGCAGTAGTAGTAGAAGTAGTAGTAGCAGTAGTAGCAATAGTAGTAGTAGCAGTAGTAGTAGCAGTAGTAGCAGTAGTAGTAGAAGGAGGAGGAGCAGCAGCAGCAGCTTAAAAAGCTGCCAAATTGGACCGAAACTCGTGTCACGAGTTGACGTGACTCAAGTTTAATGGTGAGATCGATGGACCCCAATAGAAAACTCATTCTCTTTGTAATAAAGTTTAGTAGGTCTCATAGTGGGGCCTACCTAGACAAGTATAACCGATATCAGTTAAACGAGGAACTGTAGGTCTCGATTTGTGGTCAATGGTTTGATTAACCACCATGGTTCACGGATAGAAATAAAATCATCTACAGGTTTTGATTAGTTCGTTTCTGGTTTGGGAAAACCTCGAACCGTCATTTTTGGTTATACCCTCCGAGTAAACCACTAGAAATTAGATAAAAGAACTAAGTCGTGAACCGGCGGTTTGAAACAGCCATTTAAACTAGTGGCAAACCTTCGGTTATATATTAAAGGCTAGAAAAACTAGCCGTTGAGAAAAAAAACTGGTAGTTCAAGCCGAAACAGTCGATTAAACCAAAATTGGCGGTTCCAATGAATAGTTTTGCAGAATTTCTTTGAACCCATTTCCACACCTATAAATACCCCCGCCCCATAAACAATCTTCATACCAGTTCATCTCTAATCTTCTTCTTTTCTTTTATTTCCAAGCTTCAATTTGTAAAAATAATATCAAGAATCAAGTCTCGACTCTCGTTTCTAATGTTTTATACTCTATTCATAATTGATTCTCTCTTGTTTCTATTTTTTTTTTCATATTATTGGAGAAAGATCTTTTCTTCCTACTAGTAGGGGAAGGAGTGGTCATACAGGAGGCTCACCTCTACGAGGTTGAGGACCTTCGATTTTTGTCGATTATATTTCCGATGATCTAACGACACAAGAAGTTGAAGAATTATACCATTCCATTAATTATGGTATTGGTGAAGAATCACCCTCCATCGATGATTCCAAATGGGCTAACCCGGTAAATCTTGATGAAAATGCAAAATCCAAAGAAGGTGAGTTGATGTTATGCGGTCACCGCAATAAAATGAAAATCGGTGAAACTCAAATCCGACATTGTTTGTGCCAATCGTTGGAACTCTACTTTTAAGTTACTAAATGATTCTTATGAATATAGAATTACTCAAAATATCGACATTGGTTTATTTTCACATATGTGGGATAATTACATGAACATGATTGCACTTTTAAAAAAATTTAACGATTCAACAGTGACTTTATCCAGTATTTATTATCCTACCTCTACACTTTTTCTTGATCAATGTATTCAACTTATACTTGTTGTTAAAACTTTACCTAATTCGGCTCAATTACATGAATGCGTTACTAATATGTTGACAAAATAGATCATATATATCGCATCATTCCTGATGTTATTTTGGTTTCTAGGAATCTTATATTCGGTTTATTGATGTGAATGTTTAGAAAGTTTGCTTACCATATTATCTATTAGTGCCTTTTATAGAAAGTTTGGAACTTGAAGTTCTAACCCCTCAACTTGTGCTCACATTGCTAGGCAATCTTTATTTTATTTTTTTTATGAATATTTACACTAATTCTTCTACTTCTATTTATTCCCTTCACCTTCCATTCCTTCCCATTCCCCTTATCTGAGTTTCAATTTTGGTACTAGTGTAGTAGTACTTCTAATATAAGATCATTATTTTCTGACCATCAAGAAGCTCTAGCCCCGTATTTGTCATATGTGGAGGATATTATGCGGAAATGAGTGAGGCCTAGTGATAGTACAACTCGAGAATCGGACACTTATTTATGTAGTTTTGACTCGTAAACTATCCCAAAAACCAGATGGTACTAACGATCTTGTGCAGTGGTGTTCAAGAATGCATTCTATTTTCCTAAACTTTCTAGGATTGCAAAGAATATTCTCAACATTCCTTCTTCAATGATTTCTATTGAACAAACTTTTAGCATCGAGGTTATGTGTCAGACGAACAACGATCAAGATTATTGCCTCACAATTTAGAAATTTAAATGTTGCTCAATGATTAGATTGAAGCCAAAACATACACCCAAAAATCCAACTTCGGTGAAGATGAAGAGAGCGACTACTACAATACCACATTGGGAAGCATCAGTGATTGAACAAGGACGAGCCTCCTCCACTATCCATTTTCATCAGCAAGGTAAGTTATGATAAGTATAAGAACTACGTGAGTTTTGATTCGTCAACGAGGATACGTAMGAAAGTTAATTCTAATATTAGAGGTTAAAATTAAAATTTTAACTTCTAATATTAGAATTAAACTCGGTCCTTCTTAAAATATATTTTTGAAAAAACTCTTCTTTTTTTTCAAAACACATAAGAACTACGTGGGTTTTGATTTCTCAATAAGAATATGTAGGCAAGTTAATTCCAATATCGAGAGTTCAAGTTTTTAATTTTAATTTCTAATATTGGAATTAGGCAATTTAATTCCAATATTGATAGTTAGATTTTTAGTTTTAACTTCTAATATTAGAATAAAATTCAAGTCTTTTTCTTTAAGATTTATTATGCTTAAGTCTCTTTTTTCCCCTCAATATTAGAATTAAAAAAACAAGTCTTTTTTCTTTAAAATATTTTGTTTAAATCTTATTTAATTCTTCAAAATACATATTAAAAAATAAAAAGAAAAAGAAAAAAAACACCGGTTACGAACCGAATCGGTATTTTGTAACCGTAGTCATAACTGGTTCAAACTGGACCAGTTTTCATTTTGTTTGGTTACGATTACATAAATTCTAGTTTAAAAAACTGGCGATTTAAACTGTTTGTGCATGTCTATCACTACAAAAAAAATAGTATTTTACCGAGGGGAATACTTAGGAAAATCTTGCCCTCGGAAATTCTGAGGGCACTACTGATAGGAATTATTACCGAAGGTCGGTACCTTCGGTAATGCTCCATGCAGTCAATCCTTCGGAAACACAGCGCCAATGTTTGCCGTCATTATTTGCCGAAGGTAATTCCGAATGATTTCCAAGTTGAAGTTTACCGAGGGCATCTACCCTTTGGAATAGCGAGGGGAGCAAATGCCCCTCGMAAGTTTTTGAAAGAAAATAATTCTCATCGGGAATTTCTGAGGGGGATTTGTTCCCCTCGGATTTTTTAAATTACAAAAAAAAATCAAAATAAATAAAATAAATAATAGTGTAAAAATAAACCATATCCTATCAMTTTAGGCACGTGGGGTAATTTTGACCCAGTTTCGCTAAAAAATATCATCGAGCATGTACGTATTTACACGTGTCGTGTAATTCGGCCAATATTAACCAAAATACAATCGATCAACTTGTTAAGTTGGAAATGCAAAGCAACAAAGCATCGTAATTTTTGTGAAGGTTTCAAGAAGTGTGTTTTGTTATTTTAGAACCACGAGAATTGGTAATTGATTGGTAAATACGCTTTTTCTAGTTTTTTTTAATTTTCTTTTTAATTTAAGAAAATAAAAAATATAAAAGGCGTAAAAATAAACCATATCCTATATTTTTAGGTACGTGGGGGTGATTTTGACCCTGGTTTCACTAGGAAAATATGACCGACCATGTACGTATTTACACATGTCGTATAATTCGACCAACAGTAACCACAGCGATTGATCAACTTGTTCAGTTGCAAAAGCAAAGTATCGAAGCATCGTAATTTTTTTGAATGTTCCATAAGATGTGTTTCATTGTTTTAGAACCACAAGAATTGGTAATTGATCAGTAAATACACTTTTTCTATTTTTCTTTAATTTAAAAAAATCAGAAAAAAATATAATGAAAATATAATACTGTAAAAATAAACCATATCCTATAATTTTAGGCACGTGGGGTGATTATGACCTGGGTAACACCGATCATGTACGTATTTACACGTGTCGTGTAATTCGACCAACAGTAATGACGATACGATCGATCAACTTGTTTAGTTGGAAACGCAAAGCAATGAAGCATCGTAAATTTTATGAAGATGTCACGAGGTGTAATTCGTTATTTTAGAACCACACGAATTAGTAATTAATCAATAAATATATCTTTTCTATTTTTTTTTTCTATTCTTTTAATTTAAGAAAACCAAGGGGAGCAACTTCTCCTCGAAAATTACCCAATCGAACTAATTCTCCTTAGAAAATACAGTGTGAAAAATACCGAAATACAAACATGATGTGCTTCTACAACCTCTAATCGCCGAGTTGAATCAGTTGTGGACGGTTCGGGCTCCCTCATACGATATATCTAAAAAAATTCCCAATTACGAGCAGCACTTATGTGGACAATTAGCGATTCTTCTGCATATTCTATGTTGTCCAGTTGGAGTACGGCTGATCAAACAACTTTCTCTTACTGCATAAAATGCTTAGACGCCTTCACTCTTAATTGCAGCGGGAAGTAATCTTGGTTCGACAATCACCAGGAATTTTTTGGATGCGGTCACCATTTTCAAAAGGATAAACGATCTTTCGAAAAAGAAGATATGTCAAGACTCCACCGCTGAACGTCTTCTCTGGGGTAGAAGCTTTGGCAGAGATTGAAAGATTGGGGCTTCTGAAGTTACTTAACTAGATGTAGCACTCGTGAATGCACAGATTTCTAAAACGAGTTGACATTTTCATTGTTCTCATTCTACGACTTGCTTTCCGTGCCCGCCTTGGTGATTTTAATCGCCCACTCTTACTGCTGGAGAACACTAAGGCGTGGCATGATCATCACCTTTTCTTGGGTCCCGAATAGCATTGCTCGTGGAACACGTCGAGCAAGCGACGTGAAAAGATGCAATTCTTGGGAGGCAACCCAAGCYTTTTATTTTTTTTCTTTTTCCTTAGCTTTTATTTTGATTTTTCTTTCTTTTATTTTGTTTGTTCAGTTGAGTTCTTTCCTGTGGTGCGTTGATGTGCAGAAAATTAGGTAAATTAGCCACTTTCGGATATCTAATGGTAGGTTAGCAATAGCTCTTACCGTTATCCCTACCGCTAGCGTGCTATTCAGGCTCTTAACGACAAGAATCAACTGTTAAGACCACCGCTAGAAACGAACGGAGAGGTTTAACGGTGGCCTAAGGATAACTGCTACCGCTAGGGCTACCGTTAGCGTTTAAAAAAAATAATAAATACAAAGTAAAAAAATAAAAATAAAAACAATAAAAATAAAAACAATATAAAAAAGTAATTAATTAGTTTGTTATTTTTTTGCTTGTTTGTTTTTGTAGGTTGTTACTCAAGACATTTTCGATCAACGCGATTCGAGACGAATGGATGACTGCACAARGCTATTTGGAGCAGCTCAACTATTTTAAGTCTTCAGGGACGTTCTTCTTACTCCTTTCCTCTTTTAATTTATTTTTATATATATTTATGGCAATCAAGAGATTGCTGGGTTTTTAGAGAGGGGGATAAGTTGAGTGTGATTTATGTTTTATAGTTGTGCAATTTGAATTCGTGGATTTGTAGTAGCTAGTATTTGAACGTGATTGATTGCTATTCATGCGTTTGATTGTGTTTGTCTGGTATATCCTGTCAAAGTTGACTATGTGTGATTTGAGGTTCTTGTCTTTGAGCGTGTATATATGCATAAATTTTTCAAAATTATTATTTATATATTGTGAAATGGTACTTGGACGCAAATGGTTTCGCAAAACCTTAAAAGCAGCGTCAATTCAACTATTTATGCAAAAGCCAGTGAGTAGCCTAGGTGTTTATCATCTTTGCATGTACTTGAGTAGGTTCTGTTGTGAAATCTCTTTGAAATCGCAGTGTGTAGTTAGCTTTGAATATGACAATTAAGCACATAAAAAACCCTTATTACGGCCATATCCATATATATTAGCCACTATAAGTTCCGAATGAGCACCTCATAGCCAAATATCCATTTCCTATAACCATGAGCGTTTATGAGTAACTCCTACGTCATTAATAGAGTGGGGTAAGAGTTAGAAATTTTTGTTGGTTATTTGTGTTTTGGAATTCTTATCATGGATTTATGAAAGTTTGTAATAAGTTTTAAGGATCACCATCCTTCAAAAAGAAAAAAAAAAGAAAATAATAATAAAAAGAATAAAGAGGATGGTGAATCTAGTTGAGTTATTGCCTATTCTTATATAGGCTTGTGTTTTTTTGTTTATTTTCATATGAAGCCTGATGTTTAAGAGGCACGGGTTGAGTTTGAATGAAGAAGCGTATCATAAGCTTCTAAAATTGTTTAACTGGTTTGTACAGAAGTCAGTTTTGGGTTACGAGTTGAGAAATAGCCTAAGTATAAAGGCTACGTTATGAGAGTTATGTGAGGTTTCATTTGAATGAGGTGAAGCACATTGCTTCGTGATTATGCTAGTTGGTGAGTTATTGATCATGTTAGATCGTGAGTTAGCCACACAACTTATATATTTCATACCCGTCCAAAGAGCCTACATTACAGCCCGTAAAGACCTTTTTCGATTCTTTGTTAGTTACACACTCAATATGCGATGGAGAAGTTTTTGATTTTCAGTACTTGCTTATTGGACATGTATTTTGATGATTTGAGCATAAACACGTCCCTATAAAAAAATTCTTGAGTGCTTTTGAGCGTACACATATATATTAACCTTTGTGAGGATGCATAATTTAGTTTTTGGAGCGACAATGTAATAATGGTATAGCGTTTGAGTTTGCGTTACAATTATCTATATTTTCAAAATTAACTATGTAGCACGACACAACTCTTTGATTGAGCTTATTTTCATTCTTGTTATTCTTTGAAATTATTGTTTGTTCGAGGACGAACAAACCGATAAAGCGTGGGGTGTTTGATTAACACAAATTTGTCTTGATTTTTGTTAAATGTTTTAGTTAGTTTTTATTATTAGTTTTGGTATAAGTTGGATAGATTGAGCATATTTTCGTGTTTTTGTATCTTTATCTTATTTTACCATGTTTTAATCATAATTATTGTATTTTATATTTATTTCAGGTATTTTGAAGTATTTTGGTCTGGAGATAGCGAGTGTGGGCCTACGAGTGGAGTTTTAGTGAAATTGGGGCTCGATTTGATGAATTAAAACTGACACTGGGTCCGTTATCCACACTGGGTTACCCAGTGTCGACTGCTTGACAGAGAGGGTTAGCAGTTACCCTAACCACTAGCGCTACGGTTAAGTGCCCAGAATCCTATTTTTGGAAGGAAACTTCTTCTCCAAGTCTTGGAAACTTATATATACCTTTCCATACTACTTCAAAGACATTGTGGACATTTTTCTGGGTACTCCTAGGGTTTGACAAGCCCTATGTTTGCTTTAATTTCTTTTCATACTTTTCCATAATTCTTAGTTTTAAATTTCTAGTTTTTAAATTAAGTATAATATTTTTTAGACGTAGATTATCTTAGTTCGCGGATTTCTCGATTGAACGATTGTTACTCTTCCTCGTTAATTAGTAAGTTTTCGATTTCCTTACTTTATTAGTTTACTTGATCTTATTAGAATAATTACCAATCAACCCCCCACCCCCCACCCCACCCCCATTGATGTATTATCATGATGAATAATGTTCTTGATTGTTTTGGGATTGTAATGTTTAAATTGATGATGATTGTTGGCTAGATCTTATGGGTCTACAACCTATAATCATTTAGAACCATCAATTAGGTTTGTTGGGTACTAAATCTACAAGTTGAGATTGACAACCCTAGTTTTTAGGTAAGGTGTTCGATGAAATACACAAGTGGTCGTAGAGATGATTATAGAGCTCTAGAACCCCTGTTTTCTCAAATCTTTTCAAAGCGTTTGATTTCATTGATTGTCGTTATAATAAACGTCTTGATTCTAAGTGTTTATATTACTTTTTCATTATTTTTTTATTCGTGAAAACAAATACAAAAGGAACCTCCGATTAGTTTTCCTCGAGAGATTCGACTCGGTTCAACTTGTCAACCTACAAGCGAACTCGTACTCTTGCGAGCGAACTTTATAAGCTTGACAAACTTATATTTAAAAAGTAGGTGCGGAAAGTTTGAGTCAATCTTCCCTCCAAGTTTTTTTGACTCAATGGAGCATTTGTCCGTCCATCTAGCGTATGAAGCGAGAATTGCTGGCCCATTGCAGTATAGATGGATGTACCTATTCGAGAGTTATCTTCGCAAACTAAAGAATATTGTGAAAAATAAGTCGAGTGTTGAAGGGTCGATAGCAAATGCATATCTGGTTGAAGAGGCATCAACTTTTAGTTCGTACTATTTTGAAGATCATGTGTTAACTAAAAGAACAAATTTGCTTAGAAACAACGACGGTCAGGATGGTGTAGATGGCACTGATGAAGTTCCCTCGGTCTTTATAAAATACGGGGACATATTTGGTACAAAGAGAAAAATATTCTTTACTGAAGCAGAATACAACACCGCAAGGATATACATTTTGCTAAATTGCGAAGTGGTCTAAGAATATGTTAGGTACGAATACTCTTTTCAATTTCTACTGTAAATATATATATATATATATTATGTATTAATACTTTTTACTCAATTTTCTAACAAATTATGTATTATTTATACAAAGAGCATTCAACGTCTCCAACCAATCATTACTGATGATAGGCTCAATGAAAAATTAAAAAATGAATTTGCTAATTGGTTCAAACATTACGTAGGATGTTCAATACCAAGATGCATATCATTTAATTATCGTATGTATTTATCTAGTATATTCATAAATTAAAAATAATTCTTTAAAGTCATAGGCTAGAGATCGTTTAAACAATGTGATCGACGTGAACATTAGGAGCCTAGCAAAGGGTTCATCACGATGTGTGAAAACGTATAATTGATTTAAAAGAAATGGGTATAGATTTCACACAATCGAGCACGGATCTAGCAAATCATCATCGAGCAGTGGAGTATGTATGTCAAACTGTGGGATAGTCGAGTATGATTATTACAGTCATCTCATAGAAATTGTGCATCTCCAATACACTGGGCGAATGGAGAAAAACACACTATTTTTCAAGTGCGACTGGTTGATCCAACTCCTAAAGGCACAAAAGTTCATCCACATTAAAAGCTTGTCGATATCAATCATAACCGTAGGTTCAATCGATATGAACCTTTTGTACTTGTTGCCTAGGCTGTAAGAGTATACTATTGTGCGTACCCAAGTTTGAAACCAGACAAGTTGGGTTGGTGGGCAATGCGTAAAGTCAAGGCAAGATCAAATGTTGAGTTTATCGAGCCTCTACCAAGCAATCATTTCAAGAAGAAGCCGTAGATACAAACAACCCAATTCAATTGGATGATGTCGATTTCCAGTTCCACGACCACATTGATAATGATGTGGATGAACTTGGTGAGGAGGCGGATGATGAAGCAGAAGAAGAGTCACTCATCGATCAAAATATAGATCAAGACACATACGAAGATGAGTGCGATAACTTTAATAGTGAAAGTGTCGGTTCAGATGATTAGTTTGATTGAAATATATGTAAATTGTTTAAAATGATATATATATATATATATATATATATATATATATATATATATATATAATATATATATGGGTGAGTTCAAATGGAGCCATGTCATTATATGCGAACCTGCGAACTAGTGCTTTTATTATATACCAGCAGTGCTTTGATTATACAATCACAGTACTTTATTAATATTTTCAGTTATATACACGAGTATTATACAAACCTAATACTTTTAATTAAATATGAAAATACACAAAAAATCCGATCCATCCATTTACTTAGATCTAAGACCCATAATTGACCCTAGGTTCACATATAGAAACATGGTTTCTCGTTTGAACCTAATCCTATAATATATATATATATATATATATATATATATATATATATATATATATATATATATATATATATATATATATATATATATTGGTATTTTGTAAAATACTCGTATTATATATACTTTTATCAGATGCCGAGAGGTCATGGATGCGGATCCAGCCTAGGTCGATCGGATATGGAGTTAGCTATTGTTTAACTCATTTTGATGATGATTACGTGACCATTGGTACTGATCATTCAGCACTGACCCCAAATACCACCACACAGACATCGTCCAATGCGGATACATCTCGATCGGACTTGGGCCCACCACAGAGCCGATACCTTGTTTATATCGATGGGAAGAAGTAAGTAAATTAATAATTATAAAATTCTTATCATCGTTAATATTAAATTACATTTGTAACCACAAACACAACTATAGGCTACATAGCAGGGAAGTCAAGCTAACCAACATATTTTGGGAGATCATGGAGAATGAGCTTCATCTCGCCAGGTGGCAGTTTAAGGCAGATCTTAATGAGACTTGTGCATTATAATGTGACATGTTTCAGGTAATTATTATTTTGTGCCTAAATTTATTAATTTTTTGTAACTTGAGAATCATGTATCAGTTGAATTGTAATTATTATTTTGTTTTGTAGGAGATTTGTTATTGGGACACGGACCTGTATACTCCACGAGATATACAGACAACACTTCTCCACACGATGTAGGACAAGTATGGGATGCGGCTTATCGAGTATATGCAGTTTCGATCAGACTGGTCAGCCACCGAGGATCGTTGACAAGGGGGTCTGGAGGTAAATGATTTTGTTATGTTTTCTTATTAAATTAAAAAAAATTATTATACAGATTGTTTGTATTTTATATATCATGCATTTCAACTAGCGCTTGGAATGTCGAGTGGGATAAGCCCAAGAAAAAGAAGAGGTTCAAGCAGTGCAGCATCAATAAGAGGAGCGAGCATGTTGGTCCAGGTACTGGGATGTCGAAGCATAGAGGGGGTCTAGATCTACGATCGATTATTCTTATGATATCGTAAGTAGTTTCAGATCATAATATATTATTTATTTGTTTATGTTTAATTTTAATTATCTAATAACTTCATTTGGATACAGGAGCGGGAGATGGTTGAGGCGGTCACTGCGTACCAGGTTTTTGTACGTTCGCACAAGAAGGACGAAGGCATGTGGATCGATACGAGATCCAGTAATACTAATGTGAGTCTCTTCTCTATGTAATTAGTTATTGATTTTAATGTATTATTTACTAATGAGTTGTATTTCAGGAGGAGTACGAGCGACGTTTGGATGAGGCACGTGCTTCTTCATAGGATCCAGATAACGAGTTTGACCCTGACCTTATTTAACTCGACGTCGTCGAGTCGGGTAAGGGTCGACATTACGACACCGGCTGGTCGGGGAAGTTGTGGCTGCTACGAAGGGTTTTCGAGGCAACGGTTCTTCCTCCTCCCATCTGAATAGGACTCACGTGAGGGAGCTCGAGGCGTAGCTCCAGACGCAGAGGGAGGAATTAGAGGCTACGAGACGAGCTTAGCAGGCTATGGAGCAGTGATACAATGAGTTTGAGCTACTACGTGAGCAGCAGCGCCAGGAGCAGCAGTAATTTCAGGCGCAGGTTAATGCGCAGATGGCCTAACTGTTAGCTCGATTATAGCAGTACCCGCTGCAGCCTCCCCCACCATAGGACTTCTTTTTATCAAGAGTTTGATAAACTTTTACTAACATTTTGTTGAACAAGTTTAGTAATTGTAAATTTTCAAATATTTATATAATAATTAGTTCATTTATTTGTCTGTTTATTAATATTTTTTTTAAAAAAAAATGGAGTATTTTAATTAAAAAATAGGGATTAAAATTAATAAGTATAAATAATATTTTTTTTTAAAAAAAACTGAGGGCAGATATTTTCCTTCTTTTTTCAAATATTATTTTTTTAATAATTTGTAAAGTCAAGGACTTTTGCCCCCGACTTTTCCGAGGGGAATATGCCCTCGGTGCTTTTGAGGGGGTATTTACCTTTGGTTTTTACAAGGGCAGTTTACCCTCGATTTTTCTGAAGGCCGGTCTCCTCTCGTTTTTTTCGAGGGCAATTAGATTCAGTGCCCCCATAAATTAACGAAAAAATAAACCTTCGATAACGCCTTTGGAAAATTTATCGAGGGCACATTTCCCTCTGAAAATTTTACCGAGAAGGGTTTTCCCGACGGGAGCTTTCTCTCGATTTTGCCCTCAGTAAATTGATTATCGAGCACTTTTTGCTTATTACCGAGGATTTTTTCCTTCGGTAAAACACTGTTTTTGTAGTGTATGCCTACCAACCTTACCATTCAGTTTTGTAGTCAGATTATTGTACGAGTTTATGCGAGAATTTCCGCTAAAATCTTTGTAAATTATAAGTTCATTTGACATATTTGACAAAATCAAAGTATAACAAAATTAGGAGATGTAATACAAAATATGGATGAAATGGATGAGGAATAAATGTCCTGATTTGTTTTTTATTTTTTATTTCTTTTTCTAAGGACACATGTATTATGATTAATTAAAGTGCATTCAGTTCATCATTATATATAAAAGTTACATATCATCACATATAACTGATATATATATATTATCACGAATGAATGAAATTTCAAATTTAAAATTTAAAATTCTAAAATAGAATAATAAACCATAAAATAAAAAACTAAATCTTAAAAATGAAAAACTAACCCAAAAAATGGAAAACTAAACTTTAAAATGAAAACTAAACCATAAACCCTAAATTTCTATCATATATCATCATGCATAACTGGTGCGATCATAGATTTTTGTCGAGACCCTAAAATGGAAAAATAAACCATAAAATGCAAACTAAGCCTTGAAACGGAAAAGTAAACCCAAAAAATGAAAAAAATAAACCCTAAAATATATAACTATACTCTAAATTCTAAGTTTTTATCATGTAATATCATATATAATTATCACATATTATCACGTATAACCAACATATACCATCATATATAATTGAACGATAATATATTTTTAACTGGTTGTATCTATTAAAGTATACCAAGTCCATATAATAAAGGGCAGCACTCTTGTCAGGCCACACTAACGGATTATGCGTTAGACTAAAATTTCATACAAATACATCATAATACAAATGTCAATACATTATAGTGAAAAGTTAATACATCATAGTACCAATATATTATAGTATAAAAATCAGTAAATCATAACACGGGTCAGAGATTTATGAAAAATCAATACTTTCCAGTAAAAAATCAATACATCATATATAAAAATCAATACATTATAATATCAAATCGGATGGTCTAACGAGTTATGACCTATAATTGTTTATTGAATGCATGTACACCAATTGAAAGTCATTAAAATCAAATTCGAAGTGGGGGAGGGAAAACAATAGATGTAAAGATATAAGTGAAGGCAACGCAATAGATCATTGCGGGTTTTACAGTGTGATCTACAAATCAATTTGTAAATTTATAGATTAAAGAATAATTTTGGCTGTGGGAAAGAATGAACATTTCTTTTGAAGTTTTATTTATTTCACAACCAAAGCGAGAAAAATACACACTAGTTTTGAACAATTGATTTAAAGTTAATTTTCATAATTTATTATATATTTTGAATAATTGGGATAGCGAGGTTTCAAATCCAAAGAACATGGATTCATTTATTATCGTCTCTCCAAAAATTTCCTGAATCCATACCATTCAAGATCAAAACACAACCATTGCCAGCATGTAATATGAACAGACAGACGCCTGATTATTTGCTAGAGTTATTGGCTACAGGAATACACCTATGAACAATACCACGCCACATAACCACAATGTAGTAGACAGTGAAATTTAATAGTATAAATTAATGCTCAATTGAATAATCATAAATATACATCGCTCGCTGTTAAATTCTAACTTCTAGATTAGAAAATAATAAACATAAAATAGCATTATAGCAATCCTTAACACCATACATGGACAAAAACATGAAGGAGAAGTAAAATTGCTCAAGGTTAGAACCTAGCTCATAGAGAAAAAAATAAAATAAAATGAATTTTCTCAAAAATGAAAATGAATTCTAAAATAAATCCGGATTCTCATCAAACGAGAAGTTAGTCAAATAATCCTTCCCCTGATCATCTAGCAACCAATTCTCAATCGCCGATAACGGAGCAAGCCCAGTCGGGTCGGGTTTGATCTCATCACAAACAAGGCTTGGCGAAGCGGATCTTGATAACTCATCCGAATTCGAAGGTTCCAAATTTTCAAAACCAAACAAGGACTCAAACGCTTCAGACAAGTCAATCCCCATTTTGCCCTCGGTAGTGCACGGAGTTGGAGTTTCTTCACTAAAGCCCGAATCATTAAACGTCGTCGCATTGTTGGATGAGTTTTGATCAGTACTCGAGCACTTTGAATATTCTTCAGATTTGGGCGTACTTTTAACCCAACCCTTAAGCAACCTCGCAATATTCTCGGTGCTGGATGCGTAAGAAAATGAGAGCTGGTGAGGTTGCGTGTGCGGCGTTAGAGACTCGGTGAAATGATTACTCGTGTTTTCGAATGATAGGGCGTCTTTAAGGGCCTGTTTGGCTGTGTGGATATCCGCCTGGAGACGCCTTTCCCATTGACCTCTGGATATAGAGTGTGTGTAGTTAGAGGGTGATGTTGACCCGTCATCGTTGCTGGGTAATTCATTACCCGACCCGCTTTGAAGCCTTTTCAGCTTCTTCTTCAAATGGGTATTCCAGTAATTCTTTATGTCGTTGTCTGTTCTTTCGGGGAGATAAGAAGCTATGGCGGCCCATCTGAAAAAAATAAATATAGAAACAAAATTATAGTTACTACTGAAATTAATTAATTTTCTCAGTTATTTTCTATTTTAATTCATGTGGCATTGTTTAAAGCTTAATTACTTGTTGCCTAAAAGTGCTTGTAGCTGAATAATCATCTTCTCTTCTTGATCCGTAAAACTACCCCTTTTGATTCCGGGTCGGAGATAATTAGTCCACCTCAGTCTACAACTCTTGCTGCATCTCCTCAACCCTGGACATTGGGAAATAACAAATTTCAACTTAAATCATTCATAAATAAACTGATAACCTAATAGCATTTCATTTCCATATCAATACACCACATGAGTAACAACTTTATAATAATTTAAAAAAAAAAAAAAGTGCAGAAAAGGACAAAATATGTGACCTGTAGTAGCAGGAACAGCCCTCCAATTTCCAGGGCCATTTTCTTGAACATAAGACACTAACATTATATCTTCTTCAGGAGTCCATGGCCCTTTCTTAACACCAATCTTGTCACAGCAAGGTGGCCTCCCCATATCCTCTTTTTTCAGCTATAATCTTCTAGATTTTTATTCAAATTTAGCTTGTACGAGGAAAAAAGAAATTGGGTTTGTTTTGTTTTTTTTTTTCCTCTCTCTATACTATTTTTCTTTGTTGATCTAATATTCTTCTTTGAAACAGCTGAGACAATGGTCTTATGAGTCTAAGGTTGTTTCATCTGTGCATATATAGATAAGATGCCAGAGAGAGACTATTGTATAGTGTCTGTGTCAAAGGATAGAAAAAACAAAACAAAAGACTCTTCTCTCCAAAGAGTCAAAAAAGTTGACAGCAAATGCATTTACTGCACACACACACACTAGCATTGGACTCCCTAAAGTCAGCTGTGTGCTTTTGCCTCTCTTCTGTTTTTTTCCTCTGCTGTCTCACCAAAACCGCGTGGCATTCAATGTGCTTTGCCAGATTTCAAAAAACCCGGAAAAGAAAAAAAAAAGAAGAAGCCCTAGTTTTGGGTACTCTTTCTCTCTCTCTCTCTCTCTCTCCCCCCATTATTACGTACCGTCAAAGTAATTAAGTTTTGCATGCTTACTGTGCGTGATGATTACTAATGTGTCCCGTACTTTGTAATTACGCTGCTCCTATTTTCAATGGGAACTTATTTTCAAGAATCTTTTTCTTCGCCTCCACGATAGCTAATTAAACTAGCAATGAAGTGATGTAAAAATTATGTTCAAATTATTTATGTAGGTTCAAATCTTAGGAAAGCATTAATTCCTACTGTTTTAGTGTTGAACGAATGGGCATGAGTTACTCGATCGATCCAATCACAACCCGATCGCTCTAGCAATTTAATGTACTAATAGTATTTTAAATGACGAGGGTTTTGAAGTTCCCACCTCCAAACAATTGACTTTTTAAAGGGGCTGTTTGGTTATGTTTCGTTTAGATTCTTAATCCTGATATTTAGAATTTTGAGTATCAAGAATTACTCCCTCCGTTTCATAATATAAGTCGTTTTAAAGTAAAATTTTTGTTTCAAAATATAAGGCGTTTTGTTTTTTTCACATAAATTTAGGAGAAGAGAGAGAAAGAAAAAAGTAAAAAGTGAATTGAGAATTGAGATATTTGAGGAGAAAATGAAAGAAAAAGGTAAAAAGTGAATTGAAAATTGAGATATTTGAGGAGAGAGAGTAAGATAAAAGGAAGTTGGGTAGTTTAAGAAAATAAAAATTAAATATTTATTCATTTATCTAGATTTCTTAATAAGTGTGTTTTTTTCCAAAACGATTTATATTTTGAATAAGAGGGAGTATATAAGTAGTAAGAATTTTTGTTTCTTATAGGATTTAGAATCCTGTACTTTTTACTGTAAATGTCAAATCATGTTTTGAAAATGGATGATAATGTATTGTATTTAATGTAAAATCATGTATGAAAAATGAATAACAATGTATTATGATTTTGTATTTAGTAATATTTAATTTTTTAAATATAGTGATGGTGTGATAAAAGATATTAGTGTGGGATTAAATGTAAAAAATTGTTGATTGTGGGTTGAAAATTTGAATCGTAAGCCAAACGAGGATTGAGAATTCCAATCAAGATATTGGGAGTCATAGACCAAATAACCCCAAAAGGAACCGGAAATCCTCAATAGTATTCCAAATAAAGGTCTAATGTCAATTATTTTTAGTTCAAATTTTAAATTAAATAATATCTCATTTTTGTTAATAATTTAAAATTGTGATATGAAAATAGTACAATTTTTTACTATGAGAAAAAAAAATCAAAGATAAATAATAATAATAACAACAACAACAATAATAATATACAAATAAAAAAAGAGGACCACTTATAAATAGAAATAATCTTTTTTTTTCCGCCAAAATAAATTCTACTATTAGTAATTTAAATCTACTAATTAATTAATATTGTATGTTTGAACTCAGTTGAGAGCTCCGTGACTGGAAAAAGGGAAGGTTGTATGTTTGAATGTAGAAAATATTAATTATAATTATTATATTTAATGTTTGTCTAAATTGTATTGATGAGCTTTTGCGCTTCTTTTTTCTTTTTTAAAATTCAATTATTTTTATTTTGTACCCTTTTTTATGTATAATTTAATTGTCTTTTGACGTTCTTCGATTTGAAATTCAGTAAAGCACTGTTTTGGTGCGGGCCGCGAGAGCGGTACCACATCGAGGCAAACTCTGAATACTATATATGACCTCAAAATAACAGGGGTCAAGAACGGCCAGTGAGATGATGGGGGATAAGCTTCATCGTCGAGAGGGAAACAGCCCGGATCACTAGCTAAGGCCCCTAAATGGTCGCTCAGTGATAAAGGAGGTAGAGGTGTAGAGACAGTCAGGAGGTTTGGCTAGAAGCAGCCACCCTTGAAAGAGTGCGTAATATTCATATATAACATAAAAAATTATATATATCTATATAAAACTAAGTTTATATTTATATAATTATCTCAAATAAAAAAATACCAAATATGTTTTAAAATATGTTTCATGAAAAAGAATATCAATATAGAATTTAAATTTATTGTTGAGTACAAAATATTGTAAAATAACTAATTAGCAAATATAATAAATTTAATTTATTTAAATAAAAGTTAAATTTATCTAAATTATAACCTTTTGATCTTAGATAAACTTAATTTGTAATTTATATAATAACATTAGTTCTTTTACATTATACACACACTCATACACACATACAAATAGATATATTGTTTAAAAACAGGTACTTAAGAAATAAATTTCAAAAAATTATTTAACAAAATAAAGACTAAAAATGATAAATCAAAAAGTCAAATCTTCGGTTCAATCAATCAATTATTGGGCCAATTACTAAATCGAACAAAAAAGTAAAATTAAAAAAAAAAATATAAATAGTTAATATGTATTAAAAGAATACAAACCAGTAAATTATGAAACTATTATCTTTAAAAATCATAAATATTCATGATATTTCATCATTTTTAAAATAATATATTCCAAATATATGAATTAGTATATTCAATCAGCAAAGATCATAAATAAAATGTTGAAAGATAGAAATAAAAATAAAATAAAATAAACTTGTTACAATGGTGTCCTTGTCCCACATATAAAACTAAATTAAAAAAATATATAACAAAAGATTTTAACAATCATTCGAATCATAAGCAATACACACACACACACACACACACACAAACATAACAAATATATGGGTCAATTAATGGCCTAAACAAATAACGTAACATATATATTATTATAAATTTAAAATAAGTAAATAAAATAATCAATTTATAAATATCATATTTAAAAATTATAAATATTCATATTCACAAACTTATATAGAATATAATTAAAATATATTAATTATATAGTAAATTATAAGATGTCATAAAAATATAAACTAAAAAAATCAAACAAAATAAAAACAGACAAATAGAAAAAATGAATTCGTGTAGTTATTACCTATATGTTATCATCTCCCATAAAATAAATAAAAATAAGTAGATGAAAAATGTGAATATAATTAAAAATGATTAAAGTAAGAACCAAGCACGTGACTCAAAAGGCTGAACTAATGAATCAAATGGATTGGGTTGGGCAGGTCATCTGGTCAACTGCCAAAACGACTGGGTTAATAATGGTTATAGAAATAATTAAATGAACATACAATTTTTCTAATGATTTACATATATAAATGCGTGTTTTAGTAAGTGTTCAAAAATATAATAAAAAGTTTCTCATTATTCTTATTAATATAGTCATTTTTTTCCTCATTTGGAGTTTTTCTTATATTTTGATATTTAACATGATATTCGTACTTTTTTTTTTCAAGACATTTTGTCTCCCATTTGCACTCATGCAATGCAAAAAAGGGAAAATATCAGAATTGTACACCACTCATTATATTGCACTTCATGTATCACATACTGTTTAATTAATGCAAATTGATTTAAATTTGAATGTTTGATATTTATTGTATGATTATACATATACACATGTGTATGTTTGTGTATTTCGTGCATCGCACTGGTTTAACACTAGTAATAATATAATATTCCACAGTACGTTAGCTCCCGCCTACTCCTGCTGCAGCCACCGGTTGGCCATAAATTATTCCGCCTGCTTACATTTCTTTTTACAAATTTCTTTTTGATAAAAAAAAATTCATACAATATGCAGAGATTTCTTACTATATTGAAATCTTCTTACTTGATGTTAATAAACTTCTTACTTAATGACAAAGTTTATTTATTTGATTACAATAATTCTTGCTTAATGTCCAAATGTTATTATGTATTTTTACTTAAATAATTTCTTTTTTTAATTAAAAAGAAAATTAAGTCTTATTTGATAGCAATCATTGTTATGTATTTCTTAATCAATATAATAATAGCTAATTTTCTAGTTTGTGTCCAAAAAAAGTAAAAAATAAAAATAAAAATAAAAAATTTATTACCTTATGTTTAGAAAAGTAAGAAATTCTCTTAATTATTGTCCTAAAAACTCTTAATTCGTAATTAAATTTATTAATTTCTATTCGAGAAGGTAAGAAAACTCTTACTTTATGTCCAGAAACTTAAGAATATTTCTTACTTTATATTGAAATTTCTTACTTTATATCTGAAAAGGTGAAAAGTTTTCTTCTTTATATTCCAAAAGGCAAGAAAAATTATTTATTACTTTACAGTGAAAATTTATTACCTTATGTTCGAATAATTAAATTCCTTACTTTATGTGTAAAAAGGTAAGATAATTTCTTAATATACTTTTAGAAAAGTAAAAAAAAAAATTACTTAAAGTTCGAAAATTTCCTATATTTATTGTGAAATTCCTTATTTTATGTTTTTTACGCAAAAAAAGAAAAAGGTCAATTAATTCTTTTTTTTTTTTGTAAAAACAAAAACTCGTGTAAACTTTTTCGGCGGTTGGTGGTGGTTATTGATAATAGGGGGTAATCTTGTAATTGTATATTTAGAGTTGGACAATTTGAGAATTTGTAATTACTTAGAGTATTTGATAAAATTATTATTTTTTATTGTATATTTGGCAATCGCCCCTTAAAAATATGATCATTTTCCCATTGTAATTTTTGTATAATATTGGAGATAATCCTTTTTTTTCCACAATATATGATGATCACTTGGTAAATTATATAGTGGATCATGGTAAACCCTGATGTATTTTTATGATGTACATATATTAATGTATATTTACCTTTTATATAATGTGTTTAATAGTACTAATTTATTTGCATATATAAATGCATATCAACCCTATTTACTAATACTGTTGACACCTTGCTTAGGTGTCGAATTTATATTCATTCAAATGACATGTGTCAGTTGGTTATTCTTTGAAAATCTGATGTGGCATTCTCACATCAATTTCCATAAAATCCTTCCTCTTATGTAAAATTGTCAAGGGTATAACATTGAACTTTTTTTTCATTAATTTGGTCTTTCTAGAAATCTAGGGTTTTGCTTACCTCGCCGCTTCCTTCATCTCTCTCTTTTTTTTTCTATCCTTTCCAATTCTTTTTTTTCTTTTTGTGTGTGCATAATTCGATCTGGGATTCATAAAGATCTCAAATTCAAATGAAATTATATTGTTAATCTGATCTTCTCTTCAAGGCTAAGATCTTTTCAACACCTCTCAATCCATCTCGCCGATAATCAAACAATGTTTCGTTTTTAGATCTGCGATTAATTCACATCCTTTCCGGATGAACTGCAGCTAATGTTTCATTTTTTAGATCTGCGATTTTGAAATTATATAAAAAATATTATGCAAAAATTAATTGTTATCGGGATTTTTCTGATCCTAAAAAATGAAGTCGGGATTTTGTGTTATCGGGATTAATTGTGTTCTAATCGTTTATTAAAAACAAAAAGTGAACAAAAAAAACAGTCTCTTTTCTCCAACTCCACTGCTTGATTCTTTTTTTTTAGAATTATTTTTATCTCTTTGTTAGTTTTGTTCATAATTCATTTATTTATTTTGGATTTGCTCTTCGTATAATGCGGGTTGGAATGTGGTTTTCATGTAATCACAGATCTATTATCTGTAGTTTTGTTGTTGGGTTAATTCGATTACCTGCAAATATTCTGTGGAGATTGATTTGAAATCCCTAGTGCATCCAATTCGACATCCAAATTACCATAATTGCGCTTCTTCCTTTTGCAAATTACCTTAATGGCATCGGGCCAGTCATCCATCATATTTGTATAAATACTCTGATCTTTATAGTATCAACTTCATTTGCTTAACATGCTATTAATTAATGTAAAAAAAAGAGTAGAAGGAGGCGCAAAAAAGGGCTTGATTACGATGAAAGATGCGGGTATGGCAGTTTTTGATGGTAAATCTTCGGTAATTTAGCTATTATTTTTTATAATTGAGTTACCTAAGCTAAATTAAGTGTTGTAAAAGGTTCAATCAGTTTTTTTATTAATTGCAGGCTATATGCAATCGAAATCTGAACGACACCGCTAGAATCACTTTCTCGCACACATATATGTAATCATTGAATTGTAGTGTGATTTTGTTTGTCTTATCGATGGAGACCTTTGTTCTTCTCAGATCTCTCCATCACCATAAATTTTCCTCAACCCTATTTTTGCTTTCAAAATCGTATGTTTATTTCTCCCGAGCTTATTTTATGAATGATTGTCTTTTTGTTTTTTATTTCTGAATTGTTATCGGTTTCAATGTCCATGTGTCTAATCTATAGTTTGGATTTAATCTGATGGGTACGGATGTGATTCTACGGCAATCCACAATAGTACCAAAAAATCTATTTGATTGTTTTTAAATTCTAGGCAAGCATCAAGAAAATGATCAATTACAGTAGAAGAAAGAGAGAATAAGTTTGCTTTTGAATTTTCTCTTGATCCAATATTTAATCAAAAGTTCATGTGTTTGAGCTGATGTAAATGGCTTTTCTCTATAAATATGATACATATATGTCTCTGGCTGATTTGCGATCGTGCCTTATTTGTTATGGTTTAATCAGTTGATTTTGTGTAGATTGATGGTCTTTTTTTCATTGAATAAGTTTTAGTCAATCTAAATTTTTCTAAACTAATTTCTCTAAATCTGTTTCTTCAATTTAGTGAAGAAATTATTGGAATAAATATATTGATTAAATCATATTTGAAGATCTGAATTTCAAACTTGGTATTTCTTATCGATCATTTTTGTTTAATGATTTGTTACTTTTTCTCATTCTTCTCATTTTCCTAAACACTAGGTTTCTCTCTTAGATTTTATCATCAGTCACCTCTGTTCAAAAAATAGCGAAGAGAATATGGAGAGAATAAGTCAGCAGACAGATGATGTCATGTATATCCCGGTATATACTCCCTAATTCATCGACATCAAGTACTCTGATGACGAATTAATTTTTAGGGTAATCCCATTATTAATATTTTTAACTACACTAAAATTTTATATTCTGGGTTGTATGTTTTATTCCAGTTTTTGCTCTTTACAGAGAGAAACATGTATCTTACCAAATGGAGTAGATTTTATTGACAGTGAGGTGTTTGATTGGACACAAAGGCCTTTTGCTCTCTAGCTTTGTTCAAGCCCACTTGCAATGAAGGTGCTTTTATGGGAAATCCATCTTCGATTTGCACTCTTTTGCGGTGTTGACTATTGACCGTTTCTCTCTCTCTCTCTCTCTCTCTCTCTCTCTCTCTCTTGGTGAGTCTTAATCCTTTGCGATTTTATTTTTTGTATGAATTTTATTTTGATCTTTCGAGAGTCCCAATTTCATAATGCTTTCAGTGTGTTGAAGAGTTTTCAATTAATGCACTAAAAAGTGTTGATTATGGGAGTGTTTGTAAACACTTAAAAAGGTGATTTCCAACTTCAGCTTCTAATTCTGCATGATTCGATTCAAAATTGTGCTTTGAATTTATGATACTGCTTTTTGTTTGGCTTTTTCACACAAATCAGTACTTTTTATCATTAATTCACTCCAGTCAGTCAATTTAGTTATTCAGCTTCTATTTTTTAAAATTATTATTATTATTATTATTATTATTATTATTATTATTATTATTATTATTATTATTATTATTATTATTTTGTTTTTATTTTGTTTCTCCGATAATGAATCACTTAATCAAATTATGCAATCTCTCTCTCTCTCTCTCTCACACACACACACACACATATATATATATATATATATATGTGTGTGTGTGTGTGTGCGTGTGTGTGTGTAGGTTCAATTGGAACCCACAACGCAATGAGCTTTGTTAAGAAGTGAAGCGTATGTTCCATCGAGATATACGAGTTTGCTGCAAGCAACCAAGGGCATACTTAGGGAGGAGGGATTGCCGGTATTTTCTTCTTCTCCTCCTCCTAAACTTCACTTTCACATTTTTCTAGAGGTTCTCAAGTTTTGTAATTATTAAGAATCATTTAACTTTAGTCGTGGTTTCATAATTATATTGTGGGTAAAAAATAATTGGCAAAAAAAAAAAAGTTGTAGAAGCGATTTTTTTATTTATTGCATTGATCACTCTGGAATTTTTCTTTTCATGGCAGGTGAGAATAAGTTTTTGACCCTGAAGCTAAAATGACTAATCAATGAAACTTTGAATAATTATTTCACATTACATTTAAGTAGCTTAAAAAGAATTATTCCACTTGTGTTGTCTTCTTGCAATGCAATGTATGAATGTCGAAACAGATGTCTGTTTCAATTAAGGAAGTTAACAGAGAAAGCGAGATGATCTGATTTTTGTTTTTTTTTTATATTGTTGGGACCCCTTACTTCTCCGAAGCCAACTCAAGAACGAGTGGGGAGCTCGGAGATGAAGATAGGTCTTTGAAGTCTGGACAATGTTGTCTTCCGAGGTTGATTTTGAGCCGTAGCTTTAGTGAGAGGAAAAAGAAGATGACCGCCAGAAAGTTGGGTGATTTTAATATGTAGGTGGTTTGGCTAATTTATGTATATTGTGAGCCAAATTCTGAAAAAAAAAAGGTTTAATCACTTATATGATGTGAGTTATGGGAAACAGGGAAGTGTATATTAAGAAATGATATTGGCACTTTGCTGATTCGTACGTTTTTGTTACGAATCTGTACATAATCTAGTCCTTTTTTAGTCTTTTTATTATCTTTTTCGGGTTAAGACTAGGATGAATTACATCGTTTTGCACTTTTTGTTCCTTACTTAACTTTCCAACTTGTTGATCACTAATTGGTACAAATGAGAGTAATTCTGTGTTTTTCTCATACAACTAGAGCGTCTGGTGGATCTAAGGCACAAAGATAGAAAAAGCGACGCTCAAAAGTAGCCCAAAAGGACACCCACCGATCGGACTGTGTATGTCTCCGATCGGACTAGCTGATGACAAGCACACCGGCCGAACGAACTGGCGCACCGATCGAAGCAGCGGACAGTAGCCTTTGTCCGATCTGACAAGACCTTCGTCCGATCGGACACGTACATTACGCATGCAGATTTTCGGAAATTTTCAGTTTTGAAACAGCCAAAGCTTGCTTAAAAATGCCAGAGGGAGCTAGGGTTCGGATTATTCGACCTTGGAGACCTTTTGGAGGCTGGAATAAGGTTAGAGAACCCACAAAACACCCAAAGGTAGAGAGATTTGACACATCTCTCATACCTCTAGCATAAAATCGTACGAAACCATATCAAGGAGCAACTCACAGCAGCCGACATTGGACGCGAGGATTCTGGGTTCGTGACAAACCTTGGGATTCCACGCAACTCTCGAAGTGCACTCGTTCATCATCTTCACGCGTTGAAAATAGTTCAACAATTAGTAAATTCTGAACTCGTAGCTTTGACGTTTTCGTAATATTTTGATTTGGCATTTGTTATGAATAGTTGGAAAACATGTTGGATAAAGTTTCGTTGATCGCTAGATAGAGTATTGCTTATTCGTAGTTTTGTTATTGTATTTTGGGAATTGATATTGGTTGAACAATTATTTTGGATTGAGAATCAAGTTGGGATTGATTTAGTTCGTCTCTTGAAGCATCTTAAGTATTTAAATTATTTTAAGACTTGTTTGGTATTTGAAATGATTTAGTATGCTGCGTGGTTATAGAATTGATAGTGATTTGATTGATAGTCGTAATCGTTGTTTACAATCGCTAGAATTATGTCTAGTAGTTTGAATTTGAATTACAATAGTCGCTTTTCTTATAACTTGCCGAGAGGTTGATGCCCTTGAGACAAGAAGAGTTCGTTTTTGTTTAAAGTGATTGAAATTGAATCCTTTCTAAAAACTCCACTTGATCGTGTGTTTTAGATAGTAATTGTGAAATTAGAATAATAAGCATCATTGAATCCGATTCCCATTCCTCGAGAGATCGACCCGAGTTAACTTACTAGTCTACAAGTGACCCCGTTCTCTTGCGGGCGAACTCAAATTCCTTTTCAAAATGTAGACGCGTATCGGTTAACCGGTAATTAATTTTGAAAGGAACCGAAAATTTCGGCTCAAAATTTGACGCCGTTGCCGGGGAATGGTAAAGGTGTTAATGATGTTTATTCGTGTTATTGCTTATGTTTTGTTAGTTGTATAATGTTTATTGTTTGCCTCTCGATGCGGTGATTGTTTGTTGTTGATGCAAGGTCGACAAAGCCTTAGAGGAGAATTGACCCCATTCATCAATAGCATCGAACGTGTATCGAGACCGAGACAACTATTTCCTTCCACCGAAAGGAATCTTTTGGAAACAAGTTCAACCATCATGGCGGAGAATCTACCTCTTGGAGGACGTGAGAATGGAGGAATGGGGGGAATGAATGGTAGGAGAGGGAGAGGACGAAATAACCAAACCCCTCCTCGTGATTATCCATACGGCGCGCCACCAATCGATGATGTGCATGTACAAGAGCAAACGGATAACAATGAGGACGAAGAACCAAGAAATCCACCTCTACTACATAAAGAAGAACCAATAGAGCCGGACCAAGCAAACAACGGGGATCCACTACCTAGGGATAACCACCAAATCATGATGCAAGAGAACCCTACTTACCAACAACCTCCTCAATGATTTCGAAACCGCAAAGAAGCTCGAGCTTACAACGCTCGTGTGAACCGAGAGTTCGAACACAATAATGGTGGTCATAGAGCGCCCCAGCCCCACAACAACTAACGAAACCACCAAGGATTCGGACAATTCGAGCAAGAGCAGAATCATAACCGAAATAGGAGAGAGGGGCGACTGTTCAACGCTTTGCAAAGGAGGGATTACCGGAATGATGACTATGGAGACCATGGGAATTTCGAGGAGGAGCGTGATTATGGGTACTACGAGGAGTACGAAGAGGAAAGGAATTTTGGCGCACAAAATAACTTCGGAGGAAGGAGAGGGCGTCGGTACCCTAATGAACGTCATCAAGGAGACCTCCTCTTCCCAACGATTGGTTCCTACAGCAATACAATAGTCTTAGGCCCCGCAGCGAGAGACTATGATTTAAAAGCGGGCAGCGTAAACCAACTTCCTACTTTTCACGGCATGCCCAATGAAGACCCTCTGAATTTCATTAGGGAGTTTTACCTCGTGGTGAGCAGAATTTCGCATCTTGGACTACATGAGGATCAATTGAGGATGAAATGCTTTCCGACGACCTTGAAAGACAAGGCGAAGCATTGGCTTTTATCGTTGCAGCCCAATTCTTTGACTAATTGGGAAATGGTGTATAAAAAGTTTGTGAGTAGGTTCTATTCCGCTAAAACAACTACCAAATTGCGAAGGGAAATCACAAACTTTGAACAAATGGAGGGGGAGTCATTCTACGACGCATGGGAACGATATAAAGGGCTTTTACAGAAAATGTCCACACCACAACAATAGCGCCGAGATGGTTAACAATTACTTCCATGAAGGGCTATTTCTGGTGTACAAGCAGCAAGTAGAGGTGAAAGCCAGAGATTTTGGGGAATTGACTGCTACGGAGGCTTGGGAATTGTTCGAGCTTATGAGCGAGAAATCGCAATAAACAAGTTTCCGACTGAGGAAATACAAATTCCCAACAATCTAAATCGAGGAGTTGACAAAGCAAGTCGCATTATTAACGAGCAAAATGAAAGGGGAAGAGGAACCTTTGACACCTCCGCCTAAGATGTGCGAAAAATGTGGAGCAGTGGGACATGAAGCCGACATTTATAACGTGGTGTTCGACGATGAAGAGGAAGGGGAAGTGAATGTCATCCAAAACTATCAACCCAATAACAAGTAGGGGAAGAAGTTTACCGGACAATAAAACTCAAGTTCGAATTACACCCCCAAAAGCTCGAATTATGTGCCAAACTCCAAGCAAACGGACCCACAACCACCCCTGAACAAGAATCAAGGAGAGCCGAGTGGATACAACTCTTATCAAGGTAAAGGGCAAAATAGCTATTCACAACACCCTCCGCAACAATATCAAACACCACAGCGACCATACCAACAAGTGCCACAACCATAGTACCAACAAGCACCACAACAACAATATCAGCAAGTGCCACCACAGCAGCAAATGCCGCTTCCAATTAATCCCGAAGACAAACTCCGACTATGGCGTCAACAACTAGAGCATGAGACTCTACGAAATCGGGAGGTAACACTTCGTACAATCGATAAAGGCAAGCGGACGAGGAAGCAACTGGAGAAGTTAGATATGATGATAGGCCAACTCTCAGCTTCTATGGCAAAAACAGCAAGCGATCCGGGGAAGCTACCGAGCCAACCCGAGCAATCGATGGCAGTACATGTGTTACGCGGTGGGAAGCAAGTTGATAACGGAGTACGAGAAATCGAGGAAGACTCCGAGAACGAGCAGAATTTGGAAGAGATAAAGGAGAGTCTAGTTCAAAGAATGAAGAAGGAACAATGGGTAAAATTCACAAATCACGCAACCCATATGTTCCGGGGTCACTGACGGGAGCTTTTCATCTGAAACATGCTGAAACAAATCAGAAGAGCACGGCCAAAGACATCTCCGATAGGACTACAGAAGTGACTGATCGGACTGGAGAATGGGAGACTCTTTCTGATCGGAATGATCCAGGGTACGACCGGAATAGAGAACAGTGTACATTATCCAATCGGAATGAGCCAAAGTCCGATCGGAGTAGAGGACAGGAGGCATCGACCGATCGGTTGAATAAGCCTGACCGACCGGACAAGAAGGTTGATGAAGAACAAAGACCACAACAAGTAATAAGGGACGCCGTACCATTTCCCAATCACCTCAAACCAGCAAAGGAAAGCAAAAAGTTCATGGAACTTTACAATATGCTGAAAGACGTGAACGTGAACCTCCCACTATTCGACGTGATCAAGGCGATGCCAGCCTACGTCAAGTTTTTTAAGGAACTTGAGACAAAAGAGAGCAAAATGGAAGGAAATGAACGAATGGTTTTATCCAAGGAAGTAAGAACAATTTTCCACCATACATTGCCACCTAAGGCAAAGGATCCAGGGAGTTTCTGCATCACGATAACCCTTGGAGATGGGCAAAAAGCACTTGGAATGCTCGACTTAGGAGCGGGGATCAATTTTATGCCCTACGCCCTATACAAGCAATACATTCTTGGAGGAATGAAGCCAACGAGTTTACGACTTCAATTGGCGGATCGTTCGTTAAGATATCTTTTGGGAGTGGTCGAGCACGTTCTAGTGGAGGTCGATTCGTTGGTAGTCCCTGTGGACTTTGTCATACTTGATGTAGGATAAGTTGATGAAACAAGCAGAGAGCATACGATCCTCTTGGGTAGACCTTTCATGGCAACGTCACAACCTTAATTGATGTTGGACGGGGAAAATGACACTTTCCGTGTTAGGTGAATCAGTGACATTCTCGCTCAAGGATATTCCGAATATTCCATCACCTATGATTGGTCTCGATTACTCTTACCTTGATTCGGTGGACCAATGCGTGAGCGAACTATTTGGTGTTGTACCAGTCAAGAACAATGATGTCGTAGATGACGAGTCTGATTCGAACGCGGAGGGGGTGGTCACTCTTTTTGAAATCAATGAAGAGCCCATGATCGAGCCACCCATTGGACCCTCTTTGGAGCCCAAGATGGAGCTTAAACCGCTTCCAAGCCATCTCAAGTACGTGTTTCTCGAGTCTAACGAAAGGAAGCCCGTAATCATCTTTGCAGAACTAGTGGAACATGAAGAAAGAGAACTCATTGAAGTTCTAAAAAAATACAAGCAAGCGATAGGATGGAGTATCGGTGATATCAAGGGAATAAGTTCGGTCACGTGCATGCACCAGATCGACCTAGAAGAAGGAGCGAGACCGGTACGAGAGGGGCAGAGACGTTTGAACCCTACACTTAAAGAGGTAGTCAAGAAGGAGATCTTCAAGATAATCGACGAAGGGATTATATATGCCGTCTCCGATAGTGAGTGGGTTAGCCCCGTGCACGTTGTTCCCAAGAAAGGAGGCATCACTATATTGGAAAATGAAAAGGGGGAAATCGTCCCAACACGCTTAACCACCGAATGGCGCATGTGCATTGACTATCGGAACCTCAATGCAGCGACGAGGAAAGACCATTTTCCACTCTCGTTCATGGACCAATTACTCGACAAACTAGCATGGCATGAATACTACTGCTTTTTGGATGGCCTCTCTGGTTACTACCAAATTACGATAGCCCCGGAGGATCAAAAGAAGACCACATTCACGTGCCCCTTTGGCACATTTGCCTACCGGAGAATGCCCTTTGGCTTATGGAATGCTCCTGCGACTTTTCAGAGATGTATGATTTTTATCTTCACCGAATTCATCGACGATTTTCTCGAAGTCTTCTTGGATGACTTCTCGGTATTTGGATCTTCCTTCTCTCATTGCTTGAACAATTTGACAAAAGTACTTGAAAGTTGTGTCGAGTCGTATTTAACTTTGAGCTGGGAGAAATCCAATTTCATGGTGAAAAGCGGGATTGTGTTGGGGCATGTAGTGTCGAGTAAGGGGTTGGAAGTTGATAAAGCAAAAATCAACGTTATTGAAACTCTTCCACCCCCTAAGTATGTCAAAGGAGTTAGGAGCTTTTTGGGACATGCGAGCTTTTACAGACGTTTCATTAAAGATTTTTCAAAAACTTGTCGCCCGTTATGTAAATTGCTTGGGAAAGATGTGCCTTTCGAAATCAATGGTGAGTGTCTTAGTGCTTTTAACGTTTTGAAAGAAAAATTGACACAAGAACCAGTTGTAGTTGCACCGGATTGGTCTCTTCCTTTTGAGATAATGTGTGATGCTTCGAGCGAGGCAGTCGGGGCAGTCTTGGGCCAACGAGTGGATAAAATGCTGAGGGTTGTTTACTATGCCAGCTATATGTTGAATAGCGCCCAACGCAACTACACCACTACAGAACGAGAGCTATTCGCGGTTGTGTTCTCATTAGATAAGCTCCATTCTTACATCGTCGGTTCTAAGGTCATCGTGCATACTGATCATGCAGCGCTTCGTCACTTATTCGCCAAAATACAAAGCAAGCCTAGATTGATTTGTTGGATTCTTCTCTTGCAAGAATTTGACGTCGAAATTAAGGATAGGAAAGGGAGCGAAAATGTGGTTGCTGATCCCCTGTCCCGCATGCTAGTGGAAGCAGAGCCAAATAAAATCGGGTTTGTAGATGATGTGTTCCCTTATGAAAGCGCAAATGCCATCGAGGAAATCAACGAACCATGGTATGCTGATTTTGTGAATTTCCTTGCTTGTAAGATTATCCCTAACCATCTTTCTTCGCAAGAAAGAAAGAGGTTTTTGTTTAAATGCAGGAGTTTCTTTTGGGACGATCCTTATCTTTACAAGCGTTTCAAGGATGGGCTTTTTCGGAGATGCATACCGGACGAAGAGAAGATAGGTGTGCTAAGATTTTGCCATGACAAGGGAGGACACTTCGAAAGCCAGAAAACGGCCTTCAAGGTCCTTCAAGCCGGATTTTACTGGCCCTCACTTTTCGCCGACGCACACCAATATTGTAAGACATGCGATAAATGCCAACGGTCGGGAATGATAGGGAGGAAGGACGAGATGCCCTTAGTACCCAATCAAGTGATCGAGATATTCGACATATGGGGCATCGATTTCATGGGTCCTTTTCCGAGGAGTGGAGAATACGAGTATATACTCGTAGGATTCAATTACGTATCGAAATGGGTGGAGGCAGTTCCCACAAGAAAGGCTAACTCCGAGATCGTTCTCAAATTCATCCAAGAGAACATCTTCAGCCGATTCGGAGTACCGAGGGCAATCATAAGCGACGGGGGTAGCCATTTCTGCAACAGAGCTTTTAATCGACTTATGAGCAAGTATGGGGTGCGTCACAAGGTGGTAACCCCTTACCACCCACAAACCTCGGGACAAGTAAAGACAAGCAATAGGCAGATAAAGGCCATTTTGGAAAAGACCGTGAAACCAAACTGAAAAGACTGGGCAGCAAAGCTGGTTGATGCATTGTGGGATTACCGTACAGCCTACAAAATGGTGTTGGGCATGAGCCCATTTCGGTTGGTTTATGGAAAAGCTTGTCACCTTCCCGTAGAATTGGAGCATCGAGCGGAATGGGCATTTTGCAAATTGAACCTTGATTTAAACGAGGTAGGAGAATATCGGAAGCTTGAGCTGAGTGAATTGAAGGAAAAACGGAATGAGTCATATGAGACGGCGTGGGCGAGCAAACAAAAAATGAAGGAAGCACATGACAAAAAACTCGTCCACAAAAGCTTGGAAGCCGGTAAGCTAGCCTTACTCTTTAACTGTCATTTCAAACTCTTCCCGGGAAAATTGAGGTCGAAGTGGAGCGGTCCATTTTTGCCAAGATCAACGAGTTTGGGGCTGTAACATTGCTTGATGAAAAGAGCAATTCCACTTTCCGAGTCAACGGCCACCACGTGAAAATATATCATGGGGGACCAATTTCACAGAAATATCACGAAGTAGTGATACTCAATGATCCCCCTCAAGAGATTTGAAGCACGTCTGAGGTATCGTCAAGCTTAAGACATTAAACGTTGCACTTCTTGGGAGGTAACCCAAGCTTCTCTTTTCTATTTTCTTCTTTGTTTCATGTATATATCGGTGTTTATCCGTCGTGTAGAGTATTTTGTAGGTACCACTGCAGAATTGCAAAGCGAATTTCGAATTTCCAGGACAGACCGATCGGAGACCAGCAGGGAACTGATCCGACTACTCTTGGGTGACCGATCGAAAGAGTAATGTCACCGATCGGACTGTAGGTGCGAGGGCCTATTTTTGGAAGGGGCATCACTATGCAAACAAGCCAATTGGGTAAGATATTTCGGCAATATCTTATGAGGTGAGAGGATCTTTATTTTTGGGGTTAATTTTTATAAAAGGTTGAGCAAATATCTTCTTTCCCCTACTCTTGATTTTATCTTGATTCTGAAAATCCTCTCCCCTCCACTCTCAACACTATATAACCCACCTCAAGCCCTTAACCTCCACACCAATCATTCCTCTCATCTTTGATAATTCCGAGCATTGTCCAACACTCAACACCATGAATCATCATAATAACAATGCTTACGGTTGGGTGTCGAGGAAGAAGTACGAGGATACGGTCGAGAAGCTGGAAGAAGATTTGGAGGAATACCGTGAGAAGATCCACAAACTTCAAAACGATCTCCATGAACTTCTCACCGAGGAGGTCGCTCTGACTAAAAACATCGAGCGCCTCCACGACATCCTGGACGACACTGACGCCGAAATCATACGTCTGAAGGGTAGGGTCATTGCCCTTGAGAAACAAGTGGAAGAACTTTACGAAATGGCATTTGGGCACATTCCACCCCCTAACTAGTCCAATAGGTTGTTGAGCAAGAGAAATTAATTAAATAATGTTTAAGCTAATATGATGTTCTTGTTATCCGAATGATGAGCAATTTTGCTTGAATTATTGAATAAATGATTTAATATGTGGATTAAATTGCTCATACCTGATTTTTCATTTTTGAATTTTTGCAGGGCACCGTAATAGTAATATTAATAATAACTAATATATAAAATATATTATAAGAAAAATAAAGCGGCGCACAGTGCAGACCGGTCAGTCAAGGGCCTCGACCGATCGCACAGAGCCCACTGGAATCCAGTCTGATCGAACCACTACACCGACCAATCGGACGACTGCGCAGTTTATAAAACTGTTGTCGGCCTTTCACATTTTTTCCCTAAAACTCTTTTCTTCCTCCTTGCAGAACGAAAAATTCATGATTTCAATCCTCAAAACTTCACAACTCAAAGAACTCAAGAGCAACAATGCATCCGATCGGATACATAACACACCTAATTGTTTTCGTCCGCAGAAATTTGGGGAATCAAGCACAAATCCTTCATATCTCACCAAGTTTCGCCAACGGTCCCAAACACGAAAAACTCATGGTATAATGGCTGCAACTCGACTTTATTGAATTGTTCGGGAGATTGAATTGCAGGTCTTGTGGGAATTGGAGTTGGGTTTGTTCAAGTTGAGCTTGAAATTGTTGAGTTTTTAAGGCGCACAGTACGTGCTCGATCAAAGTCCTGTGAGAAGTCCGGTTACATCTTTTGAGTTTTCAAAGCAGTCATGGCATCGTCCTCTCGACCTAGACATGGAAAAACCTCTAACCGAGTGCCGAGCAACACCCGGGGTGGGTTAGCCCCCTTTGGCCTCAAAGACGAGCGCGAGATTACGCTCTACAAGTCCTTGATCAAGCGGGATATCTATCACCCCCGTTTCATCAACCTCGAATTCTGGGAGGAAAAGGCTAACATGGGGGATAAGACGGCAGAACATTTCATCAAAGGCATCGGGGCCCTCGGCTTAATGAAGTGGGCCGGTGTTAACCAACCCGGGCATCGCACCCTTATGCTCGAATTCTTCATGACATTCAACTCACTAGCCTATGGTACCTTCGAATGTCGCTTCCACAACCAAACATTCCACACTTCCCATGGCGATCTCTATGAGATCTTTGGGATTGATAGCCGTAGTGGGCCACGACCGGGATTTGAGATCGATGACTACAACAAGGTCACTTGGTGGACCAAACTTTCCGGGACACCACCGGAGCCCGGGTGTCATTTCAACTCGACGTCCTTGAGATCAAACGCCATCTATCTCACGTACAAATTCTTCATGCAAGTCTTCTTGGCAAAGGAGGACGCCTGATTAGAGTAGGTTTGTCCTTATTTTTATTAGCTTTTTAGTTTGTTTTTATATTTGTTTTTGGTATAAGTTGGATGATTTAAGCATAATTCCGTAATTTTATAATTCCAGCTTATTTTACCGCATTTTGATCTTAATTGATGCAATTAGGTGACGTTTCGTTGTTTTTCACCTTACAGCTAAGTAACCGGAAGAGTTTAGCACGTAAAAAACGAAGTTCGATATTCGAGAATAGAAGAACAAGCTTTCCGGTGAAACGAGTAGCAAACGATCGAGAAATGGAGACCGACGCTCAGTCGCGTTGACTGACGCGACCGTCGACGCACCGTCGACGCGAGCCTTGTCAGCGAGTCATGACCACGTCAGTCGACGCTCAGTCGACGCACTGCCGACGCTACGTTCTGAAGCGTCGATGTCGACACACCATTGTCGACGCAACGTCGACGCAACTTGCTGAAGCGTCGATGTCGACGCACCCCGTCGACGCACCTGCCCAGCCGATGCGCACCTACCGACCAGACCTGTCGAGCGCTGCCGACCAAGTCTGCCGGGTCCTGCCGAGCGCCTGCACGCGTCAGTCGACGCTACGTCGATGCTCCGTCGACGCGACGGCCCAGAATTCGGAAATTAGAGTTTCTTGTGCGCCAAGACTTCTAATATCTATTTAAACCCTCATTATTTCGGGTTTTGGGAGAGGAGACACCAGAGAGACGATATCCTAGGGTATTTTAGCATTCAAAAATAATAATTCGACATCTTATAACAAGATTTGGAGACGAAGATCACGGATCGAAGAGCGACAAGTCCGAGACTTCAATTTCGCATTCGGAACCCAATCTTCAACCAAGATCAACGTTCAAACTCCGGAATAGCTGGAGCTTTTCATTTCTTTCCTTAGTTTCAATAAGTATTTCTGAACTCTTAGTTAAATTTGTAGTTAATTGCTTAGTTAATTCTTAGTTAATTCTAGTTTTAATTAGTTTAATTGTTTCTTATGCTTTGTTATTGGATATTGGTTAATTTAGTTTACTTATGCGATTTAGTTTATGCTTAGTTAATGGTTCTTGGATTCGTATAATTCAATTGCTTAGRGATAGTTTCTTAAATTCATGCTTTTAGATATTATAATTATTTCTAATCTTCATAGCATTAAATTGATAATTTAGTTATTCCTCTTAGTTGATAAATTAGAATAATTAGTTTAATCAGCTTTAGTATACTGCTTAGTTCGTAATTGATAATCTAGTTTAAAGTAATTAGTTTAATTAGTTTTAGTTTAATTATCGTCTTAGTTTATAATGATCGAATTAATCTATTCAAACCCTCAAATGTATATGTATGTTATTCGTAATTGAGAAAATTATTGATAAGACCGAACAGTTGTTTCCTCGAGAGATACGACTTGAGTCAAACTCATCACCCTACAGTTACCTTGTACACTTGCGAGCAAACTGATGTGCTTTTAAATTAATTATTTAAAACGGGGTGCACAAAAGTTTGAGTCAAAAATTTGGCGCCGTTGCCGGGGAAGCAACGGGTAGGAATTAAAGATGTTTTTTGTTTTATTTTCTGTTTTATTTATTATTTTCTATTTCTATTGTTTTTACTTGGTTTTTGCCATTTGGTACGTTGACGTGTTGTTGAGTTTATGCAAGGAAGGCGATCACTTCAACGCGACCTTGTACCATTCATTGACAACATTCACTGTTCAAATCCGCCAAGACCAAGGCCCGTTCTTATTCCCGAGGACAATTCCTCGACAGCAACTGATTTTGCTTGCGATCAAGTTAGGAGCACATTCGGTTCGAAACGAAGATTCACCACCGAGATCACCACCACTCCCCATTCGAACTGGGTATAGTAGTGAACCAAACAAGTCACACTCTACTAGACGTGACGAAAGGAGAAACGAAGGAGTTAACCAGCAGCACAACATAGTCAATCACCCGCTCAACATGGAGAATTTGAGGCAAAATGAAGAGATGAACAACAATGTCATGCGTCAACACAACATCGAGAACGTGGCATTTAGGAATGAGGATGTTTTGCAGCGAAACGCCTATATTAACAATCAAAGGCTCGTGAACGAGTGGTTGGAAAATCAAGATCATGGTTACGAGCAAAACAATTTCGGAAGGAGATACGAGCGCGAGCACCATTACGCGCATAACGACCACTTCGATAGAGCATATGACCAAGTTCGAGAACCAAGGGGAGATCGAGCACTTAGACAGCGCGACTTGGCACGTCCAAAGGTTGTGCCCTTTAGGTCCGCCATTGTTCTTGGACCGACCGCGAGGGCAGCAGAAATTAAACCACATCAACTCAATTTACTCCCAACCTTTCATGGGAATTCGCATGAAGACCCCTTGGCGTTTTTAAATTATTTCGTTGATGAAGTTGGCCGATTCGTAGTTTATGGCCTTCACCAAGAGGAGGTCCAGATGATTTGTTTCCCGTACAGCTTAAAGGACAAGGCGAAGTCATGGCTACTGTCCTTAGAGCCTGGTTCGTTAACCGACTGGGATATGATTAGCGAAAAGTTCCTAAACCAATATTATTCAGCCCAAATAACGGGGCATCTTCGGAGACAAATCGCTACTTTTGAGCAGTTAGAAGGAGAGCTATTTCACGAAACGTGGGAGCGCTACAAGACACTTTTGTAAGCTTTCCCCCACCACAACTATTCTCCGGAGATGACTAACCAGTTCTTTTTCGATGGTTTATTGGGCCATGGGAAACGAGAGGTAGAGATAGCAGCGGGAGGAGATTTTGGAGATTTGAAAGCACACGAGGCAAGACAAGTGTTGGAGATGCAAAGCGAAAAGTCTAGACAAACTAATTCTCGGCCTCGTAAGATGAGAGTTAACGAAGTTTCCATCCCCGACCCTGATTTAGATGATGTCAAGTTAGTTAAGGCGAAATGTGCAGAGATTTTTGACGAGAAATTAGCTGCTTGGAAAGCCGAGCGAGCTAGCAAGGCCGCTGCACAGAAAATGGCTGCGAATTGCAACCAGTGTGGATCCCTCCAGCATTTAGTAGACGCATGTCCTAACAACAGTGAGCAGCAAGAGGAGGTTAACGCGATCCAAAGCTATTCGAACCAAAAGAAGTACACGCCACAACGTGACAATCCTCTTTTCAAGTGGGGTTCGGGCAATCCAAATCATATGCCACCTGATCCACAATATCCACCACCACAATATTCTCAAGCACCACCAGTGCCACCGTTACAAAATAACTTTCATATGCAAGGGTAGACGTCAAGCACAAGCCAACCGAACGATCAGCTGCTGGTTTGGCAGCAAAATCAAGTAGCCGAGACGATCAGTAATAGAGAAGGGCTTACAAAGGTAAACGCGAAGAATGATGAACTCTCGAAGAAGGTGAGCAGAATTGACCATCTTTTCGGTATTGTGCATGATCTAGCTAAAAACATGGATAGAATGGAGAGAACTATGGGACAAATAACAACTGATATTGCTAGATCAAATAAGGAGAAAGACAAGCTACCAAGCCAACCGGAGCAAGCGTCGGCGATTCACGTCCTTCGTAGTGGGAAGAAGATCGACAATGGCATAGAGAACCAAGATGAGGAGCTTGTTCCCAAACCAGTGGACAAGATACATAAATCCGCCAATAGATATATTCCTGATTCTATTCAAGGGAAAATTCTGAGCGACACCTCTGACAACGATGAACCACCGCAACCGAAGCAAACAACGATGCAGTATAAGGATGTTGTTCCTTTTCCAAGCCGATTACGTCCAGCAAAGGAGAACAAGAAGTTTATGGAGTTGTACAATCTCTTGAAGAATGTGAATATAAACCTGCCACTTTTAGAAGTGATCAAGACGATGCCCGCCTACGTCATGTTTTTTAAGGAACTTGCCTCGAGAGAGAGACGTTTGGTGACAACTCAATACGTTCCGTTATCGAAGGAAGTTAGCGCAATTTTCAAGAAACCATTACCACCTAAGGAACGCGATCCTGGCAGTTTTTGCATAACGATTTCACTAGCTAATGGGAAGAAGGCAGTAGGTATGTTGGATCTTAGAGCGGGCGTTAATCTAATGCCTTATTCGCTTTATCAAGATTTTGATCTTGGACCCCTCAAGCCGACAACCATGCGCCCACAATTGGCCGATCGCTTGACCCGACGACCGTTAGGGATAGTCGAAGATGTTTTAGTGCAAGTTGGAGAGCTCGTAATTCCGGTTGATTTTGTGGTTATGGACATTGGTGAAGTCCCGACTGAGGACAACGAGCACACCATTTTATTAGGGTGACTGTTCATGGCGACTTCCCATACTCTTATTGATGTTCATAAAGGGAGAATGACGATGACCGTTTTGGGTGAAACAGTGACCTTTTCTCTGAAAGATATTCACCACACTCCTTCTCCTATTATGCAAGAGGAAGATTCATTCATTGACCCCGTTGCATCATGCGTCAACGAATTACGAGAGATAGCAACTTTGAACAAGTTAGGCAACGGAAACGACGTCGGAGTTTCTATAAAGGGAAGGAACAAGCAAGTCAATTCGTGTAAAGATTACGAGTCCTATGAACATATGCATTTAAGTGGAGAAGAATTAATCGAGTTGTTGGGAATTGACATACGCGACATCGTGGCAGAATCTGGAGACAATTTCGACGAGGAGTGTTCGCACAAATTCGAGCAAAAGGTGGAGTCGAAACCACCAATAAATCGTTCAAGGCACAACTCCCTCGGCCCTAACAAAAAATTTTCGCGCGAACAAAACAAGGGCGAGGCATATTTCAAGGATTGGACGAGAAATAAGAAGAAACCGGAAGAGGTTCGCACAAGTGAAGTCAAGAACTCACAATTTGAGGCTGGAGAATTAGTCTTGTATAATAACGAACGTAAGTACGACCCAGCCGATTTTGGAGCTTCATGGAGTGGACCATTCTCGATTAAAGAATTTGATGAGTACGGCGTAGCCACGTTGTACGATGAGATTGGCAAATCGTCCTTTCAAGCTCACAAGCATAGATTGAAGCCTTATCATGACGGACGAGGTAAAAATAGCAATCGCAAGATGGTGGAGTTTAGAGATCCACCGTACGTTGAAAGATAAACGAGCAAGATAGCGTCGAGCAAGCGACGTTAAAATTTGCGCTTCTCGGGAGGCAACCCGAGCATTTGTATCCTTTTGTACCTTATTTTCATTTTTTTTTAATTTTGATTTTTGATTTTTACTTGTTTAAGAACAGATGGAGAACTCGGACGAGGAGAATTGAACGAACGAATGAAGGAAAAGACGCCCAGGAATCCGCCCGCGTCGACGCCGAGCACCTGCTCGCGTCAGTCGACGCGGCGTCGACGCGAAATGCCGAGAATTTGTCTTCTGATGCGGCGTCGATGCCAGATGCCTGGAAATTTACGTTCTGTCGGGTCGACTGACGCGGCATCGGCGCAGCGTCGATGCGACCCGCGGACCGGCCCAGAATGCGTTTTCAGTCGGGTTTTGACTCACCAACCCGACCCATATTCATTTGACCCGTGGAAAAACCAGGAAATTGCTTATAAAGCAGCCCCTTTGCCCCTCTTCTCACTTTTCCTCCTTTTCTAACTTGAAAATTGTGATTTTCTTACTCCTTTCCAAGTTCTTGATTTTTTTTTTAGATCTCCGAGCACTCCAACAATTAAAAACCCAGGAATTCAACCCATTACCCAGAAATTTGATCAACCAACTTTCATACAAGGCAATTCTCCAAAACGAGCTAGGTAGGTTTGAAGCAAATTCGGGTAATTCGGGGCAACTCTTGTGTTTCTACGAACAATCAACGAGGTACTTCGCTTGAAACTATCTTGGGATCATATTATTGTTGTTGTTGGTTGTGTGGGAAATTTTTGGTGCTAGAGTTACTCAAGTTCTTAGTTGGTTGAACACGCACGCCAAGTGTTCGATGAAATTCCACAAAGAAGCACAAAGTTTTATTTTCAAGGTTTTTCAATCCCGTTCACTTCGTATTGGTTAATTATGTCTCGAGCGGGAAAACGCAAGGATATTTCGGGAAAATATGGAGCACCGTTCCCGATCTTTGATAAAAAGGAAGGGGACATGTTCAAGAACATTCGGAAATGGGGTTTTGCTACTCACAGGACTTTGAACGTCTAAGGGATTGCGGATTAGGCCTCGAATGGGTCGGACCACCACACCGATCTTTCGCGTTATGTAGATGGCCTCGGATGTGGGTACTTTGCCCAAATGCACTTGCCCGGTTTTCGAGAACTCATGCTCGAGTTTTTCTCGACTTTGGCGATTCGGAACGACGAGACGTTCTCTTGTCGGCTAGGAGGGAATGATGTGGTCGTCGACGAGGAAATTTTTGGTAATATATTTGGTTTCCCGACCGTAGGGGACCACCCGGTTGGAGTTCAAGGGTTTGATTTAGCCTCTTTTTGGGGGATGATTACCGGAGGAAATACGGGCGATTTCAAGCGATTTCCTTGTTCGAAAATTCAAGACGACGCACTCTACGTCGCTTACAAGGTCCTTGGCCACATTATACTTTGCAAAAACGAGGCAACTTACGCGACCAAGGCCGAGCTTTATGTTCTACAATGCCTCGTTGATGGTCGTCAAGTCCGGTTGTACCCGCTTATTTTGCTAGGACTTTACAATGTCACCAAGGGTACTCCGGGAAGCAAGTCGCCACTTCTCTCATTTGAGCCATACGTATCCGGCTTCGCCCGTCACTTCGGGTTTTATCCGGCCAACAACGGACTTAGCCCACTCGGGACCACTTCTTTACCTCTTACGCATGCACCGGCACCCCGAGTGAGGTCGTCGACTAGAGGAGGATCTTCGTCTCGACTACACATAAAACTAATTAAACTAATTACTTTAAACTAGATTATCAATTACGAACTAAGCAGTATACTAAAGCTGATTAAATTAATTATTCTAATTTATCAACTAAGAGGAATAACTAAATTATCAATTTAATGCTATGAAGATTAGAACTAATTATAATATCTAAAAGCATGAATTTAAGAAACTATCGCTAAGCAATTGAATCATACGAATCCAAGAACCATTAACTAAGCATAAACTAAATCGCATAAGTAAACTAAATTAACCAATATCCAATAACAAAGCATAAGAAACAATTAAACTAATTAAAACTAGAATTAACTAAGAATTAACTAAGCAATTAACTACAAATTTAACTAAGAGTTCAGAAATACTTATTGAAACTAAGGAAAGAAATGAAAAGCTCCAGCTATTCCGGAGTTTGAACGTTGATCTTGGTTGAAGATTGGGTTCCGAATGCGAAATTGAAGTCTCGGACTTGTCGCTCTTCGATCCGTGATCTTCGTCTCCAAATCTTGTTATAAGATGTGGAATTATTGTTTTTGAATGCTAAAATACCCTAGGATATCGTCTCTCTGGTGTCTCCTCTCCCAAAACCCGAAATAATGAGGGTTTAAATAGATATTAGAAGTCTTGGCGCACAAGAAACCCTAATTTTCGAATTCTGGGCCGTCGCGTCGACGGAGCGTCGACGTAGCGTCGACTGACGCGTGCAGGCGCTCGGCAGGACTCGGCAGACTTGGTCGGCAGCGCTCGGCAGGTCTTGGTCGGCAGGTGGCGCGTCGGCTGGGCAGGTGCGTCGACGGGGTGCGTCGACATCGACGCTTCAGCAAGTTGCGTCGACAGATGGTCGATCAACATCGAACGCTTCAGAACGTAGCGTCGGCAGTGCGTCGACTGAGCGTCGACTGACGCGGTCATGACTCGCTGACACGGCTCGCGTCGACGGTCGCGTCAGTCGACGCGACTGAGCGTCGGTCTCCGTTTCTCGATCGTTTGC
>BMAC01000888.1:5551-29911 GCA_014905375.1 Phtheirospermum japonicum | reverse complement strand
TTTAATTATCGTCTTAGTTTATAATGATCGAATTAATCTATTCAAACCCCCAAATGTATATGTATGTTATTCGTAATTGAGAAAAACATTGATAAGACCGAACAGTTGTTTCCTCGAGAGATACGACTCGAGTCAAACTCATCACCCTACAGTTACCTCGTACACTTGCGATCAAACTGATGTGCTTTTAAGTTAATTATTTAAAACGGGGTGCACAAAAGTTTGAGTCAACGCCACAAGAATTTCTTCCTCCGAGTTGAGAGCATTGTGGATTGCGTACCATCTCAGAAACGTAAAAATTTATCCACTCTTGATTGCTGCAATCGAGAACGTTCAACAAGTGAGGGAGAAGAAAATGGCAAAGCTCACTCTGGGAGCCTTTATCACCGAGCTCGCACGCCATCACGATTGTGACCCATATGACGACGACATCGTGTATCCAAGCGTGGCAATGATTGTCGAAAGTCAGATGAATAATGGGCGGAACGTCGCTATTCCGACATTCATGTCGTACATGGCGAGGGTGAGAGCCGAAGTAATCGAGGATTCTGACAACGACGAAGCCGATGATGACGATGAAAATTCTGAGGAGGAGAACAACGACATGGATGAATAAGAGGCGAATGAAAATACGAAGGGGGATAGAACATAAACGAGGGAGGAAATAGGACCGCCAGTTCCCAAAGTCACGATCATGGAGAGTATGGGGACGGCGTGTATTTTTCGGACGAGTAGTGGCAGCAGCAGTAGGATTTCCAAGCGAGTATGATGGACCAAATGGGGCAGTTGCACATTCATCAAGAGGAACACGCGAGAAACGCCCGACAGAACGCCTGGGCTGTGCGTGAGGAGGCTAGTTATTTCCGGAGCACATTGACAACGATGAGCAACAATTGGACGGAAACCAATCAGCATATTACTCGGTTGACCGGAAGCGTCGAGGCGAATCATGGATACCTCGTTCAAATTGACGAGCGCCTTTCCCGTCTCGAGCACCGCTATCCACCTCCACCTCCGGACGACATGGACCAGTAAGCGGGCCCATGCCCCATCTATATCACCACTCTATCCAACTTTTTATTTGCTTTCTAGACTTTATACTATTTTATTCGGATTTATTATGTATTATTATTTCTTTTATGTCATGATGGGATGACTGTGGTTAACTTGTGGTTTATTCATTTGCATGCGTTGGTTCTTGGCACTTTTCAATTCCCTATGTTCATGTTAGTGTTTTAGCAACCAGGAGATTGCTGTATTTTCTTGATAGGGGGAGGGGACGGGACCATCCGGTCGGTGACACAAAGGCGACCGATCAGACAATGCCCACTGGACTCCAGTCCGATAGGTCGAGCTCTATGACCGGTCGGACAACTGCACAGTCCTCGAGTAATTGTCTAGAGTCCTTTGCATGCTTAGTTCAAACTATGTTTAGTAACATAGTCACATTTTCGTAACAAAATGCTAGTCAACCAATTGATTACATCAACTTTTGTTGAATATTTGCCCATGCTTATTTGTGTTTGTACTGGCATGCCTGTCGGAATCATGTATTATGTGGTATGATGTTTTAGTCTGTACATAATCGAGTCTTGTTTTAGTCTTTTTATTATCTTTTTCGGGTTAAGACTAGGATGAATTGCATCGTTTTGCACTTTTTGTTTCCTTACTTAACTTTCTGACTTGTTGATCGCTAATTGGTCCAAATGAGAGTAATTCTGTGTTTTTCTCATACAACTAGAGTGTCCGGTGGATCCAAGGCACAAAGATAGAAGAAGCGACGCTCAAGAGTAGCCCAAAAGGACACCCACCGATCGGACAGTGTATGTCTCCGATCGGACTAACTGATGACGAGCACACCGGCCGAACGAACTGGCACACCGATCGAAGCAGCGGACAGTAGCCTTTGTCCGATCCGACAAGACCTTCGTCCAATCGGACATGTACGTTATGCATGCATATTTTCGGAAATTTTCAGTTTCGAAACGGCCAAAGCTTGCTTAAAAATGCCAGAGGAAGCTAGGGTTCGGATTATTCGGCCTTGGAGACCTTTTGGAGGCTGGAATAAGGTTAGAGAACCCACAAAACACCCAAAGGTAGAGAGATTTGACACATCTCTCATACCTCTAGCATAAAATCGTACGAAACCGTATCACGGAGCGACTCACAGCAGCCGACGTTGGACGCGAGGATTCTGGGTTCGTGACAAACCTTGGGATTCCACGCAACTCTTGAAGTGCACTCGTTCATCATCTTCACGTGTTGAAAATAGTTCAACAATTAGTAAATTCTGAACTCGTCGCTTTGACGTTTTCGTAATATTTTGATTTGGCATCTGTTATGAATAGTTGGAAACATGTTGGATAAAGTTTCGTTGATCGCTAGTTAGAGTATTGCTTATTCGTAGTTTTGTTATCGTGTTTTGGGAATTGATATTGGTTGAACAATTGTTTTGGATTGAGGATCAAGTTGGGATTGATTTAGTTCGTCTCTTGAAGCATCTTAAGTATTTAAATTATTTTAAGACTTGTTTGGTATTTGAAATGATTTAGTATGCTGCGTGGTGATAGAATTGATAGTGATTTCATTGATAGTCGTAATCGTTGTTTACAATCACTAGAATTATGTCTAGTAGTTTGAATTTGAATTACAATAGTCGCTTTTCTTATAACTTGTCGAGAGGTTGACGCCCTTGAGACACGAAGAGTTCGTTTTTGTTTAAAGTGATTGAAATTGAATCCTTTCCAAAAAACCCCCATTTGATCGTGTGTTTTAGATAGTAATTGTGAAATTAAAATAATAAGCATCATTGAATCCGATTCCCATTCCTCGAGAGATCGACCGAGTTAACTTACTAGTCTACAAGTGACCCCGTTCTCTTGCGGGCGAACTCAAATTCCTTTTCAAAATATAGACGCGTATCGGCTAACTGGTAATTAATTTTGAAAGGAACCGAAAAGTTCAGCTCATTTGCCAAACTTGGTTTTAAGCCACAAGTTTAACTTTAAAGCATGTGAAAACTGAGAACCTTATTGGAGTTTTTTTTATTTTTTGGCTAGAAGCTGCAATATTTATTTACATGAAATGTATCGCTAAATTAGGTCAACCGCGGTGGTTTTTTGATGTATTTTTAACCGTATTGTTCTATGTTTTTACTTTATATTATTTTCAAACCATAGGTGCGGTATTGAGTGACGAGGGCCAAATTGGCGATTTTTTTAAATAAAAATAAATATATCATATAATTGATAATATGATAGTGGGGATTGTAACTTCCTATAAACTTCCCATTTGTCACTCGATGATGAAACTTTACTTATTTCATTTTTTGAGGATCGACGAATCAAATGATATTTCTTTTCCAATCTTTGCCTCCTCTTTTTCCTCTTAATCAAACTTTTTCTTACCATAATGGTTCAGGTCCTATTAGTTGATACAAGAAAGAAAAAGAATATCTTAGGAAAGGCCAAAAAATATATATTTAAACTAAAAAATATATTTTGTTGTGAAACTAGATATATTTTACCTTGCATTCTCTTCCATTTTACTTATATTTAAGTACTATTTGCTGGGTTTGTGTATGCCGAGGAATTATTACAAATTTGTTAGTTCTCGTTATTTGACAATATGAATTAAGGAATTGATTAAGTTACCTTAATGACGCAGCGTAAGCTTCACAAGATAAGAATAATGGGCGTTCAAGGTAAAACCCTATTTCAGTCGTCAAAATATCAAAGTCCCTTATCTAAACGTGAGAAGTTATTTAAATACAACCGAAATGGGCTCAAGCCCAACAAAAGTGAAATAAAATAGTTCACTACATAAAAGGTCCAATAAAATAAATACTCGGAAAATAAATAAACTCAAAACTTCTTCTTTGACTTGCGTTCGTATTTCTCCAAATATGCGATCGCAATCTCATCGCCATCATTCTCCCCCTCTAAGAGAGGATTTGACCTCGAATCCGCAATCTCATCACCTGAAGAATTGTCACCCTCGAACGGAATAAGGTACTTGACGTTAAACACATCCGAAGTGCGAAGATGACTAGGCAGCTACAGTCGATAAGCATTAGGATTGATCTTCGCCACTATCTCTACGGGTCCAATCTTATGCGCAGCCAATTTGTTATACTCATGTGCTGGAAAGCGATCCTTCGTGAGGACAGCCCACACAAAGTCGCCCACCTCAAAATCAACGTGGCGACGCCGACGATCAGCCAGGGATTTATATGCCGCATTAGCATCCTGAAGATGTTGTTGGGTAGTGGTGTGCAACTTCTGGAGGTCACGAATCAAACCCTCGACCTAATGGTGTGGCTGAGCATGAGAAGGCAGCTGCAGGAGATCAACAGGGCCACGAGGGAAGAGGCCGTAAATAATGAAAAATGGTGCCCTCCCGGTGCTACGATTAGAAGCCGAATTGTGAGCAAACTTGGCTTGGCTTAACTTCATATCCCAAGACTTTAGATTACTACCCACTAAACAACGAAGCAAATTCCCCAAAGAATGACTGACCACCTCCGTTTGCCCATCTGTTTGAGGATGGTAAGCACTGCTGAAGTCAAGACAGGTGTTGGCCATACCCCATAAACTCTTCCAAAAGTAGCTCAAAAAGCGAGTGTCTCTGTCCGACACGATGGAAGTAGAAAGGCCATGCAAACGATACACATCACGAAAAAAAAGTTGGGCCACATGCACAGCATCAGTAGTTCGCTTGCAAGGCACGAAGTGTACCATTTTGGAGAAACGGTCAACCACAACAAAGATAGAATCATGACCCCGCTGAGTACGAGGAAGACCCAAAACAAAATCCATACTGATAGAGGACCACGGTTGAGAGGGAACCGACAGAGGGCGGTATAACCCGGCATTGGTCGATGGACCCTTAGACACCTAACAAGTACGAGAATGAGCCACAAAACGAGTGACATCCCATCGTAGAGAAGGCCAAAGATAAGAATGTCGCACCAGATCAATAGAGCGATCACGTCCCACATGACCATCTCCATGCAATTCCGCAATGAGACGCAGGCGCAAACTGAAATCTGGAATACATAACTGGAGGCCCTTAAATAAGAACCCATCGACCACATAGAATCATGAAAGTCAGCAATGCTCAAACGAGTAAGTATAGGACTAAAGAATGGGTCCTGAGCATACAACTCCCGGAATGTGTCAAACCCCGAGACAGTGGTCCGCATGTCAGTGAGCAACAAGTGACAATGACTGAGGGCATCCACTACCTTATTAGAGGTACCCGATCTATGCTTCAGCACAAAAGTAAATTGCTGCAAAAACGAGGCCCACAAAGCATGACGAACAGAAATAGAGTCCTGGGAATTAATGTGTTTCAATGCCTCATGATCTGTATAAAGGACGAACTCACGATGGTACAAATAATGCCGCCAGTATCGAATTGCCTAAACCACCGCATAAAACTCCACATCATATGCACTGTATCTACTGCGGGCACCACTAAGCTTCTCGCTAAAGTAGGCGATCGGACGATCACGTTGGCTTAAGATGGCACCAATACCGATTTTAGAGGCATCACAGGAAAGCTCGAAAGGCAAATAAAAATTAGGTAAAACCAATAGAGGGGCAGTGGAGAGTTTTACCTTAATCATGTCGAAGGCGGAGGTAGCAGCAGGAGTCCAGATAAAGAGTTTGCCTTTCATGCAGTCAGTAATAGGGGCCATAATAGAGCTGAAATGTGAAATGAAACGCCAGTAGAATGACGCCAAACCATGAAAACTGCGGACTTCTGTGAGGGTGGTAGGTAACGGCCACGAACAAATAGCCTCCACTTTTGAGTCATCAACACTAATCCCCGATGCAGAGATCCGGTAGCCCAAAAATAAGACAGAGTCCACCATAAACACACATTTCTTTGGGGCAGCAAGAAATTGTTCCGCACGCAAAATTTGCAAAACAGCGCGAAGGTGGTCCATATGAGCCTCCATAGAAAACCAGGATATCGTCAAAATAGACGACGACACAGGTACCAATCAGTGTACGCAAAGCTTGATTTATTACCCGCATAAAAGTGCTGGGAGCATTGGACAACCTAAAGGGCATAACCAGCCACTCAAACAATCCCTCTCGCATTTTAAAAGTTGTCTTCCATTCATCTCCCGAACGAATCTGAATCTGGTGGTAACCACTCCGAAGATCCAATTTACTAAATACCATGGCTCCATGCAACTGATCAAGTAGATCATCCAAACGAAGGATAGGAAAACAATAACGGACCGTAATCTTATTGATAGCTCGGCTATCCACACACATACGCCAAGAGCCATCTTTTTTTGGAATGAGCAGGGTTGGAACCGCACAGGGACTGAGACTGCGCTGGATCATCCCACGGTCCAACAAATCCTCCACTTGCCTACGCAACTCAGCATGCTCCGTAGGACTCATACGGTAATGTCGGCGATTTGGCAAAGATGCCCCAGGTATCAAATCAATATGATGTTGGATGTCTCGCAAAGGAGGCAAGCCAACCGGTGGATCAATCGAAAAAACATCACAGAATTCAGACAATAGGGATTGTACAGATGTCGGAGGGTCCGAAAACTCAGTCTCAGAGTGTAGTAACAAAAATACCAAAGCAGCCTGTTCCATCTCAGACTCAAAAGCATCAAATTTCATCAGTAAAACATGAGGCATAGATGGGACAGAAGAACGAGGGGATGGATGTAACACAATACATACCTCCTTAAATACAAAACTACATGTATTAAGACGACCATCATACACAACACCCCTATCAAATTGCCACGGCCTACCTAACAATAAATGACAAGCGTCTATCGGGACCACATCACACCACACAGCATCAACATAATTGGAACCAATAGAAAATTTGACCAAAACTCGACGATCCACAGACACCATATTTCCTTTCTGAAGCCACGCCAAAGTGTAAGGTTTAGGGTGGGGATGAGGAGTTGAAGCGAGTTTACCTACTGTTTCTACAGAAATCACATTTTCACAGGCGCCCGAGTCCACAATAAAACTGCAAATTCTGCCCAAAATAGTGCAAGTAGACTCAAAAATAGCATTACGTTGAACACTTGTGTCACCCACGGAAGGAGATAAGCAAGCACGTCTCATAACCAACAAGGGGCCCACATCCCCATACACATGGTCCTCCACTATACCATCGTCATCATAAATCGGAGGCTGGTCAAAAGGTATTTCACCTCTGTCGCCAGTAAGATAAGCGCGGCCCACTGCCTTGGGGCACGCCGCTTGACGGTGGCCGGCTTCACCACAACTGAAGCATCGGACGGTTGGGACACGCGCGAAAGGAGCAGCATTAGGCGGTGGAACGTGTGGCGGTCGCTGGGTCGACGTCGACACGCCACTGTGCGCCGCTAAACCCGAAGGAGGTGCACAGGTTCCCATCGCCGATGCACGGCGGTTGAACTGGCTTTCCAGCAAAAGGGCTTGCTGGTGCGCTTCTCTAATATCGCGGGGAGCAAACATCGTGAGGGTATCCTGAAACGCGTAGCGAAGACCGGCGATGTAACGGGTTTACCAAATATTCCGGTGACTCTCGAAGATCAATTTTGGAAATCAAGGTATAAAATTCTTCTGAATATTCATTAATGGAACGATTGCCCTGCCGCAATCCTTGAAGTCGTAAGTACATCACCATGGAATAGTGTAGGGGTAGAAACTCTCGCTCAATATATTTGCGAAGCTTTGCCCAGGTATCAATTTTCGATTTGTCTTGGCGTTGGCTGGTACGTTTCAATTGTTGCCAACACACCGACACACGCCCGCAAAATCGCGTGGCTACCAAACTGACACGACGGCGATCGGGAACTGCTTTGTAGTCTAAAATCTCCTCCATGGTGGAGATCCATTCTAAGAAATCCGCCGGGTCAATTGGTCCTGTGAACTCCAGAATATCAACGCGAATCCCAATTCCCATCGTGATGAATCCAGGTGCGGGCGATCCCGTGCGTTCGGCCTAGCAAAGGGATTGTGAAGGGAGACCGTGTCATCCCAAAAAAAATCGAGATCAGAGTTGAGCGGTCAAAAGCGCCACGATTGCCATCATCACGACCAACAGGGTTGCGAGGCTCGCGAGCCGCGGCATGAGGACGACCGTGAGGGGGCCGAGCAGCCAGTGCGTCCAATACTTCACCTTGTTGAGTGCGCATCACGTCCACCGCACAGGCCAAGGTATCAATCTGTTGATGCATAACATTCATGTCCATGGCGTGATCAACAACGGGTTGACGACGAGGATGCATACTTACCACGCGAACCAAAACTCATGATACCAACTGACGCAACGTAAGCTTCACAGGATAAGAATAATGGGCATTCAAGGGTAAAACCCTATTTCAGTCGTCAAAATATCAAAAGTCCCTTCTCTAAATGTGAGAAGTTATTTAAATACAACCCAAATAGACTCAAGCCCAACGAAAGCGAAATAAAATAGTTCACGACATAAAAGGTCCAATAAAATAAATACTCGAAAAATAAATGAATTCAAAACTTCTTCTTTGACTTGCGTTCGTATTTCTCCAAATATGCGATCGCAATCTCATCGCCATCACTTAATTATTTAGATTGTGATCTTATACCTACCGATTGAAAATTTTATTACCAATAGGGTGTCTTGACTATTGATACTCATATATCACTTGGTGATATCGATTGATTTTTATATGGTGACTATCACTTTGATGATTAGATTTAGAGTTTTTTTTTTTTAGGATTGCTAAATTATATATATATATATAATATAATATATATATAGAGAGAGAGAGAGAGATAGAGAGAGAGTTGGGTTCAAATGAGAACCCGTCAATTATATGTGAACCTAGGGACTCATCTTGACCATTAGATTGAATAATCTTGATGGTTGAGATCATGACATGTCAGCATGGTAATAATGTAAAAAATGCATTAATTAATTAAAAATGGTATTTTGGACATATATCAACGTTTACAAAGAGCACTAAATTGTTCTTTGGAAAGCACAATAGATTAAGAAAAAAAAACACTACGATTGTATACAAAAAGCATTGCAAATTTCGTCTATAAACTGCAAATTCAAAAATTTGAATTAAACTCAAATCTTCAACAAACCATAACTTTTTCAAATTTTATTCGTTTTGAATGAAATACATATCAAATTAACCACATTCTCAAGATCTACAATTTAAGATACATATTGCATGTTTTAAAATGTAAAAAAATATATATATATAATTAAAATTAAAAAAACTGGACTGATTTTAGCACTACAGTACTGTGTAAAAAGCACAATGAACCTGGACATATAATTGGCACTGTGCAATATTAGATCTAAGGCCAGGATTAGTCCCTAGGTTCGCATATAATGACGGGGTTCTCATTTGAACCCAATCCTATATATATATATATATATATATATATATATATATATATATATATATATATATATATATATATATATATATATATATGTGTGTGTGTGTGTGTGTGTGTGTGTGTGTGTGTGTGTGTGTGTGTGTTTATATGTAGTTTTGTATGTACTTTAGAGTTCATTCTCAATAACAGAATCTCACACATTACAGTTAAATATTGCAAAAGACTAAACATAGTAGACATTTTTGCTTTTATATCAAATAATAAATAATTAACTATCAAAATTTTATTGTGGTTTTCTTTTTATTTATCTTCAGAAATTCTAATAAACAATGGATTTGAGTCTTCCGGTTATATTAATTCAAAACATGGATCAAGTTTTAAGACTATACAATGGTACTAGATTAGTTGTTACCAACTTGAAGATCATGCGAAGGTTTACATCCCACACATGGCATTGAGCCCTTCAGACAGTAGAGTTCCGTTCAAATTTCAAATGAGACAGTTTCCACTTATTGTTTGTTTCGTAAAAACTCTAAACAAGAGTTAGGTTCAAACTCTCTTAAATGTGGGTTTGTATTTGTCAAGACTAGATTTTACCACGGCCAACTCTACGTCACAATCTCTCAAGTCAAGAATCGTAAAAGAAAAAAAAAATTAAGTTGTTATGATAATGATAATATTGTTAATAAGACGACAAATATTGTTTATAAGGGAGTTTACTAAAATCTCAAATTAAATTTTTTAATATTTTTTATTATTAAGTATATTTTTTAATTTAATTTTTTTTTTATTTTGTTTTTATTTTTATGTGTATACTGAATATGCCCGCGTAACCGCGGTATCCAAACTAATTTGCTTAACCAAACTAATTTACTTAATGGACATATACCCATATATAATTAATTATTAAGTGATGTATTTACCTACGCTACGAATTGCACTACTATGCTCCACCTAGCACAATTGTGATCCATCTATGCTTAGGGTGCTTCGTCAGAGTCTCTCCCACACAAACACACAAAATAACACTCGAGTAAAATTTGGTGGCACAATACCAAATTTGGAGTACTACTTTATTCGAAAAGAAAGTGAAGTGAAACTTAATCGGGATTTCTCTTATTAAAACCAAGAGTATATATGTTCATTTGACTTTGTTTCATTGGGCAAAAAGTAGATAATTTGAAGTAAATCATTTGTAACAATTATTCTTGTGTGATGAGATTAATTAAGACTACATAGATTTTGTTCTTATGGATAATAAATAATAACGGATCGGACTATATTATTAAAAAAGAAGTTAGAACAAACATTTATTAGGCTGTGCCGAGCAAACACTACTCAGCGAAAGAGCATTAACATATATATATATAAAAATATATGATATGAAAAATCTTGTGCAGCTGTTAATCAGAGGCTGATAGATCTATATTATTTTAATTTGATCCACAGAGTATAATTGAATTGTCTGAAATATTATTGTTGACGAATGGTGCATGTGGGCCAAATGAATGAATGAATGAATTATAACGGGGGTACTGGGGACCTTCCTTTTCTATCTCCTTAATTGCAGATTAAAATTATATCAACTCTTGAGCTCTGTGAAAAATCAATTCTTGAAGCCTACTAATAAATCACCACTAATTATTGCCACCCCATTTCATATGGATAATGAAAAATTGAATTACTTTTAAACTTTCAAAAAAGAAAAGTTGACTTTTGAAGCAAGAGAAACCCTGGTGCAATAACGCAGGCAAACACGAGGTCGTTGTGTATATGTTTCTTTATCTTTTATATATATATATATCAATAAATCTATAAGGATCAAATTAATTCAGATCAATAGGGACAATTTAGTAATATTAAATTAAATTAAAATGTGTATTGATAAAATTATCCTTTTCTAAATATTTGTACTTAAATTTGAATTTGCATTCTCTCTCATCATTAAAACTTACACCTTTTTTCAAGGAATTCCCTCTCTTCCCATGAATCATATTTTTCTCTCTTCTAAAAAATCATAGAAAAATTCATGTTGAATTTTTTTTTAATTATATATCATTCATTTTATTTTTCTTCGTATCTAACTTTTTCATTTTCTTTAAAAGACTTATTCCCAAAAGATATGTGCTTGGTATGTTTGATTGAACTATTCTGATTGTAAATGAGATAACAATATAACTATATTTCATTTTATTGATTATTGTTATGTAATTTCATATGTTTATATTTAGACTAAATTCGTTAGTAATATTTAGTTAAATACTTAGATTATTAAAAATAACTCGTACTTTATTTATATAAAAGAAAGTATGAAAATTAAAATATTTTAATTTTAAATACAAATTATTTAATTATTTCCATAATTAAATTATTTCATATGAGATTTGTCTCTTAATTGAGATAACCAAATTAGACTTTTTTTCTAATTATATATGAATTATTTATAACTTTATATTAAGAGAATAGAAGGAAACAATTGAATTAAGTAAAAGAAAACTATTGAATTAAGTTAGGTAAGATATAGTAAAAGAAAAAGATCAATCTAGACAAAATAAAATGAAGGACAAGATTAGATTAAGAAAAACATAATAAATAAAAATAATAAATTTGGTAAATACTAAACTCTAATAACATAAAAACAATCGAGAAAAAAAATCGAAACAAAGATATTAAGAATTATTATGTAAGTATTTAAAATTTATTATAATATACTAGAAGTCCCATATATTTAGGATTTATTACGTATGGTAAATTTATTAGAAGTCCCATATTCTAGGAATTATACACAAGTGTTACAAATTTATATCCTATATCTTAAAGAATTATTATGTAAGTATTATAATTTTATAATACGTTTCTTAATAATTTCCTATGTATATAGAAAAAATCAGATTAAAATTCTATCTTTTAATTGAAGTTTAATGTGCAAATTTTATTTGGGAACATACCAACTTTACTACGTATGTAGTTCATGAAAAATTATAATTGATTTTAATTATTTTTTGCACTTATATATGAATAATATTATTGTGAATTTTATATCATCTATGTATAAATATAATTCAATTTCAATTTCTCTAACTAGCAGTCTAGTGTGTAATATAACATGTTACATATATTATTATCGAAATCATCTCAGGTTGTATATGAACATAATTCAATTCCAATCTCCACATGCATGTAAGGAAGTAATGCATTACAATTAATTTCAATTTAGCTTATTATTGTTAAATTCATTAGTTGTAAGGAAGGATTATATTTACAATTAATCTCAATTTCTATATTAGTGCAATTTTGTGAATTTTGGTGTTCTCAATATAGGTTATTATTGTTCTTTAGATATTTGTGTTGCTATTATGATTACTAAGTTTTGCTTTTATAAATATATGTTAAATATATAACAATTAATATCAACACATATATTTTACTAATTATTTTGTATGTGAACGTAATTCAAATTTTGACTTCTCTGCTAGCATTTTAGTATTATACAATAATATATGTTAAATATATGACAATTGATTTCAACATAAATCTTTTACTATTTATATTATGTACATGAACATAATTAAATTTATCTACTAGCAATTTAGTGGTATATCCATCCATGTTGTTAATTGTGGTAATTATTAATACTGATTTGTCAAAAGGAGAGTATTATGGGAAATAGGTGGACCAATTAGAATGCTCCAGAAATGCTGGTTTTCTTCTTTTTGTTCTTCTCTTCACATAGATCTCAGAATTTAGTCTGTCGATTCTTTATTTACATGGATATCAGTATTATATATACATATATATTGGTTTGTTGATTCAGTAGGTTCCAGATCGACCACCAAATTTTTTTTTTCAAATTAGATCTGTATTATATAGATCTCATAATTTAGTCTGCCGATTCTTTATTTTTCTTCACATCTTTTTATTTGATTCTAGTAATTATTCAGAACTTTTTGGTTATTCCTTTTGGAAAAAAAATTCAGATCTGTTTCCGAAATTTTATAATTTCTTCGACTTTGCGCCTTTAATTAAAAAAAAAATAGTTTACTATAGATCTTGCAGTTCATCCCTCTATTGTATTGATTAACAAACTAAGATTCAGTACGGAAATTTATGAACTGGAATTCTTTGATTTTTTAATTTTTTTTATTTTTTTATGATTCAATTTAATTTAGGTTTCATATCTTGCAGTTGATCCCTCTATTTGGCTGATTAAAAAATCTGAAACGAAACCCTATACAATCGTTGAAAGGAGCGGGTTATGGGAAGGTTTGTATAGATCTACAATTGTTGAAACTGCAGATCGACAACAGCGAGTGACATGAATGTAAAAACTTTTTCTAATTAAGCATTCCACAGGGTAGTATTTGCAAGATTGAAGAAAGAGGAGGTGGAGTCGAAGATTAACGCATGACAGAATGCGAAGATCGCCAAGATTAATAATCGGTTCAAGCGAGAGGATGCTGTGATTAATGTTGTGATCAATGAGATTGGTAATAGAAACAATAATAATTAAATTTACAATGCTAAACTTATATACAAAAATAAAAAATAAAATGAACACTATTATTTTTAACCATGTACTTTTGTGTAATTTTGTATTCTTTAGCTAACTTATCAACTAAATTTGTTAAACGTTTTTATTTATATGAGCTAGCTTTTCAACTATCATTTCACAACTAACTTATTAGTCATCAACCAGCTTTTCAACTATCAGATTATCATCTTTGTCCGCCAAACATACCATAAGTTATATTCATTTGATTTTTTATATTATAAATATTTACTTACGTTTAATATATGTGTATCTTATAAGTACGAGTGATACTCTAGTTTATAATTGAATGGCATATAATTTTTTAGTATAATTGATATTAGTCCCTTAAATTTTGTTTGTCAAAAGATGTCATACTCTCAATTCGTTTAGTATTGCACCGATGTCTAATCAATATCAATTATAACACAATACATTTAGCTTCTGAAATTCATAATATTATGATTTTTCCTAATATGAAAATATAAATAACTCATATATAATTATAAATAACTACAATCTAGATTAGTTATATTAATTAAAAAGATAAATTCTATATAAGTCTTAATTTCAAAAAAAAAAATAATTATGATAATAATGTAAATGAGTTATATTTATGACACAGGTTAAAATAAATATTCTTTTAATATAGTCTTCAATTAACTAAATAAGTAAATTACGAGTTATTTGCAAGATATTTTGAGTATGCAAATAAAACTTATTAACGAAATTAATCTAAACATGAAAATATAAAAATTTAATAATAATTAATAAATAATGATTAGATACCGGTACTATAAGATATAGTAATATGACATTTTTTAAGTTTTTTTTTCTAAGTATGTAAGTGAAAAACATTTAATGAATTTAATATAAATATAATATATAAAATATTTAATAGTAATTAATAAATAATAATTAAACACGTTCACAATACGACATTAGTTGAGAATACAACATCTTTGAAATTGATTTGATCCTAAAAACTTAAAATGTGTTTGTACATAGTAATGTAAAATATTTGGTCGTACTATTGGAAAATTTAGAACTTATTTGTACATAGAATAGTCAAATTGCTTCAATCAAACATGTAACCAACTCAGGTGTCAATTTATCTAATTTTCAAATCAAATAATATAAGAACTTATACTATCTAGGAAAAGAGAAACTCGAATATTTATAAAAGAATTACTAAATATATATTAAGGGATGTCAACAAAACTTAGTTAGATTGGTCAAAAGTTGATGTTATATAATAATAAATATAACTAAAAAATATAAAATATAACATAAGATAAATTTGGAAAAAATACCTAAATAAAAATTAAAGTTCATAACTAGATCTTAACTTGTTAATTAATAAATTTGAAAATGAACAAAATGAAGAAATTACCCAAACATTAAAAATTTAGTAATAAACATAATTGTAGAATTATATAAATAAATCCAAACATTATGAGGTAAAAAATAAATACTACAAATAATAAATCTGCATATATATAAAATATGTTAAACAAACTATGTTCATTCCCGGGCATGCTGCTATTTAATGTTGGGAGTTGCTGCTCCATCGTCTGCTGAGCTTGTCTCGTGGCCTCTAACTCCTCCCTCTGTTTCAGTTTTCCGAGCGGAGCCAAGCGCATTCCCGTGAGTTACGACTAGTTCAGGATGACGGAAACGGGATATAGATTCGTAAAGCTGCCATTGGTCGACCTGCAATCAATTCATCGTCGATGCAACACCGATGCACGCCTCTAACCCACGTCGAATACCCCAGTCGATCGACCTACCGATGCACTCCAGCCACCGTCGATGCGACTATCGATGAGGCATCGACGGGCCTACAAGCTGAGTCGACAGCTTTAGTCGATCGAAAAGTCGAGAACAATGTGCCTCTATTGACCAACAACCAACGTCGACGAGGACCGATGCTGGATATACTGTCGATCGACGTAATGACGGTCGTCATTTTCAAGCAAAATTACCATGAAGCCCTCCTCGACTAATACTATTCAAGAATCATCACTCTTCATCTACAAACATAACTGACCACTTATCATTTCTAAACCTAGTTTTCCATGTTTTGGATTTTTGAAAATCCTTCTTTCACTCTTTGCATGATTATTCTTTGAATAATTCACTTTCATTTATTGATTTGAATGATCCAGTGTTTGGAGATCGGGAATTCAGCTCATTGGGAGTTCTTTGATTTATTTTTCTGCAATTCCTATTCGTAATACATTTAGGTAATTTCAATAGCTTAATTCTAGAATTTGTCTTATGAGTTTTGATGATTGGTTTTCATTATATTGCTTGCATTGATTTTTGATCTCATTTAATCGTATGCATTGGACTAATTTTGTTTGCGTATGTTGGTGAATTTCTTGGGGGACTTTCTTGGTTATTTAATCTTAGTTTTTAATCCTTCGTTGTTTAGGTGTTAGCGTATTTCATAGCTATTTTTGGTTCTCGTAATTCTATCGAACACCTTTAGTCGTTTACATGCTATTTATCATCTTTTATCGCGTTTAATTCCTCTGTTCGTAGAACTCATTTGATATGTTAAATTTGTTGATTATTTGATTTGTTTTAGTTGAAAGTCGTGTTGATCAATTATTTCTAGTTCTTAAAATCAAAACAAACCACCAACTTTCTTGATCATGTGTTTAATTAATTTGTTTTTAAACGAACATTTTGATTCCGATTGTCATATCTCGAGAGATTCAACTTGAGTCAAACCTGTCACTTACAATTGCTCCGTTCTCTTGTGGATGAACTTTTCTAAACAAAAAGTAAGTACAAAAAAGTTCAATTCAGATTCATCCTCCCCCCGAGAGCGACTTTAAACCAACTCATCGTGTCTCTTCACCAGCTCGACATGCTGGACCTTTAGGACCTCCAGGTCAGGAGGGTGCACTGGGTCGAGCTCAACGCCGCATCGACGGTCTGCTCAGCCTTATTGGCCCTCTCCATCCAATTGTCATGATCAAGGATGAGGTCGGTACATTGATCATGGGTCCTCTGAAGAGTAACATAGTCCTGCTGAAGCCAAGCATGATCCTTCTTGAGATCGAAAAAATCTTGGCATGCCAACTTCATCGAAATAAAGGCGCTGGAATGATTCATCTCCCAAAACTCAAGATTGTTATCTGCACGAGACCCAATCACTCAAACTTGGGCCCCAACTACGACTAGTGCTGTCAGGAAAATCATAGAAGGGGTATCCAAAGACCGATCTGCTGGAAAAAATCAGAGCGCAACACCCCGAATAATCATATGCATGAGGGTTTGGTTGAGGACGAGGACCCCCGAAGATAATCTTCTCCTCATTATCAACAGTAATGGGCTCCTGGTGAGAGCTTCCCTCGCCAACATGATGGGCCAAATTTGGTTCCTGGGGAGCATACGTGGGTGTAGATTAGCTAGGTTTCTTCTTCCTTCCACCCCCATCAGTTGTCCGTCTCTTCGAGTCTTTGCTCTTCTTCTCCAAGAATTTTGCAGACTTGTCAAGCGCAGCTAGCAACATAGTTCTGTCACAGAAAAGATAGAACAATGCAAATGGAAGAATAGAAAATAATTTTGGTAGAAATACAAATACGACAAGAGGACAATAATTACACAAAGACAAAGAATCTAGCCGAGCTCTTTAGTCGACAACATTTTGGTCGGAACACAATAGAATAAATATTAATCTAAAGGGTCAAAATCGAACATCAGGACTCCCTGGACGGCGCTCAGTAAGAAGCAGAGAAAATTCAACTCACCAAGAATAGTGGGTCCAAGTTGAGCTCGGAGAGGAGAGTCCTAGAGTTTAACCCTTCAAAGTTTGGCTTTGGTTAATACATTTCTGTAGTTCCTCAACTATGCTCAGACTCAAAAATATTATATAGATGACTAAAGACTCTTGGCTAGGTAGTGCAAGTCGACAAGAAACTACAAACAAGAATAAATAATGAGGTATTATATCGAAATAAAGAAAATGACTTGGGTGCCACACTAACCAGACTTCATAAGGGTTTGAAGGGCTATAGATCGAGCCATCGGGGTCTTTCTTATGCCAGTCTCCTCTAACATAAAACTAATTCGCCTTCTAAGTGTGAAGAGTATCAAGAAGCCCTGTCATAAGGTGCTTTAATACGCCGTTTCGGACTGAAGCATAACAAAACCTATACATAACCCCATCGGATGCCTTAAAGAGATAAAGCCAGTGGAGTTCTTCGAAGGTGTAGGCCGGCCAACCAATCCGATTGAAGAGCACATACAACCCTAAAATCCAAGCAAGGGATAAAGGATGGATTTGAAAACGGGAAGTCCCCAATCCCTGAAAAGGCCGATTAGAAGCCAGGGGAGCCGAAAGAAGACCCCAAAATGAATGATATCCTTAAACAAAGTAGTACAAGAGGTCGAAAAACAATGAATCTTCTAGGCATCATAAGGTAGAAAATGAACAGATTCGGGCACACCACACAGATCTCGATCCATGGCTAGGTCATCGTCTGTCAACATGCTCTTTTGAACAATAATTTTGAACTCGGCATTGGCCTAGTCCAATGGGGTTAGTCTCTTTCAGTGGCTTACAGAGGTCCGTTCACCGCAACAGGACAACCTGGATAAAAAATCTTCAGGGGGCGTCGATCTCCCGCTAGTTCCAAAATAGATATCCCTAGGTTTCTGAGATTTTTTGACCCGTGGTGCTCAACGGGCATCAGCCCTAAAGCTTTGGTCTGGAGATAATACAGGGATTAAGAGGATCAAGATTGATCTCGAATTTGTGGCCCACCGTCCTAATCTAATCTGGGCTCAAACTACGAACCCAGGCCGACCCATCGATCTGATTGTCTTCAGGATGATCGACTAAGTCGTAATGTTCTGGGTAAAATCCACTTCGAGGTCCGAACTCGCAACCTTGTCCAAATTGCCCACCAGGTCCGAATTGTTGCCTCTGGCTAAAATAGTATCTCCCCCGAACTGATGATTATGCCCGCTAAATTGCTTGAAAGCGAAAGGTCGCCCATGACCAAAAATTTCTCCCGTACCAAAACTCCCATACTGATTTAACCCGAACTTGCCTCCCTATCTCGGTTGAGGTTTAGGCTAACTGCCACCCTGGCTAAGTTGATTGAAACCCCAAAAATCATCCGGAGAGTAACTCAAACTGCGAGACATAAGCGAGACAAAAAAGAAAGAAAAAAGAGAGTGAAGTTACCTTCAAAAACAACAGATAAATGGGGTGCAATAATCAATTGAGCAAGACTTTAAAAGAGTCATAAGGATAAAACTTTCATAACCGAAGAGCTGAAGAAATGAGAACAGATGTGTCGGTGTTGGGATTTTTCTAAGAAAGAGAGGGAAAGAATGAAATAGGATGTGAAGATGAAGAACAAATGGCAACTTAAGGGGGCTATTTATAAGAGGGGTGGGAGAACCAAGAGACACAAGAGTCCAAAAGACATAAGAAGACAAAAGTCTGTAAAAAGCTAGCACCTTACGGTCAAACTCCCCGATGAACGGGACGGATGGGACCGAACACCCCAATGAGTCCAGCTCGGTCTTCGAGCTTGCAGGACTTTTAATGACTCTGAACCCACCTACTCGTAGCTAACTCCGTACTCAGGGGCTTTTTGATAGTTGATGTTGTCCTGAAGACCACATAGGAAAACTTGGGTCCACCTGTTTGGCTAGACTAGTTCTTAATCGAATCAACAAGCTAAATCAACCCGACTTAAGATTTGAACATCGACGGAGTCGGATTAATTTAGAAGCGACCGACCTGAATGGTCCCTCATCTGAACAGGAACATGAGAAAGGGTACCAAAACCTGATGTCCTCGGCTGCTATGCCACCCTGGCTACCGTGCTGCTTACACCTCGGCTAACACACCGCTCCAAATGCCATGCCGCTTACACCTTGACTATCACATCGCTCTGACTGTCGTGCTGCTTCCACCTTGGATTTTATGATGACCCCATATTTGTCTAATCTTGTTTTGACTGCCGAGTGGATCTAGGTACAACCGGCCAGAGGCTGCCGACCTGGAAAACTTTTGTCTGACCAAGATGGTTTCCTCTAGCACGCACATGACACGCTCAGACTCCTTTGCCGAATTGGACATGCCGACCTGGATGCCTACCGCCCAGGATTGTTCCAGCCAACCCAAACATGCACTTCCAACACGTGCATGACGTGCTCAGTTAAGCCCCTTCTAGTCATGTACTTGCCGAATTGGTCTCATGTTGACCGAGATGCCTACCCCCCAGGACTGTCCTAGCCGATCAAAATGTTCTCTTCCGACACGTGCATGGCGTGCTCATTTAAGCCCCTTATGATCACTCTTGGTGACCTAAATGTGCCAACTAGAAGAGTATTTCATGACTGACTCAGCAAAGAAAACAGATGAGATCGGCACTAAGGCGGTGGAAATGTAATCAGGATTAGGGTTTGTTTGGAAATGACCGAACAATTATTTCGCCTTGAAAATGACCGAACCAAGAACACCTGCTTCATCCTTGAATATCCCGACCGGTTTCACCAAAAACATGTGAGAAAGGACCATCGAGGGATTAACCTCTCCGATACTTAAGTCAGTTAAGCAGTTTTTCTTATTGGAATAATTCAAGTAAGAATGCTCAGAATGTCATGCCTTTTCCAGCCTTAAGGCTGAGATATTTATAACCTTTGTTAACTGGGACCTTTCCGAGATCCCGTAAATAAACCCGCGAATCTTGGGCCGTTACTCAGGACAACCTGACCAAGAAGTTTCCTCACAGAGAGCGAGTCAGCTCTGACACTAACTTTCTCAATTTCCCGACCCGACCTCCCAAAACCTTGTTCAAGGTTTCGGATCAGGTCAAGGCAATTCTTACAAAGCCATAAGCCCATCCTTTGTCCCCTTTTTCTTCTCCTAAAGCACCAGTTCAACTCGTCCCAACCAGGTCTATTCTAACTGTTTTGCGACTTGCCACTAGATTAGATCGTACCATCTATATAGAAGAATACATTGTATCACGGGGCATCTATTTTTGTGTCGTAAGATTTGGTTAGAATTAAATAAAAAAATTATATTTTATTATAAATAATTATTAAATAAATTTTGTTTAAAAATAACTTAAGAAAATCACATATGATTCAAAATAATGGAAGATAAATCTCAAAATATTTTAAAACTAAATAAAAATATAATTAAAATCTATATATTTATTTAATAAATTCTTGAAAAAACTAACTTAAACATATTATAAATATAAAAAATTATGAAGCTGGATAGATAAATAATATACTACCTCCGTCCTAAAAAGACGGGCATATTGTTATTTCGCAATATTTAATAGAATATTTATTAATATAATTAAAGTCTTGTCTTTCCATGTATGCCACTAAAGCTAGTTAATTGTTTATTTATTTTCTACTCAATTCTCATCAAATTTAACTAGATAAGTAGGATAGTGTGATAATTAGAGGGGTATGTATGGAAATAAAAAAATTAATTATGTAACAAGTTTGTCATTTTGGGACACCAAACATAGCAACCAAACTTATCTTTTTTGGAACGAAGGGAGTTTATATTAATTCTAAAAAACTATTCAATATATTTTAAAATAAAATAAATCAGAATTTATAAAATAACTTAAAATATTTTGAAATCATATTAAGAAAAAAAATTGATTTTCAATTAACATATTGTGCTAATTCATTAAAACCTTACTGATTTGTATTGATAGGTAATAATTGGTTTTTCTCATTATACAAAAAAAAAAAAAATCTCTCTTTTTTTTACGTGTTAATCAATTGAATTTTGTATATAATTCTAATCCATGTCCACTCAGCTAATTTAAAAAATATTAATTTCTAATAAAATATGACATCTTTTGGATTTTTATAAGTATATAAATAAAATTATTAATGAATCTAATCTAAATATTAATAATATAAATTAATTAAATAAGAATAGTTAATAAAAAGTGATTAAAAGTCGGTGACAATCTTTTAAAACTTTTTAAATATGTAACTAACAAATATTAATGAATTTAATTTAAATATTTAATAATAAATTTTGATAAATATTTATTTGACACCGCAAGGCACATATTGAAAATAGGATAACTTTTCAATTTTTATAAATAAGTAAATAAAATTATTAATAAATATAATCTTAACATTAAAACATATAATTAGTTATAATAATAATTAATAAGTAGTGATTAGACATCAGTACAAGATACTAAATTGAACCTAATTGTTTTTAAAATACAATATATTGAGTTTTCACGAAAGATGTTAATAATAAAAAATAAATTATTAATATTTATATATTTATAATATATTAATAGTAATGTTTTTAACACTAGATATGTTATAAGGTTATTATATGGAAAAACAATCTTCTTGTAAAATTAAAAATTTAATATAATACCAATAATAAATTATGTTACATTCAAAGTTATTTCAATGATACAATTACAAATTTATTGTCTAATAATGGTATTCCACCGTTCATCCGTATTATTATTTTTTTTATAACCATATCCTTCATTTGTTTAAAATTTACAATGACGAGCAATTCGCAATATTATTTGTACAAACTGGTGAACAAAGATATATTAATAGAATATCAATTCATCAAAATCTTAATATTTTGTTACATTATAACCAAATTCAGATTCATGTAGTTTTTTTAAGAATGTGTAAACAATCAATTAAACTCAAAAACTATTTGAAAAAATTTATTAAAGTATGATTATATTACGCTTAAGAATACTTATAAAAAATCTATAGAAAATTTGATTTTCGCTCACCTAAGGCGCTTAAGTTGCCTAGTCTAATGTGACACTTGGATGATGCTTTTTTACTGATTTATTTGGACAAAAATGTCTTGACATAGAACATTAATAATGAGAAATAAATTATAGATATTTTATATATTTTTATTAAAATTTAAATTTCTATATATATATATATATATATATATATATATTAACACCTTATATTAAACTAAATTAATATTTTATATTAGTTATGGAAGACTGTTATTAAAAGTTAGCTTAAATGATCTTAATGTATTATATTATTTAACTAAGTTGAAAACATATGAATATGAGTTCAGAAGTTCAATCTATACTCAACAATATTAACAAAAATATCTCCGAAAAAATTAAGACAAAAAAACTCAATAATATTAATAAAATATCTTTAAAAAAATAAAAAGAACGACAAAGAAAAGGAATACATTGAGCAATTCGTTTCAGAGAAATACGATTAAAAGAAAAACAAAGAAAAGGAATGAGAATTCAATTAGGAGAAAATCTATAGGAATGAGTTAATTTAATAATAATCTATTGTTTTAGTATATTTAGATACTAGTTTAATACACGCATATTATGTGGGATTTGAAAAGAAGTAATATTCATTAAAAATACCAAAAGAATAATATTGAAAATAGTACATACAAATTGTAACATTATTTATTCAGCTTTCACAATAAATAATTCTTACTCACAAATCAAAATATTATTTGTTCTAGTTATAGTAAGACTGGTTTTCACAATAAAGAATTTTCAAAAAATTTTACCGTGAGTCACGAAATTAGTTGTAAAGTATCAAAATACCTAAACTTGACAGGGAACCCGCATAAAATTGAGTTTGAAAAAATGTAAAACATACAACACCCGCGTGTTACACTTACATGTGAATATGTGATATAAAAAAATAAAATTTATAAGGCATTGATAATCCTATTGAAAAAACGTCGTACAGCTAACTTGTAGTATATGTAATATTATTTTTTTATTATTATTCTTTTATTCTTTTTCTGCGTAATATACTAATTTGGTCGTATAGATATATAATATGTGTAACAATACAGTATATTGGAATTAGATAAAGATATCAGAATATATTTAATATTTATTTTTTATACATAATAATTTATTATTATTATTTTATCTTTTTGTTTCACTTTTTTTGGTTTTCGTTTCGTGTAACAATAGTTTTTCAAATAAATTTCTAATGTTATTTTCAATTTATTATATTAGGATTAGATAAAAAAAAATTAAGTTTATACTTTTGTTTCTTATATTTATTTTCCTTTTGTAATAATATTATATAGCTCGTATTTTTCTTAAATAAATATTTAAAATTATAATAAACTTATTTTGACTTTTATTGTAAATGATTAACGTGTATTTGTTTTGATTTAAGTTAGTATTTATTTAGTTTTTATTATTATTTTAGGTATAAGTTGGATAAAATGAGCTTATTTTCGTATTTTCTTATCTCCAACTTATTTTATTATATTTTTATTATAATTATTTAATTTTGTGTTTAATTTAAGTGTTTTGAGGTATTTAGGTTTGGACGTAGTCAAGGTTGGGCCAACGATTGGAGTTTCGGCGAAAACGGGGCACGATTTGAAGAATTTAGAACTGTCAGACTTTCTATAACGGATTTTTACCTGTAACC
>BMAC01000887.1:131561-145466 GCA_014905375.1 Phtheirospermum japonicum | reverse complement strand
TCAATAATCTATAATGTTGATCTACTCAATTCGTGATGCTATTAATATTCCAATGTTATTGCTGATAACTACAACTTAAAATACCCCATAACCATATACAAGTGTAATGATGTTTTATTTAWTTCATAATATTTTTATTAGTTCATGAGTACTGCTAATAACCAATAGCTTTTGACATGAACAACACATTATACACATTCGTAATGCTTCCACCTTATTATACAATTGATGTTAATATCCAAGTGCAGGATATTGTCAAACCCAATTTAAATCAAGCCCTTGCTCTGGTATGGATTAAGAGACTTCAAATCTTTCACTAATGCTTGTGGAGAGCACTTGTTACGACTTTCTCACAACATATTCCTTTATTTCCCTTCTTGACTGAATATTCCACAATACGCTCTTCGACTTTGATATCACTGTTATCAGATTCCGTTTACCTCCTGGTTGTTGATCTCATCGTTGTTAGCGCTTTCCAGTGCTCGATCGACTGAATTAACTTGTTTGTCCGCACTAACATGACGCCTCATCTGCTCATTGACCGACGTGTCCACCATCAACTTGTAGCTGTTTATTTTTTTCCTTTTGTTCAGTGCATGTAAAATGACAAATTAACACAATATTTCAAAAAACAAAATATAGGTTATACATATATAAGCACTATTGAACACAAATATTAGCAATATAATATCATATAAAAGGCGATATATAAACGCACAATATATAAGCACTATTAACCACAAGTAGTAGCAACAATTTGCAGTAAAAATGGCATTTTTAGAAATGAGATTGTCTGAATATGAAATATATTTAAAGGTGATAGTGCATATCAACAAGAAAATCCAAATTTACATCTCATATGTATTGGTGGCATGAACACATAGTATATTATTAGCAGTACCAAAACCAATAATATAAACTGACATCTGCAAACAAAATAAACAAATGTCACATATTGATCATCAACAAGTATAGTAACTAAACCCAACACATGACTAAAAGTAGCAAGAATTTTTTGTAAAAAAACATTTCACAAAAGATATTTCTTGAACATGAAATATAYTTGAAGGCCAAAATTTTTATTGGGCACCATACGACTAACTAACCTCATACAAGACTAAAAACAACAAACCTAGCCCCCAGTATTAGCATTTAAATAGAATAAAATAGCATTTCAAATAAAATAAAGCAAAAATTAATTATATATATATATATATCCATTAAACAACAATACATGCACTCACAATCATACCAGCAAAAGTGATATCTTTCCATATTTTACCTCAGGTGACTGGGAATCCATAGAAACTGAATTGTCTATGATATTAGCACATCATAAAAATAAAAGCAGCATCAAAGGTATATAATATTAGCACARYATAAAAACAAATTAGCAAACAAACTATTATATTACCACTGKGATAYTATTACAACAAAAATCAAAGCAGCATCAAAGGTATATAATATTAGCACATCATAAAAATAAATTAGCATACAAACTAAAACTGATATTTTCTGAGAACCATATAGATGATTTAAAAAATTAGAATATTTACATAAACCAAAAGAAAACACTCRTATATTAATATCAAAGATATAAATCAGCCACTGGGATGCAAGTCTAACAAAAAACAAAACTCAATTTAATTCTCCATTTCATATATTTAATTTCTAATTTTTAATTTGTTTGTCCATTAGATTGAATTATCCACACCCTGATTTCTAAGARCCCAAGTCCACTCTCTGTTTTCACTTGTTGCTTTTCAATTTTAAGGGCCAGCTTATAAAGCAAGTTGAAGAATCTATAATGGATGCACCAAAAGGGTATCTTTCTAAGGGATTACATGCAACCTTATTACTTATTCATTAATTGTGAATTACATACTTCCAATTTTATTTTACCTTTTTAGAAATTCTTGATTTTTTTTTTGCTCAACACTGATCAAAGAATATGATTGATTCATAGGTGGATTTGAAGTTTGAATTTAGTGAGGAAAAATCAATTGTTACTTCCAAAATTGCTTCGTACCCCGAACTTGAAGGTATCTTTGGATTCTATTTTTTCATTATCAGTCAATTGTGGTACTTGCTACAAACTATCTTAGCTTGTTGTAATGTATTTTTATAAATCCTTGAAAAATAATTTTCAATATCAACTACTCTTACAAGTTCTTATAATGATCAAGGTCTATGAACAGACCAATTGAGCATTACAAAACTGAGACACATATAGCAACACTGTATCAAGTAATTCCATCAAGGAAAAACAGATTTTATTATACAAGAAAAAAAAACACAAGAATAACTTAAAATCAAATGTGCACAGTTCAAAGTAAAAAATAAAAACATAAGAAAACCGTTGATTAATAAAAAGCAGCTTATTCAAAACTTTGTGCTATATAACTACATTATAAACACTGCTCACCTAAAAAAAAAATAAAGTCTATGGTCAAGTATGACTTTGTACAACACTAGCATCAATGGTATATAATGTTAGCACATTAAAATAATAAATTAACATTCAAAATATGTCATGTTTCAGGATTAAGGCACTAGTAAACAATGCTCTGAATTTGAAATCAACTACACTTAACATACATATAGTAGTTTTACCATACTGCCCCTATAGTTAGCATACARCTAATTATATTCTCAGCATAATGCTAATTAGAATACCCCTTTMTATTAGCATGCTTCAAAACACTAATTAGCACACTACCTACTTATRTTCTCCARCATATGCTAATTATATTTTTTTAGCATTTGAGTTACATAATATCAGCAAGCTCAATCTTCCCAGCAACTTCACAACATATAATTAGCACCGGGATAAAATAAAGCACTATAGGTAAGTARAATTAGCATCGGGATGGATGTTTYTATAAGATTCCATGTTTTGTAYAGCTCRACCTCCAAAATAGAACTTTCAATTTCTGTATATTAAGTTCAGRATAATTTATAAGAACGATAAACAAAAATCCCCAAAATCATAACTTTGAMTTTCCTGACAAAGCACAAAATATTTCATAAGTCACAGCGTAGTCTAATTTCACTTCATCACTTACTAGACATGCCAATAATTAAAATTAAAATTAAATTTAATCAGATACGTAAAAAAAAATTGAGAAATCATACCCCAACAGACATGTCAAGATTCTAGCATCCTTMAACTGTAATTAGTACAGTTGAGATCTTGAGATCGAGTTCATCMACCTCCGAGTCCGAACGCTGAGTCATCCACCTCCGACCTCGAGTTCGCCGGAAAGGCTTGAAACCCGCCATAAGTATTGAGATCTTGAGGCTCTCGCTGCAGAAGTAGGCGGTGGCGCCGCCGGGGTGGGGGTGGTCGTAGATGTGAGTTAAGGATGAATCCTCACGAAATCTGCGTCGAGTCGCATTAGAAATCTGGTTTGGAAGGTGCGATTTTAGAAATCTGCTTGTATTCTCGCGTGGGTAGGCCAACGAATTTTTTGGATGCTATGATTTATTTTGGGATGTTTTGATTTAGGGAAGACCTTCAAAATTTTAGAAGATTATCGCGAATGATTATAGGGGTGGATCTTCAGCTGTGTTATTTTTGGATATTATAAATGTCAAATATGCCCTCCCAGTGTCAAAAAACCAGCGTGCTAGTGACATCCTTAATGCTAATTACCTTATATAGAGCAATCAATTAGAAACGTTTGATCATTTAATATTAACGATTGAGATTGGTTCTCAGTTCCACACAGGGAAAGGTTCCCACAAGATCCCACCCCTATATATATATATATATATATATATATATATATATATATAGGGTTGGGTTCAAACGAAAACTCATCATTATATGTGAACCTAGTGACTCATCTTGACCATTAGATTGAATAATCTTGATGGTTGAGAACATGATATGTCAGCGGGGTAATAATGTAAAATACTGCATTAAATTAATAAAAAGGGTATTTTGGACATATCACTATGACTGTATACAAAAAGCATCACAAATTTCGTCTATAACTACTATCACGTAGCAAATTCAAAATTTGAAATAAAACTCTCATCTTCAACAAACAACAACTTTCTCATTTTTTATTCGTTTTAAATAAAAAAAATATATATACGGGTGGATTCAAATGAGAACCATATCTTTATTGCGAAACTGCGAACTAGTGCTTTTATTATATACCAGCAGTGCTTTTATTATACAATCCTAATGCTTTTAATCAAATATGAAAATATACAGAAAAATCTCATCCATCCATTTAATTTGATGTAAGGATCATAATTGACCTTAGGTTCACAAATAAGGACGTGGTTCTCATTTGAACCTAATCCTATATATATATTTGTATGTGATTTTTGTGTGTTTTTGCATCGTACGTTGTGTGCTTTTAGGGTGTTTAGGTTTATCTTTTTATCGTTTTTCTTCCTTTTGATGTTTTTTGTTTTGTTTGGTGTTTAATGTGTTTTTACTTTATTTTATATGAAATAATCTAGTTTTGCTTTATTTTAGTGTTTCAGCTAGAGATGAAGAAAACGGGACGAGCAACGTCACACGTGCAGCCAGGAGACGCCCGCGTCGATTGACGCCAGGTCGACGCAAACTCTCTGTTGCCTAGATCTTTGCTCCATCAGTCGACGCTCAAGCCGACGCACAATTGAAGTTGCGTCGATCCTAGCCTGCGTCGGTCGACGCACTGCCTGGTCGACGCGAGCGCTTGACTCGTGTCGACGTCGACGCTCGGCACGTGTCGATCGACGTTAAGGCAGTTTTGGCGGTTATTTTGGGAAATTCTATAAAAGGCCGATGGTTTCTTCAACTCAAGTGTGATGGAATGAGGGGGAGAGGTTTAGAACAATTCAGAGAACCCTCGATTCATGACCCTTTCAGTTGAAGCAAGATTAGCGTTTAATAATTTGTAGTTTCGTCATTTCTATGCCGTCCGATGTTTGAAGATCATTGGAATGCTGATGCTTTTCTAGATCATAGGTTTTTCTGCACTTTGTTTAATAGTTTGTATAGTGTAGCTTTGGTTTTCCTTTGAATGTTAATGTTGAACTTTGATAGCATAATTTAGTGTAATCTTTTTACCGTTCTTCTCGTTCTTAATTTATGTTTACGTTTATGCTTTGCGTTGAGATTATGTTTTGATCATGATGTTTGTTTTCGGCTAAGTTTATCGTTCTAGTGTCTAGGGTCATTTGGAACCATCGGGATTGACAACCCTAATTGTGGAGATGATTCCGACACACTAGAACCCTTGCTTCCTTAATTGTTTTTAAAGGCTTTTTATTTTATTGCTCGTAGATGTTAGAAACCTCATACCAAATTGGATCGAGTGTTTAGTTTAGTTTTTATTTCGTAGTAATGTTCGTAAAATCAAAAACCGGAATGACTTCCGATTAGTCTTCCTTGTGATTCGACTCGAATCCAACTTATCGCCTACAATTGCTCCTTTCTCTTGCGAACGAGCTTTTTATTTTTAAATAAAAAGTAGGTGTAAAAAGTTCGATTTAAAATTTTGACGCATTGCCTGGTCGACGCGAGCGCCTGACTGTTTTGCTTGTAATTGTTGTGTTTTTCTTCGTGTTTTTAGATAGATTTTTATATTGATTTTAGTAGTTTTGAGTCATTTTTCGTTAGGTTTTTAGGTCGTTTCTCTTGTTTTATTTTTTTTCGTGTTCTTGCTACTTTTATATTTAATTTGGTTGAATGGGTTCAATTACCTTGAGGTTTGGTGAAATTCTTGGGTTTTTATGTTCAAAAATTTCTATTTTATAGGCCAAGGCATTAAGGATCAAAATTGAAGCCAAAAGAGAGGCTCCAAAATGCCAAAACTCTCTGGAATACTATCCAAAGCTCGCCGATGCTCGCCAAAATTCACGCCAAGCTGCCCACACTGGGTTACCCAGTGTTCCGAGCAGCGCCCGGCAGGCCGGCCCACATCCGCGCGCACGCGCGCAACTGCCGACTGCCCTGCCGCAAGCCGCGCGCGGCGCTCGCCAGCACTCGCCAGGCATCGCCAGCACTCGCCAGACCTCGCCAGCCTGCGCGCAGCACGATGCCAATGCTCGCCCGCACACGCCCAGCCGCCCAAGCTCCAGCCGACCAGCGCCCAGGCCTTCCGACCACCTGCGCCAGCAGTGCCCAGGCTCGGCCATGGCCGAGCCACATCGAGCCATGGTCGATTCATCTCGAGCCAAGTTGAGCCAAAAGGTGCCAAAAGGCTAGCCAAGGGTCTAGGAAGGTGCCTCCGGGTCAAAATTGGTCAAACCCGAGAATTTCAAGCTTTTTTGGGCTAATTTTGTCCATTTAAACCCAATTAAATTAGTATAAATAGACTACAAATCTCATTTTTGTAAGACACCTCTCATTTTCTCCCAACCTAAGCATGGGTTTGGGATTAAAAATCCTCTCTCTAGTTTTAAGATCTAATTTTTCTCTCTTAGGTTTTAGATTTAATTTCAAGCACCTCCTTGGGTTTGTAAGCCTGAGAAGAATCCAAATACTCCTTTGGATTGTTTATTTTGATGCAATTTAATTCAAGCTTGCTACTCTTTCCTTTAATTCGAGTATGTTTCCTTTCAATTTAATGTTTTATGCTTTATTTCCATGCTTTGTTCTTCATTTCCATGCTTGTTCTTCATGTTATGCCTTTTGCCTTAGCACCTTGAATTCATGATGAAACATGTGAACTAACTATGGATTCTAGTTGAGTGACACACCTAGGCTATAGATCGGGTCCTTGATCGTCATGATTTTGAGTTTCTCCTATGCTTTATTTTGATTCTTATTTTTATGCCTTGTTTCATGCTTAAATCTTAGATCTACTCTTTGTTGTTTGTTATTTTCCTTAAAGTTTTGAACTTTATTGTTAATTTCCATTGCTCTTTACATCCACGCTTTCAATTTTTACTAATTTGCATTATTTAGGATTTTATGCATAGTTGTACCTTGTGCTTGCATGCTTGTACTTGGTGAAACAATGCATTTTCTTGTTTATTTTCATTATTGCTTTGCTTATTCAATTTGAGGCATACGACGAGGCATTCTACCAACTTGCACTTTCAATTCCTAGCTTAGTTTAGCTATTTTAATTATTTTATTTTCATTTTTTCTTTATCTTTCAAGCTTGAAACACATTGAATACTTCAACTGAATCGATTTCGATGTCAACGCTTGGCACGCGTCGATCGATGCTAAGGCAGTTTTGGCTGTTATTTCGGGAAATTCTATAAAAGGCCGGTGGTTTCTTCATTTCGAGTGTGCTGGAACGAGGGGGAAAGGTACAGAACAATGCAGAGAACCCTCAGTTCATGCCCCTTTCAATTCAAGCAAGATTAGCGTTTAATAATTTGTAGTTTCGTCATTTCTATGACGTCCGACGTTCAAGATCGTTTCTCGTCGTTCAAGATCGTTGGATTGCTGATGCTTTTCTAGATCATAGGTTTTTCTGCACTTTGTTTAATAGTTTTTATAGTGCAGCTTTGGTTTTCCTTTGAATGTTAATGTTGAACTTTGATAGCATAAGTTAGTATAATCCTTTTACCGTTCTTCTCGTTCTTAATTTATGTTTACGTTCATGCTTTGCGTTGACATTATGTTTTGATCGTGATGTTTGTTTTTGGCTAAGTTTATCGTTCTAGTGTCTAGGGTCATTTGGAACCATCGGGATTGACAACCCTGATTGTGGAGATGATCCCGACACACTAGAACCCTTGCTTCCTTAATTGTTTTTAAAGGCTTTTTATTTTATTGCTCATTGATGTTAGAAACCTCAAACTAAATTGGACTGAGTGTTTAGTTTAGTTTTTATTCCGTAGTAATGTTCGTAAAATCAAACACTGTAATGACTTTCGATTAGTCTTCCTTGTGATTCGACTCGAGTCCAACTTATCGCCTACAGCAACTCCGTTCTCTTGCGGATGAGCTTTTTATTTTTAAATAAAAAGTAGGTGTAAAAAGTTCGATTCAAAATTTGGCGCCATTACCGGGGAAGGCTAAAGGTTGCGATTTTTGGTGTTAGTGTTTTTGTTGAATTTTGTTTTTGTTATTTTTGCTTTGGTACGTTTAATCTCGGTTTTTGAGTGGAAGTCACATTTTTGAAGATCGAGATTATTTTGATTGAAGATGGCGGATTATCGAGCTAGTTCGCCATATGATGACCCTTACGTTCCAACTTTTGATTGTCAAATCACTCCATCGTATTATGGCCCGTATAATTCGAGCGGTCGAGAATGGGCCCATGTTTTTTACTATCCCGTCCCATATCCTTCATATTACTGTAATTTGAGCATGGATTCTTATGCACCGTCTTGTGGCTATTATGATCTGGGTTTTTACGGTTCTTACCCGAGTGCTGACTCGTATGCTCCACCGTGTCAAGATTTCTATTCTTCGAGCTATGATATTTATAATCCACCCGTCTCTGATGCATATACTTCGAGTGGTGATCCTTATGCCATAGTTTATCAAGAATTGTCCATGTCCCTTGTATCGGAATTAGAATCTTTTATGACTAAGATTTCGGATTGGGATCAACGGATGGATGAACGCATGGATCACTTCGAGATTCAATTAGAGCAACTTCTCAAATAGGCGTACGGACTTGACCAACCTTGTTATGAGGAGATGCCCATCGTTGATGTGGAAGATTCCAACTTGGTTGAGGACAGTTTAAGCTTTGAGGATCTTTTGAAAGATGTGTGCAAGGAGGTGGAGTTGACGGGTGACAAGGAGGAGTCGGAGGACGGCATTACCGCTTCCGTGCATTTTGATGTTGAGATTGTGCAAGTTTTGGAGGAGAGTGAGACTATTGAGTCTAATTTTGGACCACCCGAAGCTTTATTGACATTTGATTTGGAGGTGGTAGACGAGATAGTTGAGAAGGTGCCCGATCAACCCATTCTACAATTGTCGTTTGACATATTCGAGGTGATCGATTACTCACGGTTCCGACCTCTGAAACTAGTTGTAGTGTTCTGCATCTCGGAACGTGATTTTTATGCCCGCCTTGGTGATTATCATCGCCAATTCTTGCTCTTGGAGAATACCAAGGTGTGGCACGATCGTCATCTATTTTTAGACCCGGGATGACATCGACCGTGGACACCGTCAAGCTAGAGACGTTGAAAAGAGCTTCTTGGGAGGCAACCCAAGCTCCTTTTAAAATTATATATATATTTTTTGTGTTTTTGTGTGTTTTCAGGTCCCTTTCATTATTAAGGCCCGTTGGACGATTCTCGACACTCAACTCATCACCACAAGCGCGATTTCAGGGACGTATCTCTCTCTTATCTTTTACCACACTTAGCTTAATTTTTCATGTTATACAATATGGACATTGTATGGTTTAAGTGTGGGGGGGTTTGTCCTTGGTTTGGTTAGTAATTTTTTTTATGCTTGCTTGTGGTTGATTTGAGTTGTGTGCATTGATATTGATTGGAACCTTGACGAAGTGACGTGGTTAGATGCTTTGGTTAGGATATTTAGACTTTCGTTCGAATAATAGTGTAATTGTGGGGAATGAAGTGTCTTGTCTTCCGTTCTATTCTTGTTTCGTTCCAAAGAGTCGAATACTCTTTACTAGCCCCGTTTTCAGTTAACCTCTATAGGATTGTATGTAATTTTTCTTTTTAATTTGGAGTCCTTAAAACTCCACGTGCGATATTGAAGAATGCTATCAGTTGCACTTAGCAACGTAAGATTGGAGTTAATGAACTCTCGCTGTTGATTTATGTAAATTATGCTCATTTTGTACCTCATCTTTATGGGTACCTATTAAAAAAAAGAGAGAGAAAAAGAAAAGAAAAAGGAAAAAGAAAAAGAAAAAGAAAGAATAAGTACAAGAAGAGAAATCCTTGTACAAGTTAAGTTCTTATTTTTGTTTTTCTTAGATTATTTTGTTAAAGAGGTGTATAGATGACTGGGCTAGTCGGGTGACGACTTGACGGTTTAAGCAGGGATAGACTTTGGCCGAGGCATGGATGGGTGATGTACATGGAGGTCAACTCGTTACTTTTAGGTGTTCGGAAGCTAGTCTAAATCTCCTATCTTAACGTTATCGTGTCGTCCTTTTAGTTGAGTTTTTAGTCGATCTAATGCATTAACTTCTTGAATCATATGAATGCATTAGTGATTAGGACATTGGGTAATTAGCTTTTCCTTGTCTACTTCTAAATTAGATTTTGCTTGAGGACAAGCAAAAAGATAAGTGTGGAGGAGTTAATTTGTACATATTTGTATGTGATTTTCGTGTGTTTTTGCATCGTATGTTGTGTGCTTTTAGGGTGTTTAGGTTTGTCTTTTTATTGTTTTTCTTCCTTTGATGTTTTTCATTTTGTGTTTAATGTGTTTTTACTTTATTTTATATGAAATAATATAATTTTGCTTTATTTAAGTGTTTCAGCTTGAGACGAAGAAAACGGGACGAGCAACGTGACACGTGCAGCCAGCGCCCGCAGTCATCGGCCGCGTCGACGCTGGGAGACGCCCGCGTCGGTCGATGCAGGTCGACGCAAACTCTCTATTACGTCGATCTTTGCTCCATAAGTCGACACTCAAGCCGACGCACACTTGCAGTTGCATCGATCCTAGCCTGCGTCGGTCGACGCACTGCCTGGTCGACGTGAGCGCCTGACTCGCATCGACGTCGATGCTCGGCACGCGTCGATCGACGCTAAGGCAGTTTTGGCGGTTATTTAGGGAGATTCTATAAAAGGCCAGTGGTTTCTTCATTTCAAGTGTGCTGGAACTAGGGGGAAAGGTTCAGAACAATGCAGAGAACCCTCGATTCATGCCCCTTTCAATTCAAGCAAGATTAGCGTTTAATAATTTGTAGTTTTGTCTTTTCTATGTCGTCCGGCATTCAAGATCATTTCTCGTCGTTGAAGATCGTCGGATTGATGATTCTTTTCTAGATCATAGGTTTTTCTGCACTTTGTTTAATAGTTTTTATAGTGTTGCTTTGGTTTTCCTTTGAATGTTAATGTTGAACTTTGATAGCATAATTTAGTGTAATCCAACTTATCGCCTACAATTGCTTCGTTCTCTTGCAGACGAGCTTTTTATTTTTAAATAAAAAGTAGGTGTAAAGAATTCGATTCAATATATATATATATATATATATATATATATATATATATATATTGTAATGCATGCCGAATATTTTATTTTGTACATGCATGGGAAGGACGTGGTGATCGGTTGGGTTAAAAAAATGTATATTGTATATTATATTTGCGTTTGATGGATATTGTTGTGTTTGGTTGATATTGTTGTTTTTAAATTTTGTATGATTAATATAGTAATAACAATAGGTATTTTCGATTCGTTTAATTAGATTTAGTATCAAATAGAGAGTTTGATACTAAAGTTTGAATTGTTCCCTTCAAGAATATATACCTTAGACCCATTTGGGATTTAGTATCAAATAGAGAGTTTGATACTAAAGTTTGAATTGTTCCCTTTTAGATTACGTACCTTAGACCCGTTTGAGAGTTAGTATCAAATAGAGAGTTTGATACAAAATTTTGAATTGTCCCATTTTTGGATAATTTGAGAATGTGGTGTAGTATGGTTATATCTTATGCGTATGTGGTATATTGCTTTTGAAATTTTGGTTTATGCATCTTTCTTTTGTTTTCAAGTGCACTGAAATATATGTGTACTTAGAGAACTAAGGGAGATGCTATCGAGTTATTGAAGCAAACAAAATGCATATTTTAAAATAATACATACTACTAACATTCTTGAATGGGATATAAGCCTTATTTATAATTCAAATTACTCTTCTTCCTCGTATTACTTCCGAAATATCACCACCCACATTCTTTTCATTTCACTCTATAACGATCGATCATTCTATCTAGTATCACAAATAATTAACACCCTAGATTATAAGATTAAGGTGAGATCAACAATAGATTTTATAGAAGAGCGAATGCCTAAACAATCGTTTTAAGAGGATGTTGCTGAAACGCATGGTGCAATACGATTGGAGGATGTTGATTTCCAATTTAATGATACACTAAATGATAACATCAACAAACTTGTCGATATTGCCGATGCTGATGCCGAACTTGTCGATGATAAGAAAAATGAGTTTATAAGCGAAGAAGAGACAAACGACGATGATTAGTTTATAATTTGTGTCGGTTAAAGTTATAACGTTATATAATTAATTAACATTTAAAATATAATATAATGTTTTAATTTTAATTATTTTTAATATAATTCCAACAACGTGTTCGAGGTCGTTTAGATATTTAGAGGGAGGGGGAAGAGTACGATTGGAGCTGGTCGTTCAGGATCAGCTGATCGATCAGGATCTGGTCCCTCAGGTTCTAGTTTTTTCGATTCCTCGTCGTCACATCCAGTTGTGTTGAACTCCTCTGATGATTTGATCGGCCATTTGGACGACGTGGATCTTGATGGATCGACTCCTGTACGAGACAACCCTCCTATTTATGACGAGTCGTGTCGACTTTCCGGAGGCATCTTTGTTTATATCGGTCGGAGGTAATTATTAGTATTTAATAGTTTTTATTAGTAACTACATTGTTATAAATTGTAAGCAACTTATAAAAAAAAATATTAATTTTAACTTTTATATTTTTTAGAGTGCGGAGTAACTCTTCAGATTTACCTGCGATTCTTAGACGGATCCACAAGTCTTGTGTGCGCACCCAGATGGATGGAGGTATGCTCATATTCCTCAGTATAATCGTGAAACGTGGTGGCCTCGGTTGCAAATATTAACATTAAATAAAAACTTAATTTATTGCATTACATATATTTATATTTGTGTAACTAATTACTTATTTTATGTTGTCTTAAATATGTTTTATTGTAGATTTTATATTATTGGGACCTGAGTCGATATTCTGATGATGTTATGCGCCAAGCCTTTTTACGAGTCGATGTCTTATGCTTGGGCTAGCCGTCTTATTGAGTGGCGGCAACTGTATGATGCCAAGGGAGTCATATTGGCTATTGTCAGCGAGCAGATCTGGAGGTCTTGGCAGGAGGCGTGGGCGAGGCCAGAGGAGGTTGAAAGATAATGGAGGGCTAGCAGGAACAGGAGGAGCGAGCCAGAGGGTCCAGATACTAGGATATTATATATATATATATATATATATATATATATATATATATATTATTCTTGGTAGTATAAAGTATTTACGAATCATTAATTTGAGTTTTATTTGTTTTTTCAGAAATTGTCTAGAGCCACGATTGAGAAATTTCGGGAAAAGATTTTCACTAATAAAATATTGGTTAGTTTTTTCAAAAAACATCCACATCATAGATTTCTTACAATTCAAAATGATCCCTTAATAATTATGCAATTTTTACATTTTTTTCTTTTTGCAATATATTACACATTACTGGTCATCATACTCTCAAGGCGATCTGCCCATTTTTGTTCAACTACGTAACTGTCATGGATACACATGGTTTGTAAAGATGACAATGATTGATCGAAAGATGTATTTTACTAATGATTTCTATAAATTTATCTATTTGAATAATATTGTTGTTGATGATCATTTGGTGTTAAAGTACCATGTAATTTGTTTTTGATTTAACTTTTTCATCATGTATGGTATTGAGAAAAAGTCCTTAACCTATGATTATATCAAATATGAAAATATTATTGGTTGGAAAATATGAGAAAAAGTTCTACTATGATTATACTAAATATGACTATAATACTTATTATATGTTGACGAATAATATATTTGTTTGAAAATATTATCTTATTTTTCTGATGAACAAATAAATGTTGTTGTTTCCAATAACGAGTTGTTACCTTTCTGATGCAGACTCGGTAGAAGCTCGTACGCAATGCTTTCCTCTACCCGTCTCCACCGGCTGTAACAATAGTTTATTATTTTATCACATATATATATTATTTGAAT
>BMAC01000887.1:110263-130794 GCA_014905375.1 Phtheirospermum japonicum | reverse complement strand
TATATATATATATTAGCGATATTATCTTCGTATGCGATTTCGCCCCGAGAACCGCCTCTATGCTTAGATATATATAATATTATTAAAAAATACCATTATCATGGAAAAAAATATATATGGATAAAATAATTACATAACAAAAACTCAAAAAAAAAAAGTTGGAACCACAAATATCATAAAAGGATAAATTATAAAATAATTATTATCAACTTTTTAGTTGTTCCTATATTATGAATGATCCTAAATAATAATAAAAAATTACATGTTTCATGTCCATTATATTAATAATCGTATGATGTGAAATAGCATTATGTTAATCATGTGAAACTTTATAAGATTTTGATGAATAAAAATCAAATATATTCAATACATAATAACCAATCCTTTTTCTTGATATCTCTCAAGTGTGTGCTTTGGGACATCAACTTGTGATCGCATGTTCGACTCCATTAGACAAATAAACATGAGCACTGCATAAAAATGATACGAAATAAAGTTATTATCTGTTAGAGTAGTTAGTATCACAAAAGAAAAAAAAAATCCAACTAATCAACTTTTATAAAACATTACAAACAAACAAACATGATAACAATTCATAAGTCATACCTTTGATAATGGGGGGTCTATTATGTAAAGTTTGTTTTCTCATATTTTGAGATTTATAGTAGAAGCGGATATTATTCTATCAAATGGTGAATGTTATTATGTCGAAAATCAAGGTATTGTTGAAGGAAAAACATAATTAGTGTGCCTTCGTCAATAAGTAACTGATGAAGGACAATTTAGGTATTTGTTATCTTTGAGTATTATGGAAATATGTACTTTGATACCCTATATAAAGGGAGTCTTTGATAAATAAGAGAACCCTAATTTCTACCGTCTCTTCTTTATTTCTTGTTCTTATGCTTTTTCTTTTACACGTTATCAGCACGAAATTTTAACCTATTGAGAGTGATCGAGAATAAGCCTCCATAACCAAGCAACAATTATACAATTTTCGTAGGTCAAAAACCCAACTGTGTTGTATGTTTGAAAATCAGTTTCTCAAGTTTTAACCGTTGGATCTAGCTAAAATGTTTACAGAACTTTCCAGACCTTTTGTAATTACATTCTGAACGGTGGAGATTGGATTCGGAGATACGAGAAAATTTATATAAATTTTCTAATAAAGCAGATTCTGCTTTCGCAATTTTCTGTGCAATGTTTTTCAAAATAAGATTTCTCACAATCGAACCGTTGGATCAAGCCAAATTTTGTATATGTTATTACAAATTATATAGGTTCAATATTAACGGTGGAGATTTGAATATGAAATCTTAAGAGTCCGATAATGAATTTCGAATAGAGCTGATCCTGTTTCTCGGAACTGTCTGCCAACTTATTTTAGAAACTCAATTACGCACAATCTAACTTTTGGATGAAGCTGGAATTCGGATATGTTATTCAAAACACGTATAGACTGGATTGGAATGGTGGATACCGGATTTGAAGGTATCTTTCATCAGAAATCAGACAAGCCTATTGAAAAACAAATTTAGGAAAGAATCGTGACTTTCATTCAAGGTAATTTGAATTATACTATTATTTATTATTTATTAAATGCAGCTAATAAATATTTGGAAATATGAATATATGTCATGGATTGTATTTTTGTGCAAATTATGTATATGTATATGTATATGTGCCACGTATGATTATATGCATGTGATGTATTGACAAATATGAAATTTTGCAATACTTTAATTATATTCATAGAGTACATAATATATTATTACTTATATTTTTAGATGATTTCTAAGAAATCGTAAATAAAGTTATTTACACGATTAGATGAGAGATTGATCATGATTATGCCAAAATGTCTAGTTAATCATGAATTTCGATGAATTGATAGATTCCATGTATGTTGATCATGAATTTCGATGAATTGATAGATTCGTGTATGTTGGTGATTCTCTTCAAGTTGATTTTATAAGATACTTTCATGAATTTTGATGAATTAATAGATTCGTGTACGTTGGTGATTCTCTTCAAGTTTTTATAAGCTACTTTCAATGTATGTATTATTGATTGTATATTTGAATATTTTCCTGATAATGAAAGTTCATGAACGATAAAGAATTGTGTAAATAAGTCTTGTGATAAAGTATATTCACATGATATCCAAGAAATATTATGACATACTTCAATTATCTAAAGAAATTGATTAAACTAACTCAATCTAAATACAACTTAATATACTCAAAAAAAATTGAGTACTTCCATTATTCGTTTGATGTGGAAACTAGAATAACTATAATTCCACAATAATATCACCCATCAACCCCTAATTGACAAAGAATAGTCAAACTTAGTCAAAGTCAATTCCCTTATGAACTTGAGAATTCATATTGACCCCAAATCTTATATTGGAAGTATATGCAGTTTCAAAATCTCAATAAATTCTGGATGCACTCTATTTTGAGAATTTTATGAAACACTACTTCCAATCCTAAGAATTTAGTGAAATAAATTGGTTTGCTTACTAAAAAGGGTCAATGACTTTGATATGTTGCGACTAAAAATATGTCTTACCATATGTGAAAAAGAAAGTCACTTTAAATGAAAATAGTAAATTGAGAGATAAGATCTCACTCTATTCTTTCCACTTGAGCAAACATACTGATGCACTTGTATAATATTAATTATAATAATAATGTCATTGAGAGACATTACATTATTCTTCACAATACCAATGTTAGACCTTCAGATAAACAAATTTCTTGAGGCTAACTAGGATCGATATGAATAGTGGAAATAACCTCAAAGTAAAGGGGAATAGACATTTTGATCTCCACCTATGTGGGAAGAATGAGCCACGAGGTAAGATATGTAAGAGTTCGTGATATTTATTGGTCATGGTAGAAGTCATGGAGGTCCCTCCAATAACATTGCTTAGTCAATGGATATCCTCTATTTTGATTGATGAAATTTGTTTGTTTCTTACTTTACAAAGAACTTGTGAAAGTATGATCAATCATTAATATAGACTATTGTGTTTGGTCTTACAGTTTATTTTGAGTTAGATTTATGTGATGTGGCCTGATTTAATTATTTTTGGCTTATTGGTAAAATTTGGATTTCATTCTAAAGCATTGAATGTAATTGAGTTTATTTACCACGCATTCACATACAAGTCTCATGATCAAATTATTAGATATAATGTAACATATCTAGTAAATAATATAATATATTATAATGACAAGTATTTCATTCCAATATCTCTGAAGAATGTGAGAATTTGTCGATTAATAGACAATTACTCTCTTAATTGATATTTATATGTGACGATGTCTTGATACCTACTGGCACATTGATTAAAGCCATAAAAGCTCATTATGGACCAAGAGTGAACGAACCTTGTTCAGTTTGATGATATTCATGTTGATGATTATCATTAAGAAGTGCATTATGAGAATGGAACTATACTTTTAATTTATGTGGAAGAAAGCACGTTTTAGAATCAATCTAGTAATTTTACTTTACTACTTTTTGATTATTGAATCATCATATATGACCAACAAAGAACTTTTGGACACTGACTCATTCAAGTTTTGATACGATTGGCATGGATCCTTTGGTCTTCGTGATATGATGGTCCATATTATAAGAAATTAACAAGGACATCTTTTATTTTGAGTGAACACAAAATGGGATAGAAATTTGATGCACAGTATAGTGTTGAACTAATGTTGTTCAATTATAGTTAGACTTCTAAAGTACTCGGAGCACTACATACATTCATATCTAAAAGATACATCACTCATTTTTTTCAAAACTTGTTCATTAGCAAAATTGTATGATTGAGACCTGCATTTGCTAAATATACAAAGTATAATATTTCATTCTTATAATTGATAATTGGTGATACATATGAACATGACCATTCACAATGCGGATCATTCAAGTTTTTTTTTTGGTCGATGTTTCGCCACATATTGTCCATAAATATATTGCATTTGCAAAACTTCTAGCACATTTAATATGATTGAGGACTCACCACCCTTATAAAGCACCCAAACTCATAATGCTAGAGGGTTTACATCAAAAGTACTTGATGTCTATTGCATTTTAATAAAGATCGATGTACTGGATCTTGTACCCTAATGTGCATATATAATAAGGTCTCAAAGAAGACACCATCAAAAGGAATATAGATGGTGACTAAGATAATATTTATGCGCACTCATTTGTCTTCGCACAGGGTTATGCAATATTGCACGCAACTCTTACTTATTCGTTTATGAACCCCTGCTAACCAAATATTTTGCGTACCAGTTGGTAACTGGATATAAGCCTGATAATTCATATCTACGCATATTTGATTAAGCAGTATATGTGCCTATTGCGCCCCCACATCGCATTCTATTAGTTTTCAAAGACGATTAAGTATTTATGTTGGATATGAATCTCCAACAATCATCCGCTATTTGAAACCTTTGACAGACGATCTCTTTATCTCTAAATTAGCGAATTTGTCACTCTAATGAGACTGTCTTCTCGTCGTTAGGGGGAGATAAGAAAAAGTATTTTCTAATGGTACGACAGGAATAGTTTCATACTATGTCTCATTATGATCCCCGCATTTCACAATGTAACGTGAAAGAAAAGTAAAGTGAACAATTGATCTTCAAAGTATAGAAGACTCAATTTCCAAAGTGACGAGATCATATATATATATATATATATATATATATATATATATATATATATATAAGCTGCAAATGTGTCTGCAAGGTTAAAAGTCCCTGTAAAGGGCACAATGTCGCAAATTAAGACATTGCAACCATACTTAGTGGATGTGTGGTTGAGGTCGTGACTCCCAAAATGAACAGGGGGAGCTCACTTAGTTCGATCAATACTCGCCAAATGAATAAGAGGGCATGTATGGCATAATTTCAATTGATCATCAATGAAGATAATAACTCTCATGAGATTATCTCTAATTATACTTATGTCCATGAATCATTACTGGAGGTATGGAATATTTGGATAGAGTGGCTAACACACGATCAAACGCGATCAATAACACACAAAATCCTAATTTCTAAAACCCGAAGCTTATAATCGCTTCACCTTTCCCAATTCACCAAACTCTCATTCGAAACCTTTTCGTACACTTACACACTTTTCCGACTTTTATTTCACAACACTTAGAAGCTTTTTGAATTTGCTTCCTAAACTTAGCCTTTTTGAAATAGGCTTTTCACTTGAATGCATGCTTTATCACTTTTCGTGATTTGTGTTGGAGTATTATTTTTTTCTCTTCTTTTTTTTTCTTCTTTTTCTCTCTTTTTTTCTTTTTTTTTTGTATAAGCAACTCAAAACCCACAAAATATTTCCCACACATCTCTCGTCAAATAACCATAAACCCTCCCACTTCACAAATTACGAAGATACAAGAGCTAAAAATGAGCTCGGCTAACAAGAAACGGGATAAAGGCTCTAGAGGGTTCATTTGGATTTTCTTTAGTAGCTTATATATATGGATATGGCCGGAATAAGGGTGATATATGTGCCTCGAGGTCATTTTCAAAATCAATCATGTACAAGCAAAATCAAACCTCCTTAATGCAATTTCCGTGAAAATGCAAGCAAGCCGATAAATCACACAAGGCTACTCACTAGTTTGCACCGAATTTGGGAGCAAAATCAAAAGAGATTTTAGAGCTTTGCAATCTTTTCATGAGAAAATGTTGATTATATATATATATAGGCGGATTTTAGACGAAGCACAAAAATTCAACCCTTCACACAAGATGCCATAAACATGCCAAAACCCGACAAGTAAACTATTCAAACCTCCAAGCATGTGTAGTTGTTCAACAATGTAATAAAGACACAAACGACACAAAAATCGACTCAACCATATAAATGCTCAAATAGTAAGCATCACTTCGCCAAGAATGCGTCACTTCACCAAGGCTCGAATTAAGAACAAAACATGCTTGATAAAAACCCGGACCCCACTTAAACCATGCAATGCCCTCATTGCATTTTAATGCGAATCAAGTAAAAGGGGTGTGAATAGAAACTCCCTCACCGAGCGTGTTTGGGTCGAGCTCGGTGGGGTCCACCTAAAAATCAAGCAATCCAAGTAAAACCCGAGCATGGTTAGTATCACCCGACTTCATGAATGCTACCAAGCCATCAATTCGTCCAAGGTTGGAGCCGGAAAATGAGATATATACAAAAGAAAAATCACACGAAATTAAAACTCAAGACAATATGTACATGAATCACAATGAACTAAAACCAAGAACTAGATAGAACCAAAAGACAAAACACTAAATATACATTTTTTTTTATTTTTTTTTACGGTTTTAAAATGTTTTTGAAAATTTCAAGAGATAGGTGAAAAATAAACGAACATAAACGAATCAAAATAATACAAACCGAAATAACATGTTCAAGAGATATATGAGAAATAAAAGAACATATCAAATCAAAATAATACAAACCGAAATAACGTGCAAGTCTTAATAAAACATAATAGCCGAATAAATATAATAGAGATAGGAAAATCAATGACGTCTCCGACGCCGGGGTTGGAGGTTCGCTTCCTCGTCCTCTTCTTCTTCTTCCTCGGGTGCTTCTTCTTCCTCGGTTCAACGCATACGGCTCTCGATCAACAAGAGGCGGCTATGGAGAGCGCGGTGTGCTCGGTCGGTCCTTTCTTGCCCCGCGTCGAGCCGATCGAAATGCTCAAACACTTGGTATTGGAACTCATGCCAACCCATGTCGGGACCCGGGCTGGTGCTCGGGCCTCCGAATTGCGGGATTGCCGCATGACTCGTGCTTGCGTTGAAATGCATGCTCGAACCGGTGTTTAGGGCTTCACCGGCCTCGACTCCCTTGTTGTGTCGCCTATTAAACTCATCCTCCTCCTCTCGCTCTTGACCACGGTGGCGCGAGCGTTGGGGGTTCGTCGGCATCTTCGGCATTTTCCACCCCAACTCCATTGGCTCGATCCTCGTCATATGAGCCGCCTCCGGGTTGAACCCGAAATGATGGGCTATCAAAGTGATCATGGGCCCCATTACGACCCGGGCTACACCCCCACCTCTCGTATTTGTAATTCCCCGAATCTCGGCACGGATAAATGGATAGAATGGAAGTCGACGCCCATGAACCAAGCACCAAAGCATGTAGACCTCGTCAAGGGTGAGGTTGGAGCTCTCGTGCTTGCCCATCACGACGTGGGCAAAAAACTTGTAAACATCCAAAAGTGCCAAGTCGGTGATGTCCGAGGCTTGATATCGAGAAGTACTTCGCCCGCCCATGATCGATGCCCAAAATTGCGTCGGGGCAAACTGAAGGCCAGTCGATCGACTGGCTCGGCTGCTCCGGCTCGATTTCTCATTTCGCTCTAAACGTCCGCCGGTTGTCGCTCCTTGTTCACGCTGTGTTTTCTTGCTTTGTCCGTTCCAAACTGAGTCGAAAGAGATGCCCTCAGCGTGCACGAGATCCGCTTGGTCATCCTACGGCCAAAAATACGAAAAAGGGTAAAAATGTACGAAAAACTACTAAAAACCGCACAAAAGCTATAAAAACCTAAAAACTAACAAAATAGGCCAAAACGACTCCTAAAACCCATAAATATAAGCAAAACACACGCGAATGCGACACAAAAAAGTAACAAAAAAGTGTACAAAAAAGTACAAATCACCGATCATCCCACAAATCCTCGCAATTAAACCCGAGGACCGCTTGGAGCACCTCTTGGGTGATCCGATACTCCCTTCCTCCGAGACGAACTGAGAATTCCAAACACTCGTGGGCCCGGTAGGTGGTGAAAAATTCGAGCATCAACTCTCGGTAGGCCGGTGCTTGGAGGGATGCAAAGTATCGGGCGCCCAACACATCGATGAAGTTGAGCACCCGTGACCTGAATTCTTGGTGGTCCCCATTCTCCACCCACTCTTCGAAGCGATTGAGTGTGAAAAAACATGAAACGACGAAGTTCCGTTGAGAAAGGTTTTCAAAAAGTTCCCCTTCGGCCTCGGAATAAATGGGAAAAGGGGCGGCGTAGTTGCCGGGAAGGTTGGGGTAGTTGTAGAGGTTTGCCATAGAACGGTTTGAAGTTGGATGAGAGTAAACGAGGATGGTGTTAAAAGGTTTCGGGAATTCCAAAGAACGGGTAAAACAGAAGATAAGGGGGAGTTTCAAACGAAAATGTTCAATGAGGCATTTTATCATGCACTTGGTAGGCACAAGTTCAAAATAAAGAATTTGAAAGAAGTTTGGAACCCGAGAACCCCTAAACTCAACCAATTGATCACAATAACATTTCTACAAGTTGATTCTAGCGAGTTATCTCAAGAATTTTCCCGAACTTCAAATAGAAAGCCGAAGAGCAAAAACCCCCAACCTTTGTTGTAGAAAAATGAAGGAGATTGGAAAAAATCCCCACGCACAATGAACCCAGTCGATCGACTACCCTTCCTCTCTCTTCCACTTTTCCCTTTTTTTTTAATATTTCTTTTGTGTTTTTTTTATATTTTTTTTTGTTTTCTTTTTTCTGTTTTGGGCAGATGCAGTCGAAGTGAAGAAGAAGGGGGAAATTGACAGCCTTTTTATAGGCAGCTGCTGGGCCGGGCCAGTGGGGCAGTCAATCGATTGGTCAGTCGATCGACTGTCGGTCAGTCGATCGACTGATGCTTGATGTCCTTGAGTCTCCGTCTGCCAGTCAATTCGGGGGGTGCAGTCGATTAGTCAGTCGATCGACTACTCTCCATTCGGATCGACTGGAAGCTGTCGATCGACTGCAACAGTGCAGCTGATTCGCGTTTTTGATCCCCTTCCTTCCAAAACTTCCAAGATTGCACCTACACCAACTCAAAAATATTAGTTAAAGTAGAGAAAGAAGGGGTATTCACAAAATCACAAGAGGAAATAAGAAAAATAGAATAAAATAGAAATAAAAATAAGAAAGATAAGAAAAGGTTAGAAAAACGCATGGGTTGCCTCCTAAGAAGCGATTGTTTTACGTCATTAGCTCGACGTACTCCCTTTTGGTCAAGGCGGGAAGATAACGGGAGTGTCCACCAAAATAATCTCCTCCTTGTCGGGAGGATCCACTCTTTGGAACGTCCTTGGCACACTGCATAACTCATATAAGATCCGCCAAAAAGAAAACATTCCAAATGGGCACATGAAGCTCGTCTCGGCTAGGTCCTCGGGTAGGATGGTGATTTTAAAGTGACCCGATGACTCATCAAAGAAATGATAGGAGTAATGGCCGGCAAGCTTCTTCAACCTTTGATCGACAAACGAGGGAGGGAAATTATCTCTCTTGGTAGCCGCATTAAACTTCTTAGAATCGATCAACATCCTCCATCTCGTCGTAACCCTCGTAGCCAATAACTTTCCCTTTTCATCCCCGATCACCTTCTCGTCTTCCACTATTTTCTCAAAATTTGGATTCAATTGCCTTTGAAATCCTCGAGGTGGTGTGGCATCATCCTTCAAGACGAGTTTATGCAAGTAAGTCCACAGGCTAGCTCCCTTTATCACTCCGGGTCTCTAACCAATCGCACTCTTAAGAACTTTAATCGCTCCAATCGACCCTTCTTCCTCTTCTCGCTCCGGATTGGCAAAGATGATGATTCGCTTACTCTCCTCTTTCTCCAAATAAACACGCTCGAGGGGATATGGAGGAGTCTTAAGATCGGTCTTGTGCCTCCTCTCGACCTCGTTGGAGGCTAGCTTGAACAAATCACCACTCTCCTTAAGGCACTCTTCAAGCTCTTCAATCTTAGCATCACTAACCTCCACCTCCCCCCTTAAGAAATCGTCAATTTTTTCAATCCTATCATCAATAACCCCCACCTCCCCCTCTAAAAAATCGTCATTGCCCTCAACGACCCATAAACAAACTTTTTCACACAAGTCTTGGGTACATAGAGGCACAACGGGCTCATCATTAAGAACAAGGGTCTCATCCTCACAACATCCCATGACATCCCGGACAATATCTTCCTCAAAGCTCCTACCATCCAAACAAATTCGTTCGAATGTGGCCTTGATGAAGTCCATATACACCCACTCTTCACGAGATTGTTTTAAAGTAAAAGGTAGGGGGTCAAGAGGAGTAAAACTACTCGAAATCGAAACCATGGCCTCCTCTGTCGGTGAGACAACTGTATCCTCAACCACCCCACACTTATTGAAGAACGTGACCGGGAAAGTATGTGAAGGCGTACTTGAGGATTTTCGTGTAATGGCCCATATATCCGAATCAGGGATCGAGTAGGATCAATCAACGAGGTAGCCAGATGAAACGGGCCCTCGGGAGGAGTAAAAAGAGGAGTAGGAGTCTTCGGCGGAGCAAACAATGGTGGAGCACAATTGGGTCCCACCGGATATCCATGGCCTCTATACACATCCTCTGAACGAGGCATCGACAAGTTGAACGAGGGAAGGGAAAGGCAAAAGTCGGTAACATGACCATGCGATCCACACCATGCACATCCCACAAACGATCGGTTAATATCCCTCATAGTGCGGATGGGGGGGCCACTTATGATATTGGAGCTCGGACCGCCAAACGACTCATAATCCTCGTGATCTTTACTGGTTAAAGGGGGAATTCGGGGAACACCAAACAAGCCGGGAATCGGAGTTTGACCTCCATACATGTTCGTGCATTGGTTGGGAGCATTAAAACCCCCATATGGACCGGATGTCGGATTGTGCATATTTGGGAAGTGATTGGTAGCACCATATCCTCCATATGGAGTGGAATTCGGATTTTGGTTACTAACGATCCCATTTCGATTAACGAAGCCTCCATCATACATGTTCGGAATTTGAGGAGTAGGGGCCCCGTAACCTCCATACGGACCGTTTGTACCCATGAAGCCGCTCGACCCAACATGGTTTGCACCATGCCTTCCCATGTTGGGTTGACCATAGCCGAATCCACCATTGGCAACGTGGTTTGCACCATGCCCTCCCACGTTTCCAAATCCATTATACAATATCTCATTCCCGACATAGTTTTCACCATGCCCTCCCATGTCGGGAATGTATCCACCATAGTCACAAGTACCTAACATACTACACAAAAGACTTCAAATAACAAAGCAAGCTAAAAACATAAAGAAACAACAAACAAATCGAAAGCCTTAACCAAGCCGAGTCGCAACAGCGCCATTTTGAAGTGTAGTTTTTCGTGGTTTTAGAAGATTAAAGGTTCATGGCTTGTTATTATCGGAAATCGATTTAATTGAGAGAATCAATGTGTTTCAAGCTTGGAAAATAAAAATAAAGCAAATAAACTAACTAAACTACACTAAGAAATAAAATTGCATGTTGGTAGAATGCCTCGTCAGATGCCTCAATATGTAAATGCAAGCAAGTAATGAAAATAAGCAAGAACAAGTATTGTTTCACCAAGTACAAGCATGCACGCACAAGGCACAACTATGCATAACATCCTAAATAATGCAAATTAACAAAAATTGAAAGCATCAATGTAAAGAGCAATGCAAATTGATGAGAAAGTTCAAAACTTTAAGGAAAATAACAAGCAACAAAACCTAGATCTAAGATTTAACCTAAAACTATGCATGAAAATAAAATTGCAAATAAAGCATAGGAAAAACTTGAAATCAAGACGATCTACGACTTGATCTATAATCTAGATGTGTCACTCATCTAGATTCCATATCCAATTCTTAAGATCTAACAAGAAATCAAGGTGCTTTGGCAAAAAGCATAACATGAAAAACAAGCATGGAAATGAAGAACAAAGCATGGAAATAAAGCATAAAACATGAAATTGAAAGGAAACTTACTTGAATTAAGAAATAAAACAAAGCTTGAATGTAATTGCAATCAAAGTAACAATCCAAAGGAGTATTTGGATTCTTCTTAGGCTTACAAACCCAAGACCATGCATGAAAATAAATCTAAAACTAGGAAAAGAAATTACATCAAAGCTTGAAATTGAATCTAAAACCTAAGAAAAGAGAAAATTATCAAGAGCTTGAGAGTAATTTGATCCCAAACCCAAGTTAGGGTAGGGAAGGAGGTTATTTCTTCAATGGTGCAAGGTGTGGGCTTTATATAGTTGTTTGTAGGGGAAAAATCTTCAAAAACACCAAAAATCCCGCAGCCCTCAGCGTTGCACTCGATCGACTGCACGGGGTGTCGATCGATTGCTCAGTCGATGGACTGAGGAGCAGTCGATCGACTGCTCTGCTTGCAAGACATTGGCTCTGCCCGACAGTCGATTTCGGGGCTTTTCAGTCGATCCGGCAGGTTATTTCTGGCTTTGAAGTCGATCCTGGATGCTTTCGGGTCGAATTTCTTGTTTTCCAATCCAAATCGTCCGCCGAGCGAATATAATCCTTTCAGCCACCTACAAAACAAGAATTTGAACTTAAAATCCCAAAAATAGCACAAACATCTCACATATTGTACTCTTAAAGCCAAAAAGAAAATAAACGAGAAAAGTCCTAAAACCTAACGAGAAACGACTCAAAACTACTAGACACGACGCTAAACCCTAACTAAAAATACGAGGAAAAACACAACAATTACATGCAAAACATCCATGAATCATTACTGGAGGACGCTCCAAAGTTTAATATGATTCCAGAGAATAAAAAAATCTCAATGTACAATGAGAGTTTATATAAGTTGATGGAAAGACTTTTCATACACATTGATGATATATACATTGTTGCTCAAAGAATCATAGAGCACAATAGTATCGAACCACGCTTTATTGAAATATCAATGTAGAGCAAATTGACCTAAATGCAAAGAATCAATCCAGGTAGAACTAAATTCACTGACAACAAGGTAGGTATTTATTTTGGTAGTGCTAACCTCACCAAGTGTAAAGCCTGTAGGACATAAACAAAGTTTTGTTAGAAAGCGTAATGAGAAAAATAAAGTCATGAGATGCAAATCTAAACTTGAAGCAAAAAGTTTCTCAAAATGCCCTGTAATTGACTATGAGGATATGTACTCTCTCATAATAGATGTTCTAATTCCAAAGAACTAAGAATGCAGCTTATACCTGTGGCTACATCATATCTCTATGGGGATTATGATTTAGAGATATATACGAAAGTGCTTGCTGGCCTTTCATTACCAAGGCAAGTGACTCTAAGCCACGGAGTGCATTTGAAAATTAAATTAAAACACTCACTTTATGGATTAAAATAATCCAGACGGATGTGGTATAACCGTGTAAGTGACTACTTGATTGGGAAAAAGATAATCTATGCCCTTGGGTATTTATAAGTTTCAGATTTACGATTATAATAGTATATGTCGATGAAAGGAACATAACATCCACTCTTAATGAAATAAGAAATATCGTTAGTTATTTGAAATTCTTAATTTGAGATATTGCATCATGGGAAAACTCTGTCATGTTAAGGCTTTAAACTAAAATCGAGTTTGTGGAATACTAAATTCTACAGTTTGCATATGTCCAAAAGATGATCAGGCATTTAAATATGGATAAGTGCAATATGTTAGCACTCCTATGATTGGTCAAAGTGAAGATATACGGAAATATCAACTTCGTCAATGGAATGACGAAGAACTGGTGGGAGCTGAAATTCTCTAACTACGTACAATATGCGCATTATTGTACCATTACTAATACACTTGACCAAATATTAATTTCTCAAAATTGTTATCTTGATTTAACTCAAGAAAGCGCAATGTCAATGGAATGGAATCAAAATGTAATCTGATACCTAAAAGAAATCATTGACGCGAGTTTGTTTTTCCCATTCATAAATATAATTGGGACTCCAGATGGTCTTGTAATCCCTATAGAAAATGTTGAGTTTACTTCCTACTATGAAACACCAAATAGTATCGTTGATGTTGGTTACTCATTCGATCCATGTAAAGAGATCATTATCATATATGTAGTAGTTCGTGAGTATCTACGATAAATGTTATGATCATTCATATATTTGATAATAGTAGCTTGAACTCTATCACTAAAGAAGATGTGATAATACGAGTAATATCACCACAACTCTTCTACAACCAACAACTATGCACTTTCTCAAGAATCAAGTAAATTGAGAAAGTGGTGACTTTTAAAGTTCTCTTGATAGATGTACATATCAGCGAGAGGTGTACACTTTAGGGGGAGTCTCAACATAGGTGTGTTGTACTCTTTTTTCTCAGACCAAATTTTATTTTTCCCATTGGGTTTTGTTACTTGGCAAAATTTTAACGAGGCAACAATAAAACACCATTTCACCATTTGACTTGGCACAAGGGGGAGTGTGGAAGGAAAAACACAATTAGTGTGCCTTCGTCAATAAGTAACTGATGAAGGACAATTTAGGTATTTGTTATTTTTTAGTATTATGGAAACATGTACTTTGATACCCTATATAAACGGAGTCTTTGATGAATAAGAGAACCCTAATTTCTACCGTCTCTTCTTTATTTCTTGTTCTTATTCTTTTCCTTTTACAGGAATTGATTTGCATTGAATTTTGACTACCAAATTGAGACTATTATTACAAAAGTCAAATCTCATTGCATTCAATACATTAAAACATATACTAATTATTGGAGTATAGATGTACAATATGAACTACTACTACTACTACTACTACTACTACTACTACTACTACTACTACTAATAATAATAATAATAATGAATTTTGTATTATTATGATTACCAACTAATTTGAATTTTTTTTAAATAATTTTTTTTTATCATGGGTTACATACGACAATAATATGGTGAAATACTTTGTCAAATCTTTTGATTGTCATTTCATATATTAATTGTTGCAGCATATATATATATATATATATATATATATATATATATATATATATATATATATATATATATATGTTAATTTTAGCTTTTAATTGGTTGTGAAATTTAAATTTATTGATTTTGTGAGAAATTATTAATTATGTGCAAATTCGAATTCATTCGTTTATTGTTTAGTTGTTAATTATTTAATAAAACTGATTTTATTTGTAAATGAGAAAATTATTAATTTTGTGAAATGTCAATTAATTTTTTTTTTCATTTCAGCCCCAAAAAAGAGTGGGAAGTTACTTTAGGTTCACATTCTAAAATAGTGTTTAATTTCCACCTTCTAGAATGTCCTTTAGGTTCGGGACGCCATTGGGAATGGCATCCCGCTCACATTCTAGAACGGTTTTTATTTCTACCTTCTAGAATGTTAGCGGGACGCCACTCCAATTGACGTCCCAACCTATTTTTTTAATTTTTTTTAGTAATATTTTCTCAATTTTAAATAGAAAATACAATATTTATTTAATAAACCCACGAGAGTATCCAATCCATTGTCATCCTAGACCCTGTACTTTTTAGCATGAATCCTTAGGCTATAGACTTGTTCGGTGATGATTGAGCAGCCTTATTTTTAATAAAATAAATCAACCGAGTAATTCAACTGAAAGATCCAATTCGATATTCACGTGTGGAATCTTTGATACACCAAATCCGTTAAAGGAACATCCACGGATATTTGGCTTAAATTTAGGTGAAAATAGTCAAGTAAAAAACAAAAAGCCTAGTGCGCCTACTTGGTTCTTGGGAAAACATGAGCTTGTGCTATAGCTATACCTTATTTGAAGAAATCTGCTTGCACCTTGGGTCCCTGTTAATGTGCCTATAAAGTCTCCTAAAGAACCAAACATATCCACGAAAATGGCACTAGTCACAATATGGGCCGGTGATGGTTCAAACCATGTACAATTTTGACCATTGTCCATTGTCGAACATTCAATTTATATTCAACTAAAAAATTAATTAGATCACTTTTTCTCTCTTGAGATTCCGTATTTTTATATTTCTTAGTTTAATTCTGATATAAGAGTATTGGAACATTTACATGTCACATCTCACTAAAGTTATAATGTCTAATTTTAATCTTTAACAATTAGTAGAAATCGGATTAAGATACGTTGATAAAAGAAAAGGTCTTACTATTCACGCACACTATTTTATTAAGTACACACCCTTAATACTTAAAATATAATTTACATCACCAAAAACATAAAAATAAAACATAGTACCCACACTCATTTTCATTTTGTGCCTATTTCACTGTCAATATGACATATTACAATATTTTGATAGACGCAATAACAATATCATTTTGTGTTATATAAATTATTTGTGTCAATATCATATATTATAATATTCTATAGGTACGATCACAACATTATTTGGTGTCACATAGAGTTCTCGTGCCAATATATAAAGATATTAACGAGCTGAATTTAGTGGTACCAGCCAACCCTAGCAAACTTTGCCAAATGGTCAAGGCTAAAAAACTCTAATTTGAACATGTCAGAGATATGATAACCACCCTATCCCTAAAAGGATTCGGGCTAAACAGTTCACTAACATACTACAAATAAAAATTTAAATAATTATATATATAAATATGATTTTTGAATTTAAACATATAATAAATTTAATATGTGTATTTCATTATAATATATTTACAATATAATAAATATATTTACTTTAAAGAGAAATATCGTATATTACGTACATTTTCTTCAAAAAAAGAAATAAATATTTATGCATATTCTTATACGAAAAACGTAAATATACAAAATTATTTTGTTCACACTCCTTTGTTCCCATGGGCTACCAGCGAGTTAAATGATCAGGGCAAAAATGTCCAAATTTAAACGAGTCATAATTTATGGACCTAACTTTAATTTTATTCATTTTAAACGGGTTGGACCGTGTGCTATAAGCTCATTTACATCTCTACCAATATGAACCATTGCAATGTTATAAGAAGTACGACATTATAACTATTATAACATTGAAGCATATTATATTGATACGAAGACCTTATGTGTCAGAAGAATTATAGTGATCCTGTCATTATGAGAATGAAAAAGGAATGAAAGTTGTGTGAAATAAGATATAAACTTATATTCTTAGGGTTGTGTGTACTTAGATAAATGGGTGTGCGTGCCTATAATTTTATAAGTTTGGTAAGACTATATTTATCTTTTCAATAAATTTGTTATTATTGTTATATTAATGAGGTGTTGTGCTTAATAATATATTTTGTAGAATAAAAAGACCCAAAAAAAATTAAACCAGTTTTACGCGTTTATATGTTTAAAATGGTATATAACTATTTCCACATGAACAATTCTATTTTTTATAGTTTAAATAAGTAAAACTTGTTATAAATTAGAGAAAAGTGAGGAATATATGAGAAAATATTAATAATAATGAGTAGTCTTATTATGAGGACCAGAAACTCCTATTTATAAGTACAAAGTTAGAGTTTTTGGGATATATGGGTCATTCACTACATATAATATATAATTATAACACTCCTACTTGAGTTACCATAAAATGCCATTTTGTTAAAACCTTACTAGAAAAACCCAATACGTCAAAACCTGGTCGAAGAAAAAAAAGAGTACAACACAATCCACCTAAAACCATCACTATAAATTTTTGAGTCGACGAATGTCAATCTTGTATATTAATCTTTTAAACGATAATGTTGGTAATGCCTTCATGAATAAGTGCGTCAAATTATCAGTTGAAAGAATTTATTAGATATCGATGTCACCACTCTTTTGGAGATCATGTATGTAATCACCTTTTATATAATCTTATTTGAGTTATATGATGCACACTCCGTTGTCTTCATATAGCATGGTTGGTTTATTCTTCTCTTAAATTAATCCACATGCCTCTTGGACATGATGCTTCATATTTCTCAACTATATACATTCTCGACTAGTTTCAAAGATTGCAATGAGTTCAGAATGATTTGAGAATTTTGCTGTTATAGATTTTCACGATCTCCAAGATATAGTTGTTCCTTAAAATGTGAATACATTGTCTATTTGTAATTTAACTCTATATGGATCTCATAGAGTAACTCTCATCAACATATCCCACTAAATAAACTTTTAGAATGTTATGAATAATATAAATCGAAGGAATAAGATAATGCAACACTAAAATAATACTTCAGGACCAAACAGTTCTTCCCTATCTTCAATTGGTCTAAATGGGTCCTTACTTCAAGTTTTCTAACGACCATTAGTGATGTTAGAGGGTGTGTTTTATCCATGTAAAAATGCTTTAAATTTCTGTTTATATAAAGATTGATGAACAACTAATATTCACTAGTGTAGAAACAACATTCTAGAATGCCCCAGGTAATGGCTTTCTAAAATGTCATCCGGTGGTATTTTCATAATTAAAAAGTCATATACTATAACGCCTTTAAAAAAGACGTTCTGCTATATTCAATATCTAGAACGCCTTTACAAAAGACATTTTGGTATAAGCAATTATTTAGAACGCCTTTAAAAAAGACGTTCTGATATATTGACTTATTTAGAACGACTTTATAAAAGACGTTCTGGTATATGCAATTATTTAGAATGTCTTTAAAAAGGACGTTATGACATATGCCCATGTTTCTTCTCCAAAAATCCCCCAAAATCAAAGCCCTCATTTTCATCTTCCCATCACCAAACTCAACAGCCCCACACCGCCTCCCGATTTCAATCGCCGCCGCCCCTACCTTGTTCTCGAACGTCTTTGACAGCCGTCGAGACCACAACAACCATTACCCATGGTAGATGTGATGTGGCCTTGCTCCGCTAGGCTACGATTGCCCACACAACACCAACAATCACTACGCCAGATCTCCTCCTCCTCCAAGAGCACTGACGAAAGCTCGCACACCAGCACCGCCGTCCACCAGAACCGCCACCATCCTCTCTCACCTTCCGCAGCCCCAAATTCCGACCACTCCCCAGATTTTCCTTAGGGTTTACTTCTTTTTTCGATTTTAGTCCATTTCTCCGAGTTACGGAATTTTTTCCCGTTCTTACTTATATGCTATTTTTCGTGGGATAGTTATGTGTTCTGACTAGTTTGTGTTGCAAGATTTGAGGCACTCTTGGTTTTTCTAGTTCTATATTGAGATTTTGGTTTGATTTTTGAGCTCATTTCTTAACACTTTATTGAATTGAGGTTAAATCTTGTGATTATTCTTAATGGTTCAAATAAATCTTTGATATGGTTATGTGAATTGGTTGCCTGTAGAGTTTGATTTTGATGGTTCCTTATGCTCCCACTACTTTGTGTGGTTTGTTCGTGATTTATGGGTAGTTGGGTAGATACCCACAAGCCAGAGCAAGAAGCCCATCTACTAGTCCTGCAATTAGTAAAACGGGTGTGAGTTCATCCAAGGAAACTCAAGATCTTCGATTAAGAGACTTTAATATAAATGGCTCACCTCATGCGTTTGACACCCAAATGTAATTTTTTTTTTTAACTTCTTATTTTACATTCATTTTCTAGTTTTTGGCATTTATGGTCTAGTACTCAAGTTAACCGCCACCTTATGTATATATTGCTTTTTTTTTCCCGAATGAAACTCATATCTTCTTATATACATAGCATTAAAGTGAGGTATATAAGCTATAACAGAAATTAATGTTCTCAAATTTCTTTTCTGTTTTATATTTATTTTTCTTTTTTTTTGTGTGTATCAATAATGTCATATTGATCTTTCTTTTGCAAACAATGACTTGCTAGAGAGAGAAAAGTTGATGAAGAATGAGCATAATCACCCGATAAGACATTAAAGGAGCATGAAAGGATGTAAAATAAGCTCGATCAGCAAAAGGAGGAAATGAAGGAACATGAAGTTAAAAATGAAAATTAAGAGTTGACACGTCGCTTGGACCGTGATGAAAAAGAAAAAGAATAAGTCTTATTTTTATTTTGGTTTAAGTCTTCTATCTTATGATGAGAACAGAATATGAGATGGTGGTGGCTCTTAAAAAGAAAAAAAAGAGAAAAATGTATAGAAAAACCTGATATGAATATGTTTTTCACTATTTTAAACTTTTTCTGATGTAGTTTGGGGGTTGATGAAGGATATTCCGGTGTCTTTCAATGCCAGTGCCTTTAAAGTGGCTGCTCCCAAGGACCCGATCCTTCACCTGGTTCATTTACTCTTCACTTGCTCACAAAGATTTTTCTCGTTTACTAGATAGGAATAACCTCATGTCCAGATAAAAAATAGGGTGAATAATTAAAAAATACCTCTGGGGGCTAGGCTAATTATTTAAAAAAATACCATTTATTTATATAAATTGTAGATACACCCCCGATATTTGATTTTAATTTACAAATTGCATCCTCAGAGGGGTAATTTGTAAAGAAAAAAGGAATTTATAATTTTGAAATATAATTTATTTATTTTGGGTAATTAAGATATCATTTCAAATACTACCCTTGATGTTTGAGATAAATTAATAGACTCAAACCTTAATTTTATTTCTGTAATTTTAAAAAGGTTGGGGTTTTGTTATAATTAGGATAAACCTTGGGGTATTTTTCGTAATTCACCCCTTTTTTCTAACATGTGAAAATTCTGTAAAATGTGAAAATTGTATTTGAGAGAATGTTCTAACTATCGGGCTGATGTCGTTTGCTT
>BMAC01000887.1:29546-71901 GCA_014905375.1 Phtheirospermum japonicum | reverse complement strand
ACGAATCGGCATGAAGGAAAAGCTGGTTGAAAGCTCTTCTGGAGAAAATAGCCTTCGGGACAGATCTGCTTAAAGGCCTGAACTGAAAAGACAAGTAAAAGCCATTTGTCAGGACTTGGTCACCAGTTTGCCCAAGAGGGAACAAGTGGGACCACTTGTTCTGAATATGTTTCATAAAACGGCCCGTGATTTGCGACACGTGTTCCCGAGATCCCGGAAAAGGGGTCCCCACACCAGGAAGAGCCCGTATATATGTCCGGCAGACCTGGAATAAGAGAAGAGAGGGCACCGATAACAATCAGCACTGGAATGAGTCTAAGCAGACCTGGTCACCAGTTTGCCCAAGGGGGGAACAAGTGGGAMCACTTGTTCTGAATATGTTTCATAAAACGGCCCGTGATTTGCGGCACGTGTTCCCGAGATCCCGKCTGGGGTCCCCACAGGGACAAAWTATAAATACCCCAGCTCGGGGGCAATGGGAGGTATGTTGTGACCAGTATTCCTTCTTATTTTTCTGGAAAATACCTCATCGCTTACTAACTTAAGCATCGGAGAGGTTTCCACCGGAAAACCACCGGTGGTCCTTTCTAACCCTTGTTTGTGGTGTAGGTTTCGGAAGCCTTCGAGTTTCCCAGGGCTGATTCAGGCGATTCGCTATTTCAGGACGAATCAGATCCTAACGTCTCCGTGAAAGTATTAATGTCCTAGAGACAATAAGATTTAAAAGACATTATACTTGATCACAATTATTATATATATTGTAATATATATGGCATTGCATTTATTGAATTATTATTTTGATTGTTTGTGATTATTCATATAAATGTTCCCGTAGAGTTAATGTTGTCATTGATATGGTGAGATGTCATTGATAAAACATTACTCTTAAAATAGCCATGACTAATGATTATCAAGATTGGGATATTGATAATATAATATATGTCTACATGTGGTCTGCATCACATTTTAGAGAATGCAGCAAGTCTCATGACTGCGAATAATAGTTATTCGTGATGGACACATGGATACATTGGAGAGTATTGGTAAACCCTACTGATAAGTTATTTATTATATGTCTATAAACTTATCAGTGTATAAAGCGTCTGATATTCCTTCGACTTGAGGTCAATACGCACCTTATTTGCTGAGTGGTGTACTTTGACCATGACCAACGCTTGCACTCCTTTTGGGGTAGATACGGCTTGTGTTGGGTGCACCATGATATAAATGAAGGTGGTTGTTGAGCCAAGAAAGAATTTATTCCTCGATTGGAATTTTGAGAGAGATCACTCATAATCTCTATATTAGGTCGACTAAAGTCATTGGCCAATGCAAAAGACATATTCAATATAGTGATTGAGTATGGTCTAGTTTTTGAATAATAAAGATGAGATAAATTGATTAAGCCATTGAGATAGACACTTGGATAAATCTTAAGCTTAATCGAGTGATTCAGAATGAAAGGAATTTCACCATAGCTTTGTATAAAGGTTATAATTCGTTGAGTTCAAGTGAATGTTCTTTATATATTGAGTTCGTCCAGCTAAGCGGTCTAGGAGTTTTGTTTGGATCATCATCGGATTGATGTCATATATAAAGGCCTATAGGGTCACACTATATGCGATTAGTTTTCCGATTTAAGAGTGTATCAAGAAAGTATTAAATATTCAATTTAGAATTGTAATATTTAATTGTTAATACTTATGATATTAATTTCTATTTGATAGAAGTTATTTAATTAAATTAAATTGGATTTGGATTTAATTATCTATGTTATATTAATAAAGGTACTTGGGCTAAAATTGTTTTAGGCCCATGTCTTGGATAGTCCAACCCTTTTATGATTAGGGTTCTCTTATGTACCTAGTATAAATATAACATAGACAAATTATTTTGGGCCCATGTCTTGGATAGTCCAACCCTTTTATGATTAGGGTTCTCTTATGTACCTAGTATAAATATAACATAGAATCATAAGTTGTATACAATGAAAATACGATGAAAAACAAGAGAGACCAGAGAGTCTTTAGAAAACATAAATCCTAATTTTGAGATTGGGAGTTCTTGAGCTTTCGTGGGATTTCCTAGCTTTCTTCACGATAGCAATACACTGGAGTTGGATCTTGCAGTCGGAGATTAATCGCGGGATTTCCTAACTTTCTTCACGATAGCAATACACTGGAGTTGGATCTTGCAGTCGGAGATTAATCGCGTGGATACCTTAGTGTTGAACTCGGACCTGAATTTGCTGTAAAGGTTTCATGCGTTTATCTCATTTATTTATTATAGGGAAAATTCCCGAATACTACTAAAACATAATCCCCATATACCGTTTAATCCATTGATTTTTTTTATTCCCATATAAACTAAATACTTCCCATTTAATCCAAAATTACATTTAAACTTACAAAACTACCCTTACACCTTAAAAAAATAATTAATTAATATATATAAACCTAATTAGTATATCTCAACCCACACCATCAGTTGCCCTCCCAAGATTTCCAATATCACGAAACCTACCCAGCCCATCCTCTCGCCGCCGTCCAATGCTGGAAAACGATGGCCACTAATGGAGGCACCTCCTCCAATAACTCGCTATTCCTTCATTTTTCTTTCAATCCCAGACTCTATAGGCTGAGACCGGAGACTCCGCCAGCTGTAGCGGCGAGAAAGGCGGACACGGTCGTTGACCGAAGTCGTTGTGCGGAGGGCCGTATCTACACCACGAGTGCTTGGAATGGGTTATCCATTGCGATGTGAAGCCCAAGAATATACTTCTGGACGGTGAATTTCAGCCCAAGATCGTTGATTTCGGGCTGGCGAGATTGACACAGAGAGAAGGGCCCGATTCAGAATTTTTTAGAATTCGGGGGACGAAAGGGTACATGGCACCGGAATGGGCATTGAACCATCCGATTACTGCGAAAGTCAATGTTTTTGGGTTTGGGGTGGTGATTTTGGAGATGGTGAGGGGGGTTAGGGTTTGGAATTAGGATGATGATGAGCAGGAAAATGGGCTTATGAAATTTGTGCGGAAAATGAAAGAAAATATTGAGTTTGGGGGTTTGGATTGGGTGGAAAGTGTTGTGGATTCGAGATTGGAGGGGGAATTTAGCAGAAAGCAGGCGGCGATTTTGATTGAGATAGGTGTTTCTTGTGTTGAAGAAGATAGGAATAAAAGGCCAACAATGGCCTCTGTGGTGCAAACTTTGCTAGAGTGCGAAGATGAAACTGAAGTTCAAGCTTCTGATATATGCAGGCTCTAGCGGTTTAGGTAGTTTGCAATATGTTGATGAGGTAGTTTGTATAATTACAAACTACTCTGCCATTTTATAATTACAAACTGTTTAAGTAGTTTGGGATTCTGTGTTATGTATTCTGGATTTAAATTAGTAGTTTGGAATATGTAGTTTAGATTTGAAAATGAATTCTATGTAGTTTGGGTTAGGTGTGCCATTAATGTTGAAGTTGGAGTTGATGAAAGTGTATCTTATGAAATTCCTTAATGTAGTATAAAATTTCTCAATGTAGTATGATTATTTTCAATGTAGTTTGGAACTTGACCGATCAATTATATGATATAGTTTTGAAATTTAATCGAGTAGTTCTGAATTTTTCGAGTAGGTTTGAAATTTACACGAATAGTTCTGAATTTTACACGAGTAGTTCTGAATTTTTGAAGAATAGTTTTGATATTTACATGAGTAGTTCTGAATTTACATGAGTAATTCTGAAATTTACACGAGTAATTCTGAATTTACATGAGTAGTTCGTTAATTTACACGAGTAGTTTTGAATTTTACACGAGTAGTTCTGAATTTTCAAAGAACAAAATAAAATATTTATAAAGGGTAATTTAGTACTTTTATATAATTTTTGGATTAAATGGAAAGTTGAGATTTCAATGGCCTATTTGGGAAAAAATATTTCCCTAATAGTGGATATGGGAATTTTCCCTTTATTATATAAATATATTCGTTCACAGGATGGATCTGTTGGATCTAAAATTTTTAAAACATCCGTTGCACGAGCATGGTGTTCGTCTCTACGAATTCCTATAATGGTATCAGAGCTCAAGGATGTGTTAACGATTATGTTTATAAATTTATAATATTAATCATGGATTTAATTATTATTTAATTATTTTAATTGGATTAAAATAATTGTTGATTTTCTTTTAATTTGATTAAAGATTATCTTTTAATTTAATTTGATTAAATTATTGAATTAAAAAAAATACGTAAAACAAAAACTGGAAAAGGGATTAAAACATACCAGGACCGCCGTACGCTGTGCTGCCGAAACTTGCTGGCTGGGCTCACCCGCCTTGGAGACACCAATGGCCGGAGCGACCTCCTGCTGGGAAGATGACGTTCTCCAAACGGCGGGCTTCACGGCGGCTGAAGGCGAGTTGGCGAATGGGCCGCGTACAGGACGGAGATTCGTATTTGAATTTTATAACCATTTGACCTTATGATAATTCCTAGGGTTTAGTCTGTTTATCTCCTACGCTGCATGACTTATCAACATTTTGAACGTAGAAATGTAATTCAGGTCGAGCATTATCATTTGCACTGGTTGACCCTAACATTCATTCTCGCCCAAAACATTATTTACTACTCGACGCAAACCTATTTATACTACTCGAACCAAACATATAAAATACAGGTCGACCCTAACAGTACATCTCGTCCCAATATTTTATACCACTCGGCCCAAACATGTTTATACCAATCGGACTGAACTTCCAAATTTATTTGTCGACTCTAATATATCTTCTCGCCCAAAACATTATTTACTACTCGACGCAAACCTATTTATACTACTCGAACCAAACATATAAAATTATTGATCGACCCTAACTTTACCTCTCCCCCGAAACATTATTATCTACTTGACCCAAACTTATTTATACCACTCGAACCAAACATAGAAAAATATTGGTCGACCTAAATATTACATATCGCCCCGAACATTGTTTACTAGTAGACCCAAATTTGTTTATACTACTCGAAACAAACATAAAAAAAATATTGGTCAACCCGAACATGAACTGTCGCCCCAAACATTATTTACCACTCGACTCAAATCTATTTATACTAGATGAACCAAAAGAATAAAAAAAATACTGCCTGATACAAACATAACCTCTATCCCCAAGCCTTATTTACTACTCGTCCCAAACCTATTTAGGGAAAATCGCAATTTTTGTCCTCTAAATTTGACCACTTTTAATTTTTGTCCTGTAAAATTTAGGCGGTTCGAAAATTTTCCTGTATCTTTAAAATCTTCGCGTTTTATGTCCTCTAAATATAGGCGGTTCGAAAATTGTCCTGTATCTTAAAAAGTCTTTGCGTTTTATGTCCTCTAAGACCATAAAACGTGAAGATTTAGAGGATAAAAAATGCGAAGATTTTTTAAGATACATGACAATTTTCGAACCGCCTATATTTAGAGGACATAGAATGCGAAGATTTTAAAGTTCGGAACAATTTACGAACCGCCTATATTTACAGGACAAAAATTAAAAGGGGTCAAACTTACAGGATAAAAATTGTAATTTTCCCAACCTATTTATACCAATCGAACCAAACATAAAAAATACTGTCCGATAGAAACATAACCTCTCACCCAAACCTTATTTACTACTCGACCCAAACTTTTTTGTACTACTCGAACCAAACATAAAAAAAATAATGTTCGGTCAAACTTAACCTCTCTCCCTAAGCCAATATATTTACACCTCTCGCCCCTAATACATATACCATTACCTATAAATTAATGATGATTTTGATATGGAACAAATATCATGGCAGATGGAGGATATGAAGTAAACTATTGTGCATCGTGATTATTGGGATAGAAAAAATTACATGCTTGGGGAAGAGACGATCACTTACATATCATTACACTATATGATTTATGATATATTTTTGGATGTGATTCACTCGGCAGTGAGGGGTAATAGGAGAACAAATTAGTATTCATTGCATTGTTTGATGTCGAATGAAGAAGGAGAAGTTCAAAAAATTGTTATATTGTCAAGTCGTAATATACAACGTGTCCTGATGCAAACTCGTAAAGTTTATGTCGCTGTAAAACCAAATCAACAACCATTTGATTGCGACACAATTTTCGGCGGTGGAAGCTCTAGTTCTCCGCAAGTGAGGGGTGGAACTGTGGGTAGTCAAATTCCGTTTAGCCACAAAAATATAACGGGAGTGGCCAACCCATTTCCATTCGACTACAATTCAACACAACAAGTGAGTGAAACTTGGAATGCCTTTGAACGTGCACATATTTTACCAACTCTTATGTTGGATATTCCGGGTTCGAGTAAAGCGCTTTATGAACCTATTGCTAAAGTAAATCCTCGCATGAGTGTCCAAAACCATGAAATTTATTATGATCGAGTATTCGAAGAGTCCGATGAAGATGAGGGAGATGCAGAATATGTTGACCATGGAGAGGATGATGAAAATGAGTCCGATGATTGCACAGATAGTGATGAACATGAAGTGGGAAATGAAGATGATGATATTGACTTCGACTCTGAGGTATTGCAAAAGTTAATATAAGATGAACTGTTATGGGAAGGTGATGATTACTTCGTTGAAGAGACCATTAATCGTAGTGAGAGCGATAATTTGATACCTTCAGATGTTTCAATTGAAGATAATTTGGATAATAGAACGTTCTATCATACTGGGCAAAGAGTGCGAAGACCACCTTCATTAGTTAATAATCAGAGGGACATCCATGCCGAGTCAAGGTCAAGTACTTGGACAATTCCTGGAGTGTCATTTTATACTAGTGGTTTCGATCCGATCCAGTTTGAGCAGGAGAATGTTTATCATGAGAATGTTGGTCATGACCTTTATGTTGGCGTAAGCTTTCATAATAAATCTGATTCACAGGTTGCGGTTGGATTATATAATGCAACACAAAAATATGCTGATCGGGTGAAGGCATCTTGTACACAACGGTATTATATCATATGAAAGTATCGAGGTTGTGGGTTTTTGTTACGCGCATACTCAAAAAACCAGGAGGCAGTTTGATACTAGTATATGTGCACCAAGACAATTGCCTTTTAGAATTATCACTGCCCTCTATGCTCCCAGATTACTCAGGGAAGGTCGTTTGCTTCGGGATAAAGAAATTCAAGATGATATAGCGACTGAGCACGGGATAAATATCTTGTGTAATAAGGCATTAAAATCTCATCATTTGGCCCATGAAATGATATATGGTGATCACCAACAGTCTTGGGAAATGTTGCATTCTTATCTCTACATGCTTCGACAAGAGAATCCTTGATCGATGACCAGTTTTGAGACTAATGACGATGGTACATTTAAGTACACTTTTGTCTCTTTAGCTGCATCTATTTTCGCATTCAAAGAATGTTGCAAACCTGTTATTATTGTTGATGGTACTCATTTGAAAGGGAGATATAAGGGTATAATGTTTGTTGCTGCAACCAAAAATGGAAACGAGCAAATCGTTGCACTTGCCGTTGGTATTGGTGATATAGAGAACGATGCGTCATGATGTTGGTTTATGAAGCAATTGCACGATACTTTGGGTGTCCACAGGACTTGGTTTGTGTGCTTTCCACCTCCAGATGAACATGCGTCATTACTGATCTGAAGTTGTTCTTTTATTCAATAGAGAAGCACATACATATAGAGAGTCGGTGTACGATGCATCTATGGAAAGCATAAAAGAGAAAGATCCACTAGTCTGGTGGAAGCTTGTTCGTGCGATCCCCAAAAAACGGGCACATGTTCAATGTCCAGCGCATCGTTACGGGTTCATGACATCGAATACTGCTGAGACCATGAATTCCAGATTACTCTGGGCAAGAAAATATCGGTGTGTTCTATGCTTGAAGTGGTACGTAATATTTTGTAGGTTTGTCTTAACGAAAGATGAGATGCAGCGGAGAAGATTGACGACAAACTATCACCACTAGTTGCAAAAAAGTTATTGGAATCAAGGGAATTTGGAAAGTGTATGCGGGTGTCTGCAATTAGTACAACTCAATTTAATGTGAACGACACGGCTCGCTCATACATCGTGGATTTACAACAGTGAGATTTCACGTGTTCTGTATTCCAACACGGCTTGATCCCTTGAAAGCCATTTGGTAATAATGTTTTCCAGTAAATATTTTACATTTTTCTGTACTTATCAAACTTCTTTAAACACAATCCTCTTTTTTGTGTGTGTGTAGTGAGACGAACCATTCTGTTTTTGGGTATGTTCACGAGTATTACAAATCAAGCACCATACGCAAGTTATATTCTCTGATAGTGATGTCAGTGCCACACCCATGTGATTGGTTTGTCCGGACCTCTGTCCGACAACATATTGTACTTCCATCGGCAAATCCAAGACAGGTTGTACGTCCTATAATGAGGAGATATTCATCTGCGTGTGAGCGTAAAAGACGCCGCCGCATGCAAATATGTTCCAAGTGCAAATGAACTGGTCACAATCGTGCTACTTGCACTTACGAGAATCTCGTAGAACTGCCCCCACCAAGTAGCAAATCTCACCGTGAACGTCGTCCCATAAGGTGTGGTGATTGTGGCGAAAATGGACATTGACGTAATAGATGTCAAGTTCAAGTATGCAACCATTACAGTGCAAATTAGTTTAATTTGTACTAAGATTCATATGTGCTTTACTGACTAAAACAATATTTATTGTAGTCTTATTATAATAAATAATAAGCATGGGACGTTGAAATGCAATATTTTATTTTTTTGTTATGTTATATGTCTAACATTATTTTATTTTAATATTATATTTAAAATTAAATATAATATACACAATTTATATAATTCAAGTTTAGTGTGTTATTTAATTTATATTTTCCACCTCTTAGTAGTTAATAATAAGTTCATAATCAAATAATAATATATATAACAACCATAATATAAAATAAAAACATAACACTCGAGCAATAAACGCATGACCTACGGTAGAAGACACTGACATTATTCACACCGACAATAATAAAAATAAAGAGAAGAGCCCACTACTTGTTTCATTTGTTCCTTGTCTGTGAAGTCCCTTCGTCGTGCGAGTAGTTAAACACTGGTCATTGAGGTATACGTGATTTGGGAATCAATCTTGGTCGTTGCATAAATATTGTGTCCATCACTTTGAGGAAAAGTGGCTCTTGTTCCATTCTGTAAATTGTTGATAATTCAGAATCAACCTATTCTAAAAGAAATTGCTTGTTAATTATGAATTTAGAAATAGACTATTAATAACACAAAGTTAAATATCTACATGTGCAAAATCCTTCCATTGTTGCTCGGTTGCATGCACAACTTTTAATTCACGATCCCAAGTGACACCCGGGATTTGATTGATTTGCTTGAAGAAGGTATAATGATGATTAAGGTGTTTGGCATGTTGACTAACTTCGTTGTAAATTAGCTTAACCAAGAATTTTGAAATGACCACATATCTCGCAGCCAGTATGGCATAAGTGTTGTTTTCATCATCAATGAACCAGTTATTAGTGTTGTACTGGTTCACGAGACATTCAATAAGCAAAGTGTTCATTGGAAAAGTCCACTTGGTCTTATTTTCATTGTAGAGTATGGTTGGAAGACCCAAACTCATATTCGTGGGAATTGGATGAAGTGATGACTTTTCCAATGTGTTTCAGTACATATTTATAGCGAGAACAGACTATCTTGTGTTGTACACGTCAATGCCACTGTTGTGGTCAATCTCACTTTAGTGGTCATAGTTACTGTACATGGTCAGTGTTTCTGTACATGTGTCAATGTCACTGTTGTGGTCAATCTCACTGTACTAGTAACCATTGGTCATAGTTACTGTACATGGCCAGTGTTGTTGTACATGTCAATGTCACTGTTGTGGTCATTCTCATGGTGGTGGTCATAATTACTCTACATGGTCATTGTTGCAACTAAAGTTGGACCGGACATATAAATATGATAAATAAACAAAGTTAATATATAAATATTACACATTCAAATATTACATAAAGTATACAAATTACACTAAAATCCAAAGTTAATATAGAAAATTCAAATACTACATATTTTAAAATTAAATTAAAACATTTTAAATACGAGGGGAGTTATTTGGGTCGATTTATCTGATTAGTTTGGGGTGAGTAGTGTTGTTAGAGTCGAGTAGTTTATTTTCTATTTAATTTGTTTGCAGAGGATGACAACTCAAATGTTTGGGGCGATGGGAGTTATTTGGGTCGATCTATCTGATTAGTTTGGGGCGAGGGGTGTTGTTAGAGTCGAGTAGTTTATTTTCTTTTTAATTTATTTTCAGAGGATGACAACTTAAATGTTTGGGGCGAGGGGAGTTATTTGGGTCAATCTAACTGATTAGTTTTGGGCGAGGGGTGTTGTTAGAGTCGAGTAGTTTATTTTATTTTTAATTTGTTTTCAGAGGATGACGACTTAAATTTTTGGGTCGAGGGGGGTTATTTGGGTCGATTTATATTTATCTGATAGATTGGGGCGAGGGTTGTTTTTAGAGTCGAGTAGTTTATGTTATTTTTAATTTTTTTCAGAGGATGACAACTTAAATGTTTGTGGCGAGAGGAGTGACTAAAAATCAAAATTTCGGAACTAAATTCAAACACATCTTCCACAACCAGCATTGAATCCTATCCTATTGTCCACAACAGAAAACCAACCATAAAAACATTCACCATCAATTGGTCCATAATACTCAACACAATTCTAACACAACAATAAGACAAGATAACAGAGGAAATAGAAAGAGAACCCCATTATGGTCACACGTGACCTGCACACCTGGCCTCTCATTTCTTGGAGCCATCCTCATCGTTCTAATCCTCATCGTCTATTTCCTCATCCTCCGTTTCATCATCCTCGTACTCAAGCTCGACTTCAATCGGTTTGAATTGATCATAGCCATACATATATGAGAAATCTACCAGCGCTGCATTTTCTGTTATCTACAACTTCTAGGCTACTTCATAGTACTCCAATCCAAAAGTCCGGAAGTGGCGTTGCCTCTTTGTCTCCTGCTAACATACGTAAGTACTATTATGGTATTTACCAAAAGAAAAAAGCATTGGTTGGGTAATTCAAATCAAACTAGCTAAAAAAAAAACCACCTTTCCAACGCTAGCCAAATAGGTACCATTGACCTTCACCTTGTTGGTTTAAACATTATACTCGACGCCAGGTAGATTCTTACATTCAACAAAAGCATCAAACCAATCCTTGTATATTTGGACTTGTCGTTTCATCTTTTCTGTTGAAAATTCTCTTTTGAACTGTTTGCTTAAAATTTTATATATGAAAAATAAAGCAAAACTCCGAACATCTGCGTAGCCCACATCAAAGAAATCAGCCACATCATTCAGTTCTTGGATGAGAGAAGCTTCATTTTCCTTACTCTAACCAATTGGCTGGTACATGTTCTTGAGGGGCAGAGTACCGTGTGCAAAGCATCCTATTCGGTAAGCAATGCAACAATATAGAATCCAAAATTGAAATTCATAGAAATCAAATAGTAAAATATTGAAATCAGCATTCTAGCATCAATAGTTTATATAAGTAGCACACGTCTATATAAATAGCACTAACAGTCAACGTAAATAGCATTCATAGTGTGATAGCAGAATGTTGACGTAAATAACATTCGTGAATAGATAGCAGAATGTTGATTCGAGTAGTATCGTTAAGAAAACAAATAAACCAATATTAGCTAGGATGAAATAGAGCTGAATGTTTTTCTACCATTTGCTCTTTTATTTTATTTTTTTTTTTTGTAAATATTAAGATAGCTTAATAAATATAACAAACTTAAACCATTTAAACCTCATTATTAACAACACAATCAACTATGTTAAACAACAGTACAAATTTCACATTTTAGCACCAACTGTGATTCTTATCAATGGCAGAGCCATGACGAAACGTAAGTAAGGCCGAAAGGTTTTTTATCTTAAAAAAAAAACAAATCCAAATAAGCCCATGATTATTGTTTGTTTTTATTTTTTTGGTAAGTGAAGTAAGAACAAAAGCGCTGTGCAGAAATACTCACCTTAAATTCCCCTACTCCCCAACTTTGTGAGGTGAGTGTCCAGTTTTTGGGAGAAATTTGTAGCGTAAGGTTCCTCCTTTTCTTTTGTGTTTTGTGTCTTTTTTTTTCTTCTGTGTTTTTTGGTTTTAGAGCGGCGCTTTTCGTCTATAAATGGGGCTGAGGATAGTGTTTCCAACCCAGCGTAAATGGGTTATTCTATAATTTTGGGATATAAATAGGGTTTTAACGTTTTGTTGGGAGGATAGAAATGATTTTGGGCGAGTGCGTTTAGTATTCGGGTCGATCATTATGAAACTAGTTAGGGGCAATTTGTTTTTTATGAGTCGACCAGTATATTTTTTACATTTTTAGATGAAGAAATTATATAGGGCGACAGGTGTTATTTAGGTCGAGCGATATACATAATAAGGGGCGATTGGTTTTACTAAGGGCTATTGGGTCGACGTTGTAATTAGTTAGGGGTGAGTGGTGTTATTTGAGTCGATTAGTTTATTCTCTATAACAAAATACAAACACATTGCTAACCATAAAATACAAAACTTCACCAGCATTGAATCTCCACAAAACCAACCATAAAAACATACATTCACCAGCATGGTCTATATTATTCACCACATTTCTAACACAATATAATGACAAAGATAATAGAGAAAATAGAACGAGGACCCCATTATGGTCACACGTGACCCGCACACCTGGCCTCTCATTCCTCTTCACCATCCTCATCGTCGTGTTTCCTCTTCCTCTGTTTTAAGCTCAACTTCAATCGGTTTGAATTGATCATAGCCATCCACACATGAGAAGTCTATCGGCACCGCATTTTCTGTTATCCACAGCTTGTAGGCCACTCCATAGTACTCCAATCCAAAAGTCCGGAAGTAGCATTGCCTCTTTGTCTCCTGCGAACATACGTAAGTGTTATCCAAAAGAAAAAAGCATTGGTTGGGTAATTCAAGTCAAACTAGTTAAGAAAAACCACCTTCCCAACGCTAGCCTAATAGGTACCATTGACCTTCACCTTGTTGGTTTAGACATTATACTCTGCGCCAGGTATATTCTTCCATTCAACAAATGCAACAAACCGATCTTTGTATATTTGGACTTGCCGTTTCACCTTTGCAAATGTAAATTCTCTTTTGAACTTTTTGCTTAATTTCCTTGCTATGGAAAACAAGAACGAATTCCAAGTATCCGCATTAGACACATCATAGAAATCAGCCAAAGCACACTACTACAGAAACAGCTTTCTAAGGTTGTTAATAAAGGCGGTTTTCTGAAAACCGCCTTAAAATTACTTTTAACGGCGGTTATGGCAATAACCGCCGTTAAATTTGGATATCAACAGATTTTAACGGCGGTTTTCTAAGAACCGCCGTAAAGGTGATGTAAATCTACGGCGGTTTTATAAAAACCGCCGTAAATATATGTAAGTCTACGGCTGTTTTCAAAAACCGCCTTAAAATCTTAGGTATTCTACGGCGGTTTTATTAGAACCGCTGTAGAAAGTTGTCAGCCATGTCACCGATCCGCGTCTTGCCCAAAGCATGTTATTTCGACCGTTGATCCATGTCTCATCCGACGATCTACATTAAAAATTAAACCCAAAAAAAATATATATATTATATATATATATATATATATTATATATATATATATATATATTTTAAACCTAAAATATTAAACATTACCCAATTCCCAATTCCTTCAACACGACCCCAATCCCTTTCAGTTCATCTACCTCCGCCCTAATCCTTCAACACGACCCCAATTCCCCACCCAACATCGACAAAATCAAACAAAAACTCCTAAAATACGGCGTCGACCCGACACCCAAAATCCTACACAATATCCGCAAAAAAGGAACTCCAAAAATTCAACCTTGGGAGCGGATGGAGACGCTTCGATTGAGAGAGCTCGCGATTGAGAACACGGGTTACGATGGAGATAGATTGAATCCCGAGCCTCTGAGGGAGCTGGGGTGATGCAATTGAGTCCGAAAGGGATAAATTCGTGTGGCCTGTGAATAACGATATAGAGCTTGATGCAGCGAACCTGAAGCAATTAAGCTTCTCATAAACAGGTATGTATGGCCATGAATATATCTTTTTTAGTTTTATTGTCTGGGGCCACGAGCTTCGAATTGTGGGATATTTATGTTTTGTTGGTTGAGCAATTTAATAAATAGGCTTTATGCAATTGTGGGATAAAGTTGGTTGAGCTTAAGAAAAATAAATCCACAAATAGATATTTTTCTTAGACTTATTTGAATAAACCTGGAGTGCTATGGTGAAGGAGTTCAAGAGAGTTGGATTAAATTATTTTTCGTTTTCTTTTTTCCATGAACTGTTTTTCGTATAATCTTGAATTAGATTAGATGTAAAAAAAAGGTTAGTTGCTACTTGGTAGTTATATATATGGATATATCACATCTTGATGCTTGTATTTCTTTGGCAGGGTCAAAAAAGTAAATGGCGGACGCTGAGGACCTTGAAATCAAGCTCCGACGGATTATCGAGTGCGTCCCTGTTCGCGTCAGCAACACCTCCGGCAGCTCCGCCGGTTTCGGCTCTGGTGACTTCCATCATTGACAGTCTCCCACGGCGATCCTTCGGTCAATCCTCCCCAGGTCAAAATCTATGTCAAAATCGTGTTGTACGGCCGCAAATCAGAATCTGAGGAATTAAATATTTGGTAGGTTCAATCGTCTTTTGTTTGTTTGTTCAATCGTTTCTTGCTTTCAGTGAAACGACTTTTAATTTATTATCAAATTTCATGGCAAGATTATTGACCTATTATAATCTGCAGGTTTTCTTCTTTCTTCTTCTAATTGAATATCCTTCACTTCTTTTTTGACCATTCTGAGTTGTTCTCTATGTTGGTGTATAGTAGTATTTTGAGCTTTGCAGTTTTTAGTTGGTTCATGTTGAGCTATTGGCTGGTTTCAAATTGGGTTTGTTTTTATAATTGTGGGTAAAAAGACAGTCTTGTTTCTGAATTCACATAAGAACTGGATAGATATATAATCTGCTTAGTTAAGAATACATAAATAAACTAGAGGTTTTGGAATTAGGATGATTTTTAGAGCAATTGAATATATACTGAAGGGTGCTTTATCTTTGTGTGAACTATTTAATGTTATGCCATTATTTACCAATTCATTATTTGGAAGGAAAAAAAACAAAAAAACAAAAACAAAACAATATCTCCAACGTTAAAGAGCAAAATAGCTGAGAAACAATAGTACATGGCTATAAAATTCTCGTCCCCATTTCACAGTAACGAACACAAATTACACAGAAAAAACGGAAAGAGAAACCTCAATCATCTCGCCATGGCAACAGCCATGGCTGCTCCTCCTCCATTTCTCGGCGGCTGCAAATCACTTTACGCCGTAAGCCGCTTCCTATTTTCTCTTCCACTCGTTTTTTATATGTTGTCGATTGTCTTCGTTTAGTTATTTTCAGTTTTACCATCTAGCTTTAGAGGGGTTCGATTGTGTTGCTCTAGGTCTCAACAATCATGATTTTGTTCGTGAAACTTCGAACCATTGTATTTGAACTTTTTGAATTTTAATTTTCTTTTTCCTGAAAAATTTGTGTTTGGTCATGTGCACTCTACAGTGTGTCTCTCTATGGACTTTCTTGCAAATTATTTTTCTCGATTTATGTGCTCATTGCTTATGTATTTGGTTTTAACAAGCCTTCTCGTGAGGCAAAACATATAAAAATAATTGTTATGAATTTTAAGTTTAAAAAAAAAAAAGAAGCTAAAATCATGCTTGCTATACTGCATCTAAACAGTATTTCACGGATTTAGGAGTAATAATTATGTAACTTCCGTATAAAATTGAACCCTCGCGTGTTCACCTGATATCATGTAATTATGAGCATTGRGCAATGGATTTAGATTTTGTTTTTTCTTGCGTTGGAGTTGTATGGTTTTCTCACGGTTTAATTAGGATATTGTCGGGAAAATATCAGTAGGCCTTAGATYTCGTGCTCGTTAGACTTTTCAGTTCTTGTTGATTTGCTTTCTTGTTGAATTTTGTAACTATAATGTGTACCTTTACTTTTTATTGCTACTTTTCTTTGAAAGTGGGTCGACTGCTCTTTTTTGCTTCATTAGGCATGCTCTACATACATTTCTTGGAGTTATTAGGAACTATGAGCATGATATTGTTCCTGACTTGCTCAGTTTCATAGAGGCTTTATTTATTTCGAAGGAAATTTTAATGTGTCTTTCAGTTGGAGAATTTATGCATCCGCTGGTGCTCTTTGCTAATTGTTTCAAATAAGAGAGACTAGACATGATTCGGTATTTGTGTTTTTCTGTTTAATATAATACTCATCTAATTCTCTGAACACAGAAGAAAACATCATTTAAAAGATGCATCCACAATCCTCATGTTGGGCTTAGCATAAAAGCCATATTTTGGGGACCAAGGAAAGCTGTGGAGCCTACCAAACTGGAGCTATCCCTTGGTGATTTCAGTTTGACAGAACTTGGGTCTAAGGTGTTTACTTGATGGTCCTATATATAGATATTTATTTATTTATTTTCCTTGTGTTTTGAGATTTATGATACCAATCCATGCTATTTTGATCTATTATAGGAAGATACAACTGATTTTGGTAAAGCCAGAAAGCTATCAGTTTGTGTGGTATCTTCTATCTCAGAGATTTCACCRGATGCGTGGGATGCTTGCAGTGTCGACRCTGMRGGTCCCGARAAATTTAATCCATTTTTAACCCATGGTTTTCTTTCAAGCCTAGAAGAGTCAGGCTCTGCAGTGAAGGTTAGCAATTTCAACTTCTGTGCCATTGGCTAGAGATTTGTTTTTCACTGATTAGTTAACACGTGCATGAACGTTGTTTACGTAGTATTTCAATAGGTTGGCTGCTTGTGATTATACATGCTTAGATATTCATTTTAGCGAAAAATAATAAATGATCTTATATATACCAGAAACGTTCCACCTCGCCCCTAATAGTGCAACTTTATATTCGTATGCATTGCACTACCTCTTATTATAGTCCCAAAAGTTGGAATAAAAGGGGTCTTATATGTGAATCAGAGCACGCCAGAGATGCTCTTGTGCATTTGAATGAGAATATGCAGCCGTTTGCATTTATTAGGGTTTTTTTTAAAAGAAATAACTGATCACATTTTCAGTAACATTTTCGTGTGAATGTTATGGGGAGTGACAAACATCAGTTTGACTAGTAGTACCTTATACGAGGCATTATCGATTGTCTAATCTGYGYTTCTGCWTCTTTTTGTACTATCTGGTTTTCGCCTCATCGTTGAGATAGTAATTGTTTATAGGAAATAGGATGGGTCCCACAACATATCWGAAGGTATGAACTTCTTTTAATGTTATTCTAGTGTCTTATTGTATAGTACAATACTATACAATAAATTGCTGATTTTGTATTTATTTGATTTTTGACTTCTTTTATACTACTAAGTCCAACTATGCGAAAGAAGAGAGAGAAGCCCAGTGGGCTGCAGCCCTGCGGACTTTGTATGGTCTTCAGCCACCCGAGACTACCAACCTTTTTACCGAGAAAACCAGCTACGGGGAGCTTTCGGAAATTGCAGAACAAGCCAACGACGAGCAGAAAATGCGAGGTATTGAAAATAAAAACTTGTTATGCACGAAAGGTAAATTTCCATAAGAAACTTAAAAAAACCTAGAAACTGAGACTATTTATTTATTTATTTATTATTATTTGTTTTAACTTTAATCCGCATTTTCCAGATTGTTGGTAAGGTTTTGAGATCTTTGCAACCGGAGCATGGTTATGCTCTTCTCGAAGACTACCCTGATCGTCTTCTCTTAGCACTTGAAGAATCACTTGCTTTTGTTGGAACCGTTAAATGCTATATCATCGTTAGTTTTGATTCAAATAATTAAAATGAAAGTTGATTTGTGATGAGTTGTGATTTGAATAATCTTTTATAATTGTGTTGGTGATGAATTGCRAATTGAGAGATGGAATCTCGAGTTCGAGTTTTTGATGATAGTTTTATGTGCTGAATTTATTATATTATTGGCAATTTTGGTGCACCTGCTTTCATTTTTTTTTTAATTTTTTTCTACTTTCTAGAAGGTATTATTTAATATCCGTTCTAGAAAATAGACTTCTGAAAACAGACTTTCCTCTTTTCTTTTATTTTTTGTGTATTTTTGTTGTTTGGTTTTAGAGTGGCACTTTTCGACTATAAATGGGGCTGAGGATAAGGCTTCCAACCCAGAGGTAAATGGGTCGTTCTATAATTTTGGGAGGATAGAAATGATTTTGGGAGAGAGGGCTTAGTATTTGGGGCGATTGGTTTTGTTTCGGGCGAGAGGTATAAGTAGCTTGGTGCAATTTCCCATGTCAGTCTTGCTGATCACTCATCAATTTAAACACGTGACATTATTATTATTCACCTAACGGGTTGAGCTGCATGAAAAGACCAATACAACACACCAGCTGTCATACTTGTTTTCTCCATTTTCAACTTTCGATGTAAATAAATTGAATGGTTAGACAACACACATACATGTTAGCTCATTATATCTATACAAACATGATTAAAAACAATCATGGAAACATAAATTAATACAATATTAAATTTACTTTTTGTCAGTACAAATACAGAGGCCAATGGCTAATTTCGATTAAAAGCATCGTGATGTGAGATTCATTGAAGATGATTTTTATGATCCGAAAAGAACCATATGGAACATGGAGATGGATCGAGTAATTCTAGATTTTTTTATTTCTCAAAAAAATAGCATTGAAAGAGGAGCAAAAAAAGGAGAGAGAAGTTTGAGTGTTAGGCTGGTAACAAATTTACTTCATAACCGATTTGCATTACCTTTTAATACTAATGAAGTTGACAATAGAATAGAGGAAATTGAAAAGAGGTACGTCTACTAGTATTACTTATTTATAGATCATGCAGTTTATAGGGATCGCAAACGTAAACGAGTCTCTGTTGATACCACCGTCTTCCATTATTTCCTTGATGTAAGTGAGCAGCAACCCCTCTACCTATAAGGATGTGAGTGTATGTATATACATTACTAACTTAATTTTTTTATGAAGGAATACAATGGCATTATAATGACACACAAGTATTACCTGTTGGACGAGCCACCAATGTGGGAAAACTTGAAGAAGTTTTCGGATGAATTGTTACAATCGTGTTACACAATTAAAAAGTAGGAATGTATTGGTATTTTTAATGTTTGAATTTTCAATTAAGTCAGTATTCCTGTGTGTAATAAGATGGGATTAGGATGACCCCAGTTTTATTGTGCAAGCTGAATTATGTAATGTAGAAAGAATATGCCTGTAAGTTCTACACTCCCTTTTGATTTATTACAAGTAATTTGTATCTTTCATTATTATTCGAACTTGTTGTGATGAATATAAGATTGTCCAATCAAAAGTTATTGCAACGCTTTTGATGAGGAACCTTTGCGCACAGAAATGAATGTACTTTTCGAAGATGTGTATCAAACTAACCACATTGGAAGCTCTACGAGTGGATGTACAAGTGCAGAAACAGCAACACCCTGTTTGTGCACATCTGGAACGCCCTGATGAGGTGTTCTAGAATGTTGGACTTTCTAGAACAGTTATCAAAGCCGTTCTAGAAAAAAAATTCACTCGTTCTAGAAAGTGATTTTTACCGGTTCCCCGTTCTAGAAAATAACTTTCTAGAACGTCTTATGAAACAAACGTTCTAGAAAGTCTATTTTTTAGAACGTCCTACGAAAAAGGCGTTCTAGAAAGTATACTTTCTAGAAGTTATTACGAAACAGACGTTCTAGATAGTATACTTTCTAGAACGTTTGCTTCGAAACCGTTCTAGAAAATATAATTTCTAGAATGCCTTCACGAATTGACGTTTTAGAAAATAAATCTTCTTAGAATGTCTTTACGAAATAGACGTTCTAGAAAATATACTTTCTAGAACGCCTTTACGAATTGGCGTTCTAGAAAATACATTCTAGAACGCTTTATGAAATAGACGTTCTAGAAAATAAACTTTCTAGAACGCCTTAACAAGTTGACGTTCTAGAAAGTACACTTACTAGAATGTCTTTACAAAACAGACGTTCTAGAAAGTTTGTTTTCTAGAACAAATTTTTGATATCCGTTCTAGATTTTCACAGTTTTGGAATTCCATTCTAGATTCATTTTTCCAGGCCTGTTCATTGCTCATAAATTATATTTTTTAATACATATTTAAATCACAAAACACATATCATTTATATAATCCCAAGATCAAACAACAGATGTCGTTAATCACAAAAATACACAATCACCAAACGATGTCAATACAAACAACACAAGTAGCAAAAAAAAAGGGCACTAGAAATTACAATCTTTATCAAAGAAAACACGACATGATACGGTGTCAAGTTGCAAAACCTCCTTACATAATATAAGGCCAAAATCGTTAAAAGATTTTTCATCTATTAATTATTATGTACAGAGAAACTAACATAGATTCTATTTATGTGCACGATCCCAAAACCGCAGTTTTTTTGTTGTTTTTTTGTTTTCACAAAGTACCAAAGCTGTAACTTACATGTTCCTGAGTGATGATGCGAAGACGATCACGCATAGCAGCCATTGTGGGGTAAGCTGGGAAATAGAGCCGATAAAAGCATGTGTGAGAGGAGGGGAGACGATGAGACGACTCACAGTTCTTATAGATGTAAAGCCGAGAAGCCAATCCGCTGAAACCTTCATTGGGTAAATATTTGATCGGCGGCCAAAAGAACAGGAGAACCTTTTTCTGCTCTTTTGTCAAATTCCCAACAATCTGCATTCAATATTGTTGGATTAATACTAACGAAAGACGTCGAAAAAAAACTAAAAACCTAAAAAAGAAACACGTAAAAACACAAGCAACATTTAAGAAAAAAAGGGAAGACCCTTGGAAAACTAAACTAGAAAAAGAACCCTAAGAAACTAAACTTTCGGCTCTGCCTAACGACATGTTCTCAGATGGTGTACACAAGTTTTTGTCTAAAAGTTTTGAGAAACAAAATGTGGTGGGTACATACACACACGATAACTGTATTTCTGAACCTGTGCAAAGAATTACCGAGCAATTATATCTTTCCCCATAAGTGGCACAATTGGGCTAATAAAAATAAAGCTTTATAGACATATGAAACAGATAGCATTTACTCTGTTAGACAAAAATCTTCATATACATATTCCAAAACCAAAAGCCTCAAAGAATTACCGAGCAATTATATCATTCCCCATAAGTGGCACAATTGGGCTAATAAAAACAAAGCTTTCTAGATATATGAAACAGATAGCATTTACTCTATTAGACAAAAATCTTCATATACATATTTCAAAACCAAAAGCTTCAACTAGGAAAATACCAGCAACCAAGATTATTACCAGTACCTCTTTATGTAATATTAAGACAAAATCCACTCAGCAAGAATTATAAATTCAGTGGTAAATTATATTTAGTGAAACAAATATGTTCAACATCTAGCTCCAAATTTATCTAAACGAGCTTTTCGCATTTTCATGATTGAAAATCCTAATAGGTTAGCTTTGTTTCTCCACTTTTATCCATCATATCATTTCTAGTATCTGGAGATTGCATGAAAATATATACGTTGATGTTATCAACAAATGAATTTTTTTTATTAATTAGCGCGACAGAACTACATATTGATGTATTTCATATTTAAAAAAAATGACAAAAATATGAAAGAAAGAAACCCAGTAACATACCTTCCAAAACAAGAATATCTGAACATCAGTAGCTTTGAATCCATTGTACTTCGTATGTGCTTTCCAATCATCTACAGAAATCTAATTCTCGCTCCCATGTAGCATCAAGTTAAGATCCTCCGGATTCAAACACCTGAAAAATGATTTTTGAAGCTCTCTGCAGCTCAAAATGTCGCCAAAGTCTTTCGAAAAATGCTCCAAACACCTGAAAAATGATTTCGAATACGATGCCGACTTGTACTTTGTGCATCAAGGCTAAGGCGATCTCCTTCCCGACAAAGTTGAAGTATTCGTGGTCCAGAGGGTCAACAGTGGATGCAGCGAAAATTAATAATATAAATTTATTTGCACCAAGTTTATATAACTAGAAGAGTGTTGTCGGAACGAATTGCAGAAACAAAGATCGTTTCACGGAAAGAACGTCCCATGTGCATACAATTTTTTTTTGAATTGTATGTCAAGTTCACATTCAACTCTTCATTAATCAGATTTAAAAAGAATTCTTGATGTTTTCATGCACTTTTTCTGGCCAGAACAGGTAGGCTAACTAGAATAAAAAAATTAAATTGACTATAATAACAAAAAATTCAACTGAATGCACATGAAAAATATAAATATAAATTTTATTCAAATAATGCATACTCAGGATCATGAAAACTTCGTCCACATGTCCCAAGTGGTCTAGTGCCTAAAAATGAAAGGGAGATAATGACAAATTTATATTTAAAAAAAATTAGGATCAAAACAGAAATTGAAACTAGGTTGTCGATATTTCAATGTGATCACTTGGCTCAATTCTCTATAGAACTATAAAGAACCAATCATATAATAGAGAATAAATGATAAAATTACCTTGATTCTTGATTAAACAAGAGACGCACGCTTCACATTGTAACGGAAATTGTCAATGAATGACTGCAACACTTTTTTTTTTTTCCAAAAACAGAAGAAAATTTGGTCAAGAACATATTGAAAGACAAAATTTGTAAAATACACAGGAAGGCATAATGTGGCACTCACAAAATCAATAGTCTAAACAAGAACCTACATGTGAGCTCTTGAACGTTCATTCGCCTCAAAAGCTTTTTTTTTTGTTGTTGGTTTGTTCTTCCCTTGTTCTCTCAAATATATCATAGTTTCCTCTTATGTACTCAATTTTTGTTCTTGAAGGTGAAGGATATCCGTGACCATCTGTAAGAAATAAAAAGTAAATACATTCAACATTTACAAGTTAAGAACCTAAGTATTGTTCGCTAATTTCCATCATATGTAATTCAAGATATGAGAAGTCATACTGTGTTTAGGAACTCTCTAGCATGTGAAACAACAATAAATGTCTTTGGCCATTTCACCAGATATGGAGATCAAAATGATTCTGCCACACGAGTTAAAATGCATGTGAGATATTGCATATACATGTATAAATGATAAGAACCATAGTTACATATTGGTAAAAATAAAAACCAAATAGTAAAAAAATAAAACAAAATAAAAGGAGTTTGATTTCGATTTAGAATATAAATAACCTCGCTGCAAGCGTGATGGGCACAGTCAGACCAGTCCAAATTTGCAGTACACCATTCATCGTACTCATGAATAAGATCGTGAATCACCACTTGGGTTACTTCATCTTGAATTTGCAAGCGATTACTACACACCACTATCTAATTTCACAAAATCACTTAAAACAAATTTTTTAATGTTAAGAGTAACATAAACAATACAAAACCAAAAATAGTAAAAATGAGCAGCAGTCAGATAGCAGAAAACGAGTGGGAGAAAGTGCTTAACTTTTATTCCTCAAAATCAGTTCGGATCGGCCTTAGCCGGACCCTTTTTACAGGCGCTTGACCCTGAAATACAAGCTTTCTCTCTCTAAAGCTCTCTATGTTTTTCTCTCTGGAAAATTGGGGATCCCTTCTCTCTCTCTTAGAGAGGCTATTTATAGTTTTCCATCAAAACCCTAATTAGACACCTGGAACTCTCCTATTGGCCCTCCCAAAATATCTATCCTCATATCCACCGCCTCAGTACCGACCTCGGACGTTCCCGCCGACTTAAAGCCGACCTCAAACGTCTTCCTCTCCGGGTGAAAAAGGCCACCTGCTTGGTTTCCATTATTCTGCTTCATCGGGATCATCAACTAGCAGAACTGGTCTAGACCAAGCAATCCCCAGCCGAACCCAGCTTATCCCACATTACTCTGCTCGGTATCAGCGGGTGGCACTACTCAATGGTCGGCATAAGGCTCAAGGCGACTTTTGTAAGTGCCTTGTTCAGTCCGGTGGCCGAGCTCAGCCTGATCGGCCTCACTCTGCGCGGAGTGCGGGGTCACAATCTCTCACCCATCGCGACAAGGATCTACACCAAACTCACTAATATTTTCTCCCAGTTCGGTGGTGGGAACCAGAGTTCGGCGATGTCGTGTGGGGCGTCCGGCTCGGCGGCAAGTTGCGGGCTCTGTTTGGCGGCACGGGCCTGAGGTCGGCTGCACCACTTGGGCGGCCTCGGCGAACCCCGCGCGTGCAGCTCGGCATCTCATTGCGAACTCTACTCGGCGACACAGTCCTGAGGTCGGCAGCACCGCGTGGGCGCCTCCGGCAAACCCCGCACGCCCAGCTCGACAGCGTGTTGCGAGCTCTGCTAGGCGACTTAAGCCTGGGCTCGGCAGCGTCGCCTGGGCGCTTTCGGCAAACCCCGCGCGCCCGGCTCGGTTGTGTGTCGCGAACTCTGGTCGGCAACGTGGGCTTGAGGTTGGCAGTACCGCGTGGGCGCCTTCGGCGAACCCCGTGCGCCCAGCTCAGCAGTGTGTCCCGAGCTCTACTCGGCGATGCGGTCCTGAGGTCGGCAGCATCGTGTGGGCACCTCCGGCAAACCCCGCATGCCCAGCTCGGCAGCGTGTCGCGAGCTCTGCTCGGCGACTTAAGCCTGGGCTCGGCAGCGTCGCCTGGGCGCTTTCGGCAAACCCTGCGCGCCCAACTCGGCGGTGTGTCACGAGCTCTGCTCAGCGACTCAGGTCTGGGCCAGGCGTCATTACTTAGGCCTCCTTGGTAGGCCCGGCGCGTCATATGTTTAGCTCGGCCGTGCTCCAGCTCAGTTTGTCACGTCTGAGCTCAGCGGTAACCCTGTCCGGGGGTCTCAACCCTCGGCTGAATTTCTTGATCGACTCCGAACTGTTCGGCTCGGGTTCAGCAAGGGACAATAACGACCACCAACACAAATAGGAAAAAGAAGTGTAATTAAAACTGAGAATAAGGCAAGCCAAAGCAATTACTCCAAAACAAACAAACAAATAAACCAACCTTGACAATTAGTTGGAGGCTGCGGCCAGGTTGGTGGCGAAGAAATAATCAACTTTTAAAGGGGTTGTACCACTGCATGAACAGAATTCAAGTGTAACTGCACTAAAGACAAATAACAAATTAAGCTCATTCCAACATCCAGATAAACATTAGGGTCAACTACGACCTAGTGATATCTGAAACTGGAAATAAACTATGCCTTAAGGAGATATAAACTACGTGCCTTATTTCTAGTGAGAACTCCAACAGCATACCCACTGACATGAGGTGGCTTCCATGAGACAGAAATAGTTTACCAAGAAAAAATTATAAATATATAATGCAAATTCATAACACCATAGGACATTAAATTAATAAAAGGTCTACTAATCATAAGAACCAACGCCAAGCAAAGTATACAAATAAGAGCAATAACAAAGGCAGCAGCGAGGTCAGCATATTCAGTAACTTCTAAAGAATAGAGAATAAAGCCTGAGCACTGCATGCAATCAGTTTGAATACAGTTCTGTGTAACTATAAAGTTAAGGTTTCATGTCTCCGGCATTTAAATTGGGGTGTGATAGAGAACACTCTTTATGCACCCAATGGACTTATCAATCCTAGGTGAACCGACCTTTAAGTAACTGAAAACATCCAGATGAAAAATCCTACCTTTTCATCTGGCCTCCATCAGCACAAGAGTTGTAATTCTTGGATTTGACGTCAACAACCAAATAAATCTCCACTTCTGCACTCCCTGGCTTCACCCTCACCTAAAATATGAACCACAAAGCATCCTTTTAGACCAAAACAGATTCATTTACCATGTTAATAAGAATTATCACAAATATTTTCATAATATTCATTTGCAGATAGAAAGTCGTGCACACCTCTTTGCATCTTTCCGCCATTTCATATGGCCTCCATAGCGGCCTTAATGGATATTTCTGATGGTCGTATATCAGACAATAACCTTTTTTGTGTTAAAAAAAATAAAAAAGAAAAAGAAAGCCAATTCAAGTTCTTTGTATTCGATAAATCTGGACTAAATGCAATTTAAAATGAGAATAAGATTTATTGATTTATTTATTTTAAATTTTTCGGCAACAAATGAATCAAATGGTTCTCATAACCGACACTTATCAGTTTAAATATAAAACACAACTGAATGATCACTTAATTACCCCTTGGCCTTTAACATATCCGCTAGTAGTGGCTCCTTTGCAATGGCCGGCCATTATGAAGTTACTTCCAATGCCGCATCCCAATTTCTCCAAATGCTCCCTTAGAAATCTCACCATAGGGGCTGCACAAAGCAAATGACTCTAGATCTTAAAACCTTAATTATACCTTGAAACAAATATATATTAAATAGAAAAAGAAAGGAATATAGTACTTCTGAGACTTTTCTGGATCATAATCTGGCACCCATCCACTGTGATGCCAGGGTTTGGCTTTGAATCCAACCCATCTGTCATGGCTTTCTGGTATGCTACTCTAAATTAAGAAATTTCAGTTCTAATCGATTCGGAAAATAAGAAGAAAAATCTTGATTAATTGTTCAATTACGAAAGTGGGAAAACAGTTGCTTCTTCAACTTCTATGAAATGCTTAAATTGAGTACTCACTATATAAATGCAAACAAATTACTTTTCGGCGATAAGATAACTTTAAAGGGGGGATTGAAAATCAAGAAATGAATAAGAATAAGCAGAGCAGATAAAAGTTTTAGAGTGGATTACTATGAATGATAGGTAATATATAAGTAGTCTGACAATTCTTTTTCAGGAATCGAATTTCCATCAATGGTCAATGAAAAAAAGAATATATATATATATATATATATATATAATAAAAAGAAAAGGCATAAAAATCATTCAGCGATAAGATGGATAAGAAATAACTACAACTATTTAACCAGATCATTTATAGAGACATAAAAATATTAATAAATGTGAAAGAAATCTTTAGCAGCGTGCCATCAGTTAGAGATCATAAATGACTTACGATGCAGTCAGGCAATTCATGTTGGTTGATTTGAGAATATGATCGAGAAATTATTTTTCATTTGTGAATGTGGTGTTTACAGCGACCTGCCAAAAGAAAGAGATTGAAATTGGAAATAAAGAAAAGCATATAGCAAGCCAGAACTCTGTACAAAAACCTCACCAATCCACAAAAACCCATAGAAATCAACCCAAAACACCGATGACTTTCCTGAACTCTGTATTCAGCTAAAACACACAAAAATAAATAATTAGTAAATAAACCACAAATAATTACTCAAAAAAAAAAAAACTCTCCCTGACTATGCTCTCCAACACCGATGACTTTCCTGAACTCTGTATTCAGCCCAAAACACACAAAATAAATAATTAGTATATAAACCACAAACAATTACTCAAGAAAAAAAAAAACCTCTCCCTGCCATTCACTCATTGCATAACTGAATCAACAAAATCTGCTAATTTTTCAAAGAATTCTCACCAACAAAAACTAAAATCATCCATTCTCCTTTTTTAATGAAATCAATCTCGCTAATTCCCAAATTCATAGATTTTTTCAAACACAAGATGCAACTAAGACGCTGACCTAGCCACCGACAATCAAATCAACAAAACCCATTACAATAGTTAATAGGACTCAACATCAGTGGGTATATAAGAACTCACATTAGGCTCAGGACTGAAATCACCATATCTCAAAACCACATAATTAGTCATGCGAGATGATGGAGGAATAAAATTCTGCTTGTTCTGCTCCACCAAGCTCTTCAAATCAACACTGTCACACAATCACCATACCCATAATCAACATAACCAATCACTATCAAAACAAAACAAAATTATCAGGGCTAAATTACATTTTAAATACTGAGGGAAGAAGAAATTCATTTACAGCAGGACATGAAATTGTCCAATTCTTAGCGGCCAAATGAGTAAAATCGAGAATTTCTAAAAGCTATGAGACTTTTTTGCGAGACTCTATTATTCCAAGCCCTAGTTATGAAATAAAATTGCAATTCACACACTTTATCAGCAACATGTAATTAAGAAAACGAAAAAAAAAAAAAGCTAACCTAGTGGAGAAGAAAAAAGCCCTAACGGGTATACAAGCCTTGGAATCCTCACCATGTTCGTCCTCGTTCTCCTCCTCCTCCAGTCCTTCGCCGGTCTCGGTACCTTTGAGGGCGTAGTTCCACCAGACAGTAGTCGCAGACGAAGACGGAATCAATGAAAAACATCTTGACACGACGATTCGAAATTCCGATGCACAAACGACACCGTATGAGACGGGGATGAGGAGCGAAAAATGACAGGGATGGAGGGGCTGGGTTGGGGTTGATCTTACTGGAGAGCGTGAAGAAACCTCTGTGGTTATGGTTGAGCTGTTAGGTGGCCGGTGTGTGAGACTGACGGGGAGAAAGGAAAGATGAAAATGGCAGAGATGAGAGATGGGTCGGCGGAGAAGAAGGCGGGATTTCATTTTTTTTTTTAGTTTTCTTATTACAAATAATTGCATATACAAGAATGTCTTTTTTAAAAACGTTCTAGATAACGAATATACCAGAACGTCTTTTTTAAAGACGTTCTAGATAACAAATATTACAGAACGTCTTAAATTAGATCTTTCATAGGGATAGAGGTATTCTAGCCCTCCCTTAAATTATCTAATCATGCTGAGTCAGAGCTACCCCCAACCAGGTCTGGCATATATGTTGCCCTATCAACTCCTCCCCCCAAATAGTTGGGGTAGATCGGTACTATTCCCAAGCTCTTTCGAAACAAATGGGGCCATTTCTTTTTTATGACTTCTCGTACTAGGGAATCCCGAGATATCCGCCTGCCAAACAGCCCTAATTATTGGCATTAGTGGTGTCGGCCTATATCCCCCAAACGATTGCCATAACCACACGTCTTTCCAAGTACTGTACCTGATTGGTCAGCGGCACGTTTCCCATTCTAGGACGATTAGCGTACCAGCTCACTGCCTGGGGTACTGTTCCTCTGTCCACATTAAATGCGAGGATCCCATCAAATCCCGATTTTCCTTGATTTTCATTTTCAAAAATTATCAACTTCCTTTTGTCCCTCAAAATTTCCTTTTCTACCTTACTTTTTAAATTCCATATCTTTCAAACTCTTGAGTCTTTCTCATCATTTCTTTTCAAATCTTCTTTCATATTCCCCTAAATCTCCCTCTTTGTCTTCCCAACCATTCCGGCGACTTCTGCGATTCTGCTCCATTTGATTTCCCATGGGTATCTTCAACCAGGTACTCCTTTTACCCTTTCTCATTCTTTCAATTATGTCGACTTCTTCTTACGATTACTCCGGGGAAACTTCCTCCGGCTCCCCGGCAAATTCCACCTCCTCTGTAAACATATCTTCGTCCGAGTCTTTGCCGATGGTCCCGGTGGAGAGGCCTTTAGTATCTCAGGTTCCCTACTTCCTTGATAACATACCCTCCATAGTCAGTATTAGCAAACTTAGGTATACCCGTGCCACCTTTCCTATCTCCGACCAGTTTTCTTTCACCAGCCCAGCGCCTGACGAGAGGGACTCAGCGCCTCCCGCCGGTCACCTGACTTTTTATGTGGACCAATTCCACGCTGGGCTGAGTCTGCCCGTCCACCCTTTCATATTGGCCATATCCCGGTTGTACCATATCCTGGTTCAAAAATTTTTACCTAACGCTTTTCGCGTCATGGCCGGATTTCACCTGGCGGCCCAATATGCTGGTATCATAACTACAGCCCAACTCTTCTTTTCTTTATTCCAAGCGAAAAGTTTTTCAGGCTTTTTCTATCTTTCTGGACGAATGGATGTTCATTTTTTAACTGGTCTTCCCTCATCCCACAAGAGCTGGAAGAAGAAGTTCTTCTTTGTCCAGAGCTCAGAGGACTGGGGCTTTCCCATTGAGCCCATTAGCTACCTTCATCCCCAGGTCCGCGTATCTCAGAGCGATAGACCATCCTATCTGAGCGAGAAGATCGCTGTCTTGAACCAGACCCCTTTTGACCTATCAAAACTTCTCAAACCCAAAATTCTAAACTTCTTCAACTCCCAACGAGAAAATGGACCTCTGCCTTCCCACATTGGTATATGCCTAACACAACCCATGTTATTTTTCCGGTATTACTTTCATTTTTTCTATTTATTCCATTCTCTTTTCTCTTCTTTTCAGTAACCATGATGCAAGAACTCCTAGAAGCGAAGGCAAAGAAAGCAGCGGGGAAAAATCAGAAAAGCCACTTGGGTGAGCCCGCCAGAACTTCCCCTACTCCGGAAGATGTGACCTTTGTGGCAGCTCCTTCCAGCCGGCCGCTGGAGCGCAACCCTCCAGAGCAGACCCCAGTGAATCCCCTCAGCATTGCTCCGCCAGAGGCGATAAGGAAGAGTGCGGGGCAAGGAGAGAGGGCTCTATCTAAGCCGGTGGCCCCTATTCAGGAGGCCCAACCTTTGTCTGATCCAGAGTAGGGACAACTGCAGCAAAGGAAGAGGAAAATGGGAGAGAGGCCCGAGAGTGCCCCTGGGGGACCCCACAAGTTCCTCCTTATCCCAACCAGACCTTCTTCAACAGGTCAGTGATGAATTGTACCGGCGAGGCGGCCAGGCAATACATGATGGGGCTAGCTCCGACAGCTGATCGTAGTGAGACGGAGAAATTATCTGATCCTGCTCTGTTGGATTCATATTGCCAGGCAGAAGCGCAGGTAAAGCACCTAACACTGGTTTGTAATTCAGGCCTTTATTGGTACTTTCACTCATACCCTTGTCAAATTCCTTTTTATAGGCGGTGGTGCTCAGGGCTACTCTCTTAGCCCGGGTTTGGGGCTCTTTACTCCAGGCGGACTAAAAAAGGGAGATTGAGAGTTTGAAAAAATAGAAGCAAGAGCTACTGGCCAAAGATCATGGTCTTGGCGCTAATCTGGAGCTGCTCAAAGCAGAACTGGTAGGAACCAAGGCAGCTCTGTTGGCCTCGCAGGAGTCAGACGCTAAAAAGCATGCTCAGATGGTCATCCTGGAGCACGAGGCGAAAGAGCTCCAGGAGAAGGCTCAAGTTGCCAGAGCTGAGGGGGAAGCTGATGGAGAGGCTAGGGGTCTCACAAAGGGTGAAGCAAAGGGGAGACTTGGGTTTTTAAATTCGGATGAAGGTCTCCGTTTGATCCAACTAACCCGAGGGACTACGCGCCAAGCTTTTCTGGAATCTATGGATTTGTACCGGCTTTTGGTGCCTGAGGCTGAGGCTTATTACCTCCTTGGCGTGGATGCTCATGCCAAGTGGATATCAGAGAATCCCTCTTTACCCTTCGACCGAGAAGCAGCTATCAAGGGTGCCGCCGAGTCTACTTCCTTTTCGCACGTTGCTGAGGGTGACCAGTTGTACATGCTAGATGATCTATCCTTTGCTGATCATATCCGTCAGACCTTCTGCTCTTCCAGCTCGACCTCTTCTCCTCCCCCTGATCAATCATTGGCGATGGTTACAACTAATTGTCCAACCTTCGCCGACTTGGGGGATTTACAAGACTCCACCAAATTCGAGAAGAGCTTTGCTGAAGGATCCCAAACTCCAGAGCTGTCATGAAGAGGTGTTGGAGTAGAGCTTGTTCCTTCCGGGAAGATCTGTCCACCTTGTTTGTATCAGCTTTAGTTTTATCGAACAGACCTGTAGGTTGTAGCCTGCGTGGCTGGTCTTCTTGTTTTTGTTTTTTCTGAATGTGGAATCTGTACTCGAATATTTTCTGTTTAATGAAAATTAATGCTTTTGTTTTGTTGCAACTCTTGATCTTCTAGGGTTTCCCGTTTTTCCGGAAACTCTAGTACTTTATATTCGTTGGCACGTGCCATCCTTCTATAAATACGTGTATGTATTCTTCCTTCTTCTTTATCATTTTTCTTTAAAATGTCTTCCTCTCCCTTCCTTGAAGAACTCGAAACAGTGAAAAGGAAGAACATCTCCCTGGTTGTGGAGAAATTCAAACTCTCTGATCAAATTACCATGCTCAAAGAGAAAATCGGTTACCTCTACCGTATTATGGAGAGGAAAAGGCACTACAAGCGTGAATGGGTTGAACTCCGCCATTTGAACCGGCAACTATAAGAAGAAAAGGCCGACCTAACTGAGTCTGTGGGCCGTTTATCAGCCTGCGCTGACGAGGCTCATTCTCTTGCAGACCGAGCTAACAAGTACCGTCAGTGTTACCATGAAACAGAACGCGGGCTGTGGCGCATTCGTCGTGTCCTTGCCTCAGAACGGAGGTCTCCACCCAGATAGATGTCTGGTCTTATCTCCCTTTCTTGTTTCCTGCAATTTTTGTAATCAAAGATGCCAACCCTCCTGGGTGTGTGCAAACTTGCTTCTGTATTTTTCCACAGTTGGAATGTATGAATTTAATGCTTTCATGTTTTCGCTTTCGCTTTCTCTTTTTTTTTTTTTGGTTCAAACAACCTATGTCTGTCCTGTCTTTTTAACCTTAGGCTGATATACGATTTTTTAGAACTCAAATTACAAGGACCGAACAGCCCATCCTGGCTTTAGCCCAACCATACGGTCAGGCCAAATGAGGGCATGTAGCTTCAGTCCTGACCATCTTTATTCAATCTTAATCAATTAGGTCGAATCAGGTCAGACTGTCTTGGGGACATCTGCCCCTAGCTAGTCCTGGCTTAAAACTGACAATCAGGTCATGAAAAACGAGGACCTCTATCCTCAGCTAATCCTGGCCTGCGCTGACAATCAGGTCAGGCAAATTTCAGGACATCCATCCTTAGCCAATCCTGGCTTAAACTGACAATCAGGTCAGGAAAATTTCAGGACATCCGTCCTTAGCCAATCCTGGCTTAAACTGACAATCAGGTCAGGAAAATTTCAGGACATCCGTCCTTAGCCAATCCTGGCTTAAACTGACAATCAGGTCAGGAAAAATTTCAGGACATCCGTCCTTAGCCAATCCTGGCTTAAACTGACAATCAGGTCAGGAAAATTTCAGGACATCCGTCCTTAGCCAATCCTGGCTTAAACTGACAATCAGGTCAGGAAAATTTCAGGACATCCGTCCTTAGCCAATCTAGCTTAAACTGACAATCAGGTCAGGAAAATTTTCAGGACATCCGTCCTTAGCCAATCCTGGCTTAAACTGACAATCAGGTCAGGAAAATTTCAGGACATCCGTCCTTAGCCAATCCTGGCTTAAACTGACAATCAGGTCAAGAAAATTTCAGGACATCCGTCCTTAGCCAATCCTGGCTTTCTTGGGCCCTTTTTGCGCGCCAAACTCAATGTAGTTTCTCGCCTTTTTAAGTCCTCTGCGCGCCAACTTAAAGTGATTTCCCGCTTTTTCCTTTCCTATATAATGGCGTCTATTCTCGATTTATGTCCCCTGCATAATGGCGTCTTCATCATCTTCCAACAACATTTCCACTGAGGAACATATCCGCCTGCTTCATGAGAGAAATCGTCTTAAGGAAGAAATCTCCCAGCTGCAGGACCAGTTGCAGGAACGTGTGGAGAAGCTGGCCGAGAAAAAATCGCAATACCGCCGTGAACGACAACGCCTTCAGCAACTCATTCTCGACCTGAAAAGGGAGAACTCTGAATTGTACGTTGACTGGGACATTGCCGTGGAGGTATCCGACCGGTTTCGCGTCCGTCTGTTGGAACATGAGGACGAGATTCAACGGCTCCGTCAACTTCTTGCTTCTGTACCTCCATCCTAAGGCTGTGCTTTTACTTTTCTATGCTTGTGATTTGCGCCTCTGCAATTGCTAATGTACCTGCATCTTCTCTGTATTTTTCTATTTTTGTTGGAAGTTCCTTTTTTAATTATCAATAGGCAAATTCGTCAATATTTCGAATATCTTTCATTGGTTACTCCTACCGTGGACTGCAAATTTATTCAATCAAATAAACATAGGGCATTACAATTAAGTGTAAAATTTTCATAAATTGACAACGTTCCAAATGCGAGGGACTGCTGTGCCATCCAGCTCTTCTAGTTTGTAAGCTCCTCCAGATAAGACCTGGATAATTCGGAAGGGTCCCTGCCACGCGGCATCCAATTTCCTCTTGGACTTCCCTAAATCAGATCTTCTCAAGATCAGGTCTCCAACCTGGAACTGTCTTTTTACAACAGATCTGTCATACATGGCCTTTACTCGCCCTTTGATATGGTCCATCCTCGTGGCAGCTCTGTCCCTTTTTTCTTCAACTAAATCCAGAGCATCTTGCATCAAAGACTCGTTCTGCTTCTCATCGAAGTTCTGAATTCGATGAGTCTCCATGCTAATCTCTGCAGGTATCACAACGTTCATGCCATAGACCAGGCTAAAAGGCGTTTCCCCTGTGCTCTCCTTAGGGTTAGTTTTGTAGGCCCATAAGACTGTATTTAGCTCATCCACCCATTTGCCCCCAGCTCTTTCTAAACGAGTTTTGATCCCCTGGACTAGTATGCGATTGGTGACCTCTACCTGTCCATTAGCTTGGGGATGGTAAACAGAGGTGAAGTGTTGATCGATTTTCATTGTCAAACACCATGCCCTGATTCTAGAGCCCATGAACTGTGTTCCATTATCTGAGACCAGAATTCTGGGGACGCCATACCTACATACCACGTTTTTCCATAAGAATTTCATAACTGCGTCTTCGGTAATTTTGGCCAAGGCCTCCGCTTCCACCCATTTACTGAAATAATCGATTGCTACTATCAAGAACTTCTTTTGAGCAGGGGCCATGGGAAAGGGACCGACCAGATCTATTCCCCATTTGGCGAATGGACAAGGGGAGCTCATCGTCATGAGCTCCTTAGAAGGCCTGTGTATTAACATTGAATTCTTCTGGCATTTCTCACATGCGCGAATGAAACTTTCCGCCTCTTCTCGTAGATGGGGCCAGAAATATCCTGCTCGTAAGATCTTATTTGACGAACTCTGGCACCCATGTGGTTACCACAACATCCCTCATAGATTTCTCTAAGGACCAGAGCTCCTTCCGTTCGGCTTAAACATCTCAGAAGAGGCTGACCAAACCCTCTTCTAAATAACTCTCCTTTAATTAAACAAAATCTAGCAGACCTGGTTCATACCTTTGCTGCTTCTTTTTTATCATTTGGCAAGACTCCCTGTTCCAGGTACGTCTTTATGGGAGAGCGCCAATCATCTCCCTCTATAACTGAGCCTACCTGCTCTGTCCCGAGCTCTCCGCCCGCCTGTAGCAAGGTAATCACCTCCTCTTGACAATCTAAGGCCGAGCTGGCCACTTTCGCCAGGAAGTCAGCACGTCCATTTTCCTCTCTAGGAATCTGGAGGACTGTTAACTCTTTCATCCCCCTGGCCAGCTCTCTGAATTTGGCCAAGTACCTCTGCATATGTTCCTCCCTTGTCTCAAATTCTCTGTTAATTTATTTGCAAACAAGTTGAGAATCGACCTTGGCACATACGTAATCCGCACCCAGGTCTTTCGCCATCTGAATACCTCTTAGAAGAGCTTCGTACTCAACAGAATTATTAGAGAATGTTTTATTTAACCGAATAGCAAATTTAGTAGACACGCCTTCTGGATCAATCAGAACAATTCCCGCTCTACAGCCCTGATTACAAACAGAGCCATCCGTGAAGATCGTCCATTTCTTTAGCTCTTCGGGAAGGCCAGTCATTTCTTGCATGAAATCAGCCAAGGCCTGAGCTTTAATTGCTGTTCTGGTCTCAAAGCTGATATCAAATTCACTTAGCTCGATTATCCATCTGACCAGTCTTCCCGACGCCTCTGGCTTATCCATGACCGCCTTCAAAGGCAAATTCGTTCGTACAATTATACTATGTGAAAGGAAATACGGACGTAATTTCTGGGCCGTTCCTACGAGGGCCAGTACTGCCCGTTCCACCTCTACATACCTTACTTCGGCATCATGCAATACCTTGCTCCAGTAATAGACTGGTTTCTGCATCCTCTCCTCTTCTCGAAGTAAGACAGAACTGATTGCCTGTTGCCCTACTGATAAGTATAAAATGAGGGGTTCTCCTAGGACAGGCTTTGTTAGCAAGGTCATGCTAGCCAAATGCTCCTTCAATGCGTTAAATTCTTCCTCACACTCATCGTTCCACTGAAATCTTGCTTTCTTCCTCAGAGCTTGAAAGAATGGTAAACTCCTTTCTGCAGATCTGGACACAAATCTACTTAACGCGTTAATACGCCCTGCTAAGCATTGCATTTCTTTCACATTCTTAGGCGCTTGCATGTCCATAATTGCTCTGACCTTATCGGGATTTGCTTCAATCACCCTCTCCGTGACCATGTAGCCCAGGAATTTGCCAGCTCTAACTCCGAATGCGCATTCCCTGGGATTAAGCTTCATCCTATACTGTCGCAGAGTATCAAAGGTCTCCTGCAGGTCTTCCACATGCGACGTTGCTTTCATGCTCTTAACCAGCATATCGTCCACGTAAACTTCCATGTTTCGCCCAAGTTGATTCTTAAACATCTTATCGACCAAACATTGATAGGTGACTCCTGCATTTTTCAAACCAAAAGGCATCACAATATAGAAATACGTCCCCTTTGGGGTAATAAAGATGACCCGCTTCCAATCGTCTCTGGCTAATCTAATCTGGTGATACCCTTGGGATGCATCCATCATACTTAAGAGCTCACATCTAGCAGTAGAGTCAATGAGCTGATCGACTCTAGGTAAAGGATAATGATCTTTCGGTCAAGCACGATTGAGATCTCTGAAATCAATACACATGCGCCAGTCCTCCTGAGTCTTGGGAACAAAGCCAGCATTATAAAGCCAGCAGGGAATTGTATTTCCTGGATGTGCTTAGCCTTTAACAGTTTTTCCACTCAGCCTCTATGACAGCCTCCTTCTCAGGCCCAAAATTGCGTTTCTTCTGCTTTACTGGCTTTACGTCCGAGCTGATGTTGAGGTGGTGCTCTGCCATCTCTGAGTCGATCCCTACCAGATCTTCTGGGGACCAAGCAAACACATCCGCGCTGCTTCTCAATAGTGCAACTAGATCTGTCAAGGTTTCCGGACTGAGGTTTGTCCCTACTCGAAGGACCCGGCTCTCATCCCCTGTGATTACTTCGACCATCATCAGTCCTTCCTCTCTATTAGCCAGATCTGTCTTTGGCGGCTCTACTCTAGCCCTTTTGCTCTGTCTTTCTTCCTCCTCATTCCTCCTGATGCACTCTACGTAAGTCTGTCGTGAGGCATACTGGTCACCCCTGACCTTTCCCGTTCCATCTTCCGCCGGAAATTTCATCTTCATATGAAAAATAGATATAACAGCCTGGAATTGGCTCAAGGATGGCCGACCCAACATGACATTATAAGAAGAAGGTGCATCCACAACCAAAAAATGCACCGTTCTTGTCACCCTATATGGCTCCTCTCCTAGCGTCATGAGGAGCCTCACCGCTCCCAAGGGCTTCAGGGCTCCCCCTGCAAAACCAACTAGGGAAGTGGTGACCTCTTCGAGCTTAATGTTTATTTTTAACTGCTTAAAGCAATCATAAAACAAAATGTCGGCAGAACTCCCAGTATCTACGAAAATTCTACGGACATTATAATTAGCGATAGTTTCAGTTATAACCAGAGCATCCATGTGGGGGTCTAGAATACCATCACCATCTTCTGACCCGAAACAGATGTTAGGGGTAGAGGTCATTTGTCCCACGTCACGTGATTTTCGAACTAGATCTCTCACGGCTCTAACATAACTGTGTTGTGTCCGCTTGGAATGATCCTCCAATTCTCCCTCGGTAATCATCTGGATTTCTCCGTGGATGACCTGGGTCTGATCAGACCTTATTACCCCAGTTCGCACCCTATCCTAGCTGCCCCTATTTGTCAGGGATCGATCATAATTCTTGTTGCCAGACCTGGCTTCCTCTCTCCTTATCCGGACATACTCCTTTAAATGCCTAGCCTGAATTAACCTCTCCAACTCGTCCTTTAGATGGGTACACTGGTCAGTGTCGTACCCATACTCATTGTGGAAGCGACAGAAATGATCTGATTTTTCCTTCCTGGGCCTTTGCGAGTAGGTCTTTGGCCACTTCAGATCTGGATGCTTCTCAATTGCCTGTAAGATTTCTCCATGTGGGGTTGCCAAAGGAGTGTATTTATCAAAGCGAGGCCTCCCTTTTTTACAGCTCTCTTTTCCTCGCGATCATGCCTTTCCCTCTTCCTTTCAAATCTTCTTCCAGATGGATATAGTTTTCCGCTCTCTCTAAGAGCTCCCCAAATTTCAGAGCTGGTTTCACCACCAGCGACTGAAAGAAATCCCCTCGTCTCAAACCTTGCGCTAGAGCATTCACCAACAGCTCTTCAGACGCAGATGGCACCTCTAACTTAGCGGTTGTAAACCTGTTGATATAAGCACGGAGGCTCTCATTCTCTTTTTGCTTTAAACTGAAAAGTTCAAGCGGCATTTTCTGATACTTTCTACAGCTCGTGAACTGGTGTAAAAAGGCTGAGCTGAACTCGTCAAAATTGCTGATAGACCTTGGCGACAGCTGACTAAACCAGAGCTGCACTGATTAAGCTCCGAGAGCTGCAAAAGGAAGGATTCATTAAATGAACCACCCGTGGCTGGCACAGATCTACTGAGCGGGGGCGGCGTAGCACCTGGCGCATTCCCGATCGACGGCGCTGTCTCTCCTGGCCCCATCACCGATGTATCTGTCGACCTGGGCATCCCCCATGGCGCGGCGGAACTAGGGGATCCACCGAGCTCACCCACCAAATTCCGTCGTAAACCGTCTGAATCCATGAAATAAACAGAAAATCTCTCGTCTTAACTTGATCGCCTTCCCACAGACGGCGCCAATTGTTTCAGCCCAAAAAGTGGACTACCGATATCAAGAATAACACCTAAAAACCCCAAGAGCTTCCCAAACCTACACCACAAACAAGGGTTAGAAAGGACCACCGGTGATTTTCCGGTGGAAACCTTTCCGATGCTTAAGTTAGTAAGCGTTGAGGTGTTCTCCAGAAAATAAGAAGGAATGCTTCAAGAGAATGACATACCTCTCTCAGCTGTGGGGCTGAGATATTTATAGTTTCTCCTGCCGGGGACCCCAGCCAGGATCTCAAGAACACATGGCGCGAATCAAGGGCCGTTACGCAACAAATTCTGAAAAGTGGTCCCACTTGTCTCTTCGCTGGGAATCTGGGAAACAGGTCTCCCCTGTCCCAGGTCTTCCTTGTTTCCTTCTCCCGACCTGACCCAGTCCATAATATCTCGGCTCTTCTTCCCCACTTTTCAATAGGTCAGCTCTTGCTAATAATGGGGAAGAGCTCTATTCCTCAGGGGACTCACCCAAGTGTTTTGCCCATACAAGGTTAAACCTCAATCCCTGGGACTTTAGCTTGATGTAATCTCCAAACTTTTAATGCCCTTCAAGATGGCTAAGTCAGGGATCTCAATTGATAACCACAGGGGGGGGGCTAATTAGATCTTTCAAAGGGATAGAGCTATTCTAGCCCTCCCTTAAATTATCTAATCATGCTGAGTCAGAGCTACCCCCAACCAGGTATGGCGTATTGATTCAAGCTTTTGTTTTGCCTACTTATGAAAATTTGTCAAAAGATCAATAGCTTGCCCGCAAGAGAACGGGGTCGCGCGTAGTTTGGAAACTTGACTCGAGTCGTCTCTCGAGGAATATACAATCGGAATTCTCAAACAGTTTGTTCAACTTAAATTCACATACATTGGGGGAGGGGTTTTGATTGTTTGATTAACTAGGAATTTAAAACGCAAGAACTATAATTAAAGCTAGAAAATTGAATTCAGCTATTCGAACTTATAAACTAGAGAAATTATTCTAAGAGCTTAAAATATGATTAACCATCATAAACGAACATCAATTATCTAGAACGAAATATAAACGAAGCAAACTAATCCAAGCATAAATAATAACTAAGTATTAATTAAACTAAAGATTACGAATTCAATACCAAAAATATCTAAGGTTTGAAACATCAAATAACYYAAGAACAAATATTAGAAACTACTACTTAATTGCATAAATTAAACTAAGAAAGCGAATAAAAGGTTTAGAGTACTTATTAAACTAGAAAGCGTAGTAAATTCTCCAGCTACTCCGGAGGGGTGAATGATCTTGGTCGAAGAACTGATCACGAACAGACAGTTGAAGCTTGGTGATCCACGAATCTTCAATCTTGATCACTTGTTGTTATTGGAATGAGGATGGTGTTGTTCTCGAACCTTACGATCAAGAATTCAGTGTATATGGGTAGGAGAGTGTGTTTTGGGACGGACTTGGAAGGGTTTAAATAGATTTCTCTTGACTTGGAGCATAAGAAACCCTAAAATTCCCGATTCTGGGCCGTCGCGTCGACGGAGCATCGACGGTGCGTCGACTGATGCGTGCTGGTGCTCGGCGTCGGTGCTGCCTGGCGCACGCGTCGGCTGGGCGGGTGCGTCGACGGTATGTGTCGACATCGACGCTTTAGCAAGTAGAGTCGACATTGCGTCGACATAGATGCGTCGACATCGACGCTTCAGCAAGTAGCGTCGACTTTGCGTCGACATAGATGCGTCGACATCGACGCTTCAGCAAGTAGAGTCGACTTTGCGTCGATGCTGCGTCGACTGATGCAGGTCATGACTCGCGTCTACGGAGCGTCGACGGTCGCGTCACTCGACGCGGCTGCGTGTTTGCCTCCGTCTCCTTCTATCTGTTTGCTACTCGTTCACCGGAAAGCTCGTTCTCCATTTCGCGAGTATCAACTTCATCTAATTATGCGCCGAACTCGTCCGGTACTTAGCTGTAAAGTGAAAAACCATAAATAATCACTTATTTGCATCAATCTAGATCAAAACGCGGTAAAATAAGCTGAGAGTACATATATACGAAATCGAGCTTAAACTACCCAACTTATACCAAAAACAAAAGGAAAAACAAGTTATAAACCTACTAAAAAATAAGCACAAATACGTGCTAATCACGTATATGTTGCCCTATCACAGTATGTGACTCTTTTATTACAAAAATGCCACCGGACGACATTCTAGAACTTAGCCTCCTGAGGCGTTCTAGAATGTCTGTTCTAGAATGGTTTTTTTGTACTAGTTGTTAAACATTGCATGTTGTTTTACCGCACTCCTCTATCTGTTTGGATTGCATTTGTTGTTTCGTTGTGTAACGTTTTTATGGTGCGTTATTTTTTATTTCACCCAAATCACCTCTACTTCTGGCTCAAAAGATTGTAATTTTTAAACAATTGTAATTAAAATATTTGGGGCGAGGGGTTTAATAACTAGGGTCGATTTATGAAATTAGTTAGGTTCGAGATATGTTGTTTGCGACGATTAGATCATTTTTTCTATTGATTATATTTCATAGTATTTTTAAACAATGACAATTAAAATATTCGGGGCGAGGGTTTTAAGAATTAGGGTCGACTTATGAAACTAGTTAGGGTCGAGAGGTGCTATTTGGGGCGATCAGATCATTTTTTCTCTTGATATATTTTATGGTATTCTTAAACAATGACAAATTATATATACGGGGCGAGGGCTTTGTGAATTAGGGTCAAGAGGTGTTGTTTGGGGCGATCCAATCAACTACCCCACGCTTAATTGGTTTGTTCGTCCTCGAACGAACGATAAATTCAAAGTATAGTAAGAAATGAAAATCAGTCCAAGCAATGAGTCGTACTATGCTACTTAAATAATTTTGAAAATATAGGTACATGCAATGCAACTTCAAACACTCCACCCGTATTACATTGTTGCTCCAAAATCGAATTCATGCATCCTCACAAAAAGGAAATATATAAAGGGGTGAACGCTCAAGCACTCGAATACTTTCTGCATAGGACGTGTATACGCTCAAATCATACAATTGCAAGCACAATGAACAAGCACCGAAAATCAATCTCTTTTCAATCGCAAATTAAGTGTGTTGTCGAACAAAGAATCAGAAAAGGTCTTTTCGGGTTGTAATGTAAGGCTTTTTGGACGGGTATGGAATATAAGTCGTGTGGCTAACTCACGATCTAACGTGATCAATAACTCACCAAACCTATTGTAATACGCTTCACCTCGTTCGAAAATAAACCTCACTAAACACTCATGTCGTAGCCTTTAACATAGGCTATTACTCAACTCTTTTCTCTAAACCGGCTTGAAGCTCAAACCACATAATCACAATTGAAGCTCATAACTCGCTTCTTAC
>BMAC01000887.1:0-21131 GCA_014905375.1 Phtheirospermum japonicum | reverse complement strand
TGGAGCACGTTACTGACGAATGCCCACACTTTTACTCAGCACGCGAGGCGCACATGAATGCGTTAGGAACCGGGAATGGGCAAGGGAGAAAGTACGATTCGTACCCCAACACCTTCAATCCGAGATGGGGCGACCACCCTGGTTTCAGATGGAGGGATCAGCAAGGAAATATACAGCAAGGAAATATACCTGGAAATCAAGATCAATGACCCTCTCAATCTCAATAAAGGGGGCAAAACTTTCCTAACCAATACCAAACTCGACAACAAGGGGAAAACTCATCATCATCCTTGGCAGAGATGGTGAAATTAATGGCAACAAGTTCCGCTCAATTTCAACAAGATACCGCCAAATTTCAACAAGAGACTAAAGCATCCATAAAAAACATGGAGATGCAAATGAGTCAAATGGTTGTGCACATAAAGCAATCGGAAGCGCAAGGCAGCGGCCGACTTCCACCTCAAATCGAGGTAAATCCGAGGAATGTGAGCGCCATAACAACACAAAGTGGCAAGAAGGTGGAAGGACCGACCAACCCAGTGCTATAGCCAGACAATGAAGACAAAACGGAGGAAGAAAACACGGAGCCAAAACATGATGAAAAGGGTAACCCTAAACCTTCTAATAATTTTAATGACCCCGTTGTTTCTCCCCCAAGGACCGAGCCACTTCCATTTCCATCAAGAATAAAGCGCTAAGCTAAGGAAGACACGGAGAGGCAAATACGAGACATTTTCAAGAAGGTGGAGATCACTATTCCACTTGCCGACGCGATCAAGCAAATTCCTCGTTACGCCCAATTCCTCAAGGACTTATGCACCAACAAGAGGAGGTTAAAGGGGGATGAAAAGGTCCTAATGGGAGCAAACGTGTCGGTCGTATTCCAAAGGATCTTGCCACAAAAGTGGAATGACCCGGGCATGTTTTTCATTCCATGCACGATTGGAGACATACGAGTCGAGCGAGCCATGCTGGATTTGGGGGCATCAATAAATGTTATGCCACGCACCATTTTTGACTGTTTGAAAGTTGGGCCATTGAAGAAAACTGGGGTGGTAATCCAACTTGCCGACCGAAGCATTGCCTACCCTGATGGTGTTATTGAAGTTGTCCTCGTAAAGGTGGATGAGTTGATTTTTCCAGCCGATTTCTATGTGTTGAGCATGAATGAGTCTGCATCGAAATCGCCACCTATCTTGTTGGGGCGACCATTCTTGAACACTGCTCAGACAAAGATCGATGTCACTCGAGGCACCTTAACAATGGAATTCGACGGTCACATTTGTCAATTCAATATTTTTGATGCTATGAGATTTCCTGACTGCGATAACTCTATTTTTGCACTTGATTGTTTTGACTCTCTAGCGCAGGAATTTCTCGAAATGCATGAACAAGATGAGCTCCAGACGACGATCACACGAAGTTTGGGGGAAGACTCATTGTTTTTGAGTTACCCTCTAACTGAACCAACTTGGGAGGACGACATACGAGAGACAGTGTCAGCCTTGCGCGCACTTAATGCGAAACCGAGAGAAGAGGACGTGAATTTCATCAAACTTCCCGACTCACACGAGAAATCCGTTCCAACCATAGTCAAGGCACCGGAGCTCGAACTCAAGGCCCTATCGGAACACTTAAAGTATATTTTCTTGGGCGATAACGAAACACTGCCTGTGATCATTTCATCTCGCTTGGACAACCTCCAAGAGGCGTCACTGTGACAAGTACTCAAGGATAACAAGCAAGCAATCGGGTGGACCATAGCGTATTTGCGAGGGATAAGTCCTTCCATGTGTATGCACCAAATTTTACTCGAAGAGAATGCTGTACCATCTAGAGAACCTCAAAGACGACTGAATCCACCAATAATGGAAGTGTTAAAGAAGGAGATTCTAAAACTGCTTGATGTTGGGGTGATTTACCTCATTTCTGATAGTCGGTGGGTGAGTCCGACTCAAGTCGTTCCGAAAAAGTCGGGGGTAACGGTGGTCGAAAATCAAGAAGGCGAATTGATTTCAACAAGGGTGCAAATGGGTTGGCGAGTTTGTATTGATTATCGTAAGCTAAATGCCATGACTCTCAAGGACCATTTTCCTCTTCCATTTCTTGATCAAATGAGTGAGAGGTTGGCGGGCCACTCATACTACTGTTTTTTGGATGGCTACTCGGGATATTTTCAAATTCCTATAGCACCCGAGGATCAAGAGAAGACTACCTTCACGTGCCCCTTCGGCACGTTTGCCTATCGCCGCATGCCATTTGGACTATGCAATACACCGGCCACATTCCAATGATGTATGGTAAGTATCTTTTTGGAATACGTTGGCGAGATTATAGAGGTCTTTATGGATGACTTTAGCGTTTATGGCAATTCTTTCGAGGTATGTCTTGAGAACTTATCTTTGATTTTAAAACGTTGTGTTGACACTAACCTTGTGTTGAATTGGGAAAAATGTCATTTTATGGTTGAACAAGGTATAGTTTTAGGACACATTGTTTCGTTTAAAGGAATAGAAGTCGATAAATCTAAGATTGATACCATAGCTGCGTTGCCTTACCCCGCCAACGTGCGGGAAGTTCGTTCTTTTCTTGGCCATGTAGGATTTTATAGGAGATTTATCAAGGACTTTTCGAAGATCGCTTCGCCCCTTTGTAGACTCTTGCAAAAAGATGTGGAATTTGAGGTCGATGACAACTGCAAGAAAGCTTTTGACACGCTGAAGGAATGGCTGACCACTTCTCCATTTATCCAAGCACCGAGGTGGGACCTACCTTTTGAGATCATGTGTGATGCGAGCGACTATGCTGTGGGAGCCGTGCTAGGGCAGAGGGTCGATAAAGCTACCCATGTGATCTATTATGCTTCGAGGACCTTGAATCCTGCCCAAGAAAATTATACTACCACAGAGAAGGAGCTTCTAGCTGTTGTGTTTGCCCTCGAGAAGTTCCGTTCATACATCATTGGATTAAAGGTGGTGATCTTTAGTGATCACGCAGCCCTACGACATCTACTTACAAAGAAGGAGACAAAGCAACGACTCATACGGTGGATTTTACTACTCCAAGAATTTGATTTGGAGATCAAGGACAAAAAGGGAGCCGAGAACACCGTGGCCGACCACCTTAGTAGATTAGTGCATGAGGGGAACGAGCTACAACTTGATGAGAGATTTTCGGACGAGCAACTACTTGCAGTTGAACACGTGGATCCATGGTATGCTGACTTGGTAAATTTTCTTGTTGCTCATGTGTTTCCAACAGGGCTAACGAAAGAAAGGAGGGACAAATTGAGGACTGATGCGAAATATTATGTGTGGGACGACCCATACCTTTGGAAACATTGTGCTGATCAAGTCATTCGAAGGTGCGTCCCCGAATCGGAGTTCCACGCTATTCTTTCATTTTGCCATTCTCATGCATGTGGAGGACACTTTGGATCGAAGAGAACTGCGCATAAGGTACTTGACAGTGGTTTTTATTGGACATCCCTATTTCGAGATGCGTATGAATTTTGTAGGGCATGTGATAATTGTCAATGCACGGGGAACCTTTCACGGAGAAATCAAATGCCCTAAGTGCCCATAATGGTTTGTGAAATTCTTGATGTCTAGGGCATCGACTATGGGCCCCTTTCCTAATTCTTTCAAGAATGTTTATATTTTGCTTGCGGTGGATTATGTCTCCAAGTGGGTGGAAGCGAAAGCCACCTCAACTAATGACTCGAAGGTTGTTGCACGTTTCATTAAATCTCGGATCTTCTCAAGGTTCGGGATCCCTCGAGCTATGATAAGCGATCGTGGCACCCACTTTTGCAACAAAACGGTGGAGGCATTGCTCCAAAGGTATGGTGTTGCTCATAGGATTTCTACGGCCTATCATCCTCAAACAAATGGACAAGCCAAAACTTCAAACCGAGAAATCAAGTCCATCTTGGAAAAGACCGTCAGAGCAAACCGTAAGGATTGGAGCATCAAGCTGAAGGATGCAYTGTGGGCGTATYRGACRACATTTAAAACACCAATTGGGATGTCGCCGTATCGCCTCATTTTTGGGAAGCCATGTCAYTTGCCGGTGGAGCTCCAACACAAGTCGTTTTGGGCCGTGCAGCAATGCAACTTTGATTTTGATGGAGCCGGGGCGCTCAGGAAGTTGCAACTACGAGAATTGGAGGAAATTCGGAATGAAGCGTATGAAAACTCGCTAATCTATAAAGAGAAGATAAGAGCGTTTTATGACTTGAAGATTTAAAGGAAGGAATTCGTAGTGGGCGAGAAAGTGCTACTTTTTCATTCTCGCCTTAAGCTATTTCCCGGTAAGTTGCGTTCAAGGTGGGTTGGACCGTTTTTTATCACCCACGTATTCCCGCATGGTGCGGTGGAGATTTTTAGCCCAAAGACGAACAAGACGTTCAAGGTGAATGGACACCAACTCAAACCGTATTATGAAGGGTTTCACTCTGTTGATGAGGAACGAATGGAGTTGGAAACACCGCCTTTGACGTAATCATGGGAATAAGTCGAGTCAACGACTTTAAATAAAAGCGCTTGTTGGGAGGCAACCCAACGTTTACTTGTTTTCTTTTCTATTTTTCTTATTTTTTTACAGCGTGGGAGGCGATGTCTTGTTTTAGATGTATGGGCCACTTTTCAAAGGACCGAGCATCATGTTTAATAGGACCAAGACCCTGGACACTTCCTCGGGTGATTTCTTTTCCTACTCTTTCCCCATGATATTATGATGTGCTTATTCTTGTTTTGCATTCGCTTGAGGACAAGCAATGTTTAAGTTTGGGGGAGTGAGTTATTGTGGTTATATTGAGGATTTTTGTACTAAAAATTTGATAAATTTTAACAATTTTTGTGATAAACACCGGGGGACTAAAAGGAAAAGATTAAGAGTACTTGCTTGAATTGCCTGGATGAACTATGCTTTGGTTAAAATCTTTAGTCGTCATTTGATTTAAAGGTCAAAGGTACGCATGTTAGTGTTTTTGTGATTCATATGTGGGGCGTCAATTCTAGATTATTGCGTTATTGATATGAACTTGTGGTTGCCGTACTTAATATGAGTTTGTGTGGGGCCTTGAAGTTGGCGGTTGCGTGATGATATCTCGTTAGTAGAAACAGAAGTCAAATAAAGTCCGGTTGGGGTATGCCGGCATGGTGAAAGTAGAAAATTGAAAAATCAAAAAGAATTGAGGTGCCGAAACAGCTGCCTATCCGTATTTATCAAGTGCATTCGCTTACAAATTCTAAAGAGCGAAGTCTAACGAAGATGCTAGTAGCTCAACAATTCATGCACATGCTCAAAGGCGAATCACACTATCAAATTCTCAAAACATGGCGGAGGTGAACTCAATAATCACATACCCAATCAAGACAATCCTCCTATCCAGCGCCTTATCATCATTATGAAGTCAAGGACGGTAGTGCGGAGCTGCGGGCCTCAATTGAATAAATAAATAAATAAATGGGAAAGAACGAGATATTTGATCAATTCCAACGACTGATAGAGCCAAACCATTGAGTGGCAAGAGGGCACCATAGTACATTGACGTGACGTCTACAAGAAGGGGTTGCCAAGCTACTGGGATCACTTAGGCCAATACATGACACGTCTAAGATCTCTAAAAATATAGTGGTGTCTAGAGTCCGAATAGATTCACTTGGGCAATTTGAGTGAGTTGCTTATATTATGGTTGTCCTATTCTTTAATTCTTCATATTGCTTGAGGACAAGCAAGGTTTAAGTCTGGGGGATTTGACAAACGAGAAATTACACGCTAATTGAAGGTTTAATTCCCATGATTTTATGTGCTTAATAATATCATATATGCTTATTTCTCGTATAATTGTTATTATGAGAAATCAAGCACCAATCGTATATTTCTTCTCTATTTTGCAGTATTTGATGCTATATTTATCGAAGGATGTCTCTCAAGGAAGTAGAGAAACGAGGATTGACGAATCGAGGAGAGAAAACTCAAGATTCAGAATGGTGCGTCGATGACGCATCGATGCCCAGGATGGACCGCGTCAGTCGACGCGATGTGCGGTATGACGCCGAAGGCTGGCTCGCGTCAGTCGATGCTATGTCGACGCCCATATTCTGAAGCGTCGATGTCGACGCCCATGAGTCGATGCTCTGTCGACGCCCATGTTCTGAAGCGTCGATGTCGACACATGCTGGACGATGCAGGCAGGTGATTCGCGTCGACGCCAAAGGCTGGCTCGCGTCAGTCAACGCTACGTCGACGACGACTCGGCAGAATTATTTTAGGACGAATCTTGGGCGGCAAGAAAGAGGAATTCTATATAAACCCCGACCCTATTTCGTCCCAGAGGCATAATATAACATATCCTAGGGTTCTAAGGAGGTCCGGAGAGGTTCCAACTCGTTCCAAGTCATCCAAACGCAAGGGAACTTGAAGATTGATGTCCCAAGATGCAAGATTCAAGTCCAACACATCGTCTCTCCTATTTTATCAAGGATTATGTTTGTTTATCTGAACCTTCTCTTTTATTTTATTAACTCCATGAGTGAGTAAACTTATTATCTAGTTCTAGGGATGTTGAAACCCTCATGAAACTATGTTTAATTGATTTATGCAATATTGTTTTCCATCCGTCATATGCAATTGTTTGTGTTGTTCTATTTTCAATTTATGACTGCTTAATTCTTAATTTGGCTTGATCACCTAGATTAGGGATTGGTTATCTATTGCTTGAAATAGGATTGATTCTCGTGTAATTGTCGTAATTACTATTTCTCTGAAGCAACTAATGATTGTAAATCGTTAGGGACAACACAACATAGGTTGAATGAACCGAGCTTATGCGTTTGTTACCTAGATTAATCTATTTGCCTAATTATTAATGTTGTTATTGGGTTGAACCTAGAGAGCTTATTCTAGGCTATTCAATAATTAGATTCAATTAAAGAGCTTATTTTAATTGAGTACACAGTAAGGGTAAATTCGAGTAGCAGAGCTTATTGCTACTTAGGGTTTTTAATCGCATGTGATGAATGGATTACGAAGTTGTGGTTGGTTAAATGAGTGAATCGAGGGTGGAAACTGAACTAGAACTAGGCCTTTATTATTATTGAATTTTTCGTTGATTGTTCTTCTAGTAGTTTAATTGCTCGTTTATTTTATCAGTTGAATTAATTCATAATTCCTTACCCCAATCATTTATTTAAATAAAATACGAATCATCACAATTTAACCACACTCCTCGTGGGTTCGACGCTTACTTATCGCTACTACTAGTTAGTGGAGAGAAGCTGAGGAAAATAAACATTTAAATTTGACGCTTGACGACGGGCGGTCAGTTAGGGTTTGAATTTAGGAATTAGGCTTTGAGAAAGTTAATTGGGGGTTCAATTTAGGGATTTAAGCTTGATTTATGCAATTTTGAATGGTTTAAATAATTAGAATTTGATCGTATCTAATTGGATAATTAAGGTCCATTTCGAATTTAGTCATTGTTTAAGGGTAAATTAGTTAATATTTAGGAAATTAGGTACAATCATATTTAACTAGAAATGTAGGTTTCGATTTTATTGAATTTAGGCATAGTTTAGGTTATCGTATTACATTATCGAATATATATATATATATATATATATATATGTGTGTGTGTGTATACACACACACACACACACACACACACACACACACATTGTGATGCATGTCGAATATTTCATTATATTGTACATGCATGGGAAGGTCGTGGTGATTGGACGGGTTTAAAAAAAATGTATATTGTACATGCATAGAAAGGTCGTGGTGATCAACCGGATTTAAAAATAAACTATATTGTACATGCATGGGGAAGGCCGTGGTAATTGGCCGGGTTAAAAGATGTATATTGTATATTATACTTGTGTTTAGTGGATACTGTTGTGTTTGGATGATATTATTATTTTTAAATTTTGTATGATTAATATAGTAAGAACAATAGGTATTTTCGACTTGTTTAATTCGATTAGTATCAAATAAAGAGTCTGATACTAAATTCTGAATTGTTCCCTTTTAGAATACGTACCTTAGATCCGTTTGAGAGTTAGTATCATATTTAGAGTTTGATACTAAATTATGAATTGTCCCATTTTTGGACAGTTTGAGAATGTGGGTGTAGTATGGTTATATCTTATGCATATGTATTATGTTGACTTTGAAATTTTGGTTTATGCATCTTTCTTTTGTTCTCGGGTGCACTGAAATATATGTGTACTTAGAGAACTAAGGGGAGATGCTGACAGAATTTTGAAGCCAACAAAAATGCATATTTTAAGATAATACATACTACTAACATTCTTGAATGGGATATAAGTATTACTAATAATTCAAATTACTCTCCTTCCTCGTATTACTGCCGAAATTTTGCCACCCACATTCTTTTTATCTCACTCTATAACGATCGATCATTCTAGCTAGTATCACAAATAATTAACACCCTAAATTATAATATTAAGGCGAGACCAGCAATAGATTTCATAGAAGAGCGAATGCCTGAACAATCATTTGAAGAGGATGTTGCTGAAACGCATGGTGCAATACGATTGGAGGATGTTGATCTCCAACTTAATGTTCCACTCAATGATGATATCGATGAACTTGTCGATGTTGCCGATGCCGAACTTGTCGATGATAAGAAAAATGAGTTTATAAGTAAAGAAGAGACAAACGACAACAATTAGTTTATAATTTGTGTCGGTTAAGGTTATAACGTTATATAATTAATTAACATTTAAATAATAATATAATATTTTAATTTTAATTATTTTTAATATAATTCCAACAATGTGTTCGAGGTCGTTTAGATGTTTAGAGGGAGGGGGAAGAGTACTGCTTGAGTTGGTCGTTAAGGATCAGTTGATCGATCAGGATATGGTCCCTCAGGTTCTGATTTTTAAGACTCTTCGTCATCACAGCCAGTTGTGCCGACCTCCTCTGATGATTCGATCGACCATTTGGATGGCGTGGATCTTGATGGATCGACTCCTGCACTGGACAACCCTCCTATTTATGATGAGTCGTGTCGACTTTCTGGAGAAATCTTTATTTATATCATCGGTCGGAGGTAATTATTAGTATTTAGTAGTTTTTATTAATAATTATATCATTATAAGTTGTAAGAAACTTCTAAAAAATGTTCATTTTAATTTATATATTTTTAGAGTGCGAAGTAGCTCTTTCAAAATACCTGCGATTCGTGTGCACCCAAATGGATGCTCATATTCCTCAATATCATCAAGACACGTGGTGGCCTCGGCTCCAGATATTTACATTAAATAAAAACTTAATTTATTGAATTACATATGTTTACATTTGTGTAACTAATTATTTGTTTTATGTTGTCTTAAATATTCTCTATTGTAAAGTTCATGTTATTGGGACCATAGTCGACATTCTGATAATTTTTGTGCCAAGCCTTTTACGTGTCGATGTCTTATGCTTGGGCTAGCCGTCTGAATGAGTGGCGGCATCTGTATGATGCCAAGGGAGTCATACTGGCTATTATCGGCGAGCAGACTTGGGGGGCTTGGTAGGAGGCGTGGGTGAGGCCAGAGGAGGTTGAGAGATCATGGAGGGCTAGCAGGAACAGGATGAGCTAGCCAGAGGGTCCCTGATACTGGGATATCTAAGGGCGGGTCTCGGGGAGCGAATCGCATACGAGATAACATCGTATGTTATATATATATATATAAATATAAGGTTGGGTTCAAATGAGAACCCGTCATTAATTGTGAACCTAGGGACTCATCTTGACCATTAGATTGGATAATCTTGATGGTTGAGATCATGACATGTCAGCATGGTAATAATGTAAAAAAATGCATTAATTAATTAAAAATGGTATTTTGGACATATATTAACATTTTACAAAGAGCACTACATTGTTCTTTATAAAGCACAATAGATTAAGAAAAAAAACACTACGATTGTATACAAAAAGCATTGCAAATTTCGTCTATAAACTGCAAATTAAAAATTTTGAAATGAAACTCAAATCTTCAACAAACCATAACTTTTTTCAAATTTTATTCGTTTTCAATGAAAAATATATCAAATTAATCACATTCTCAAGATCTACAATTTAAGATACATATTGTATGTTTTAAAACGTAAAAAAAATATATATATATAATTAAATTAAAAAAACTGGACTAATTTTAGCACTACATTACTGTGTAAAAAGCACAATGAACGTGGACATATAATTGCACTTTGCAATATTAGATCTAAGGCCAGTATTAGTTTCTAGGTTCACATATAATGACGGGGTTCTCATTTGAACCCAATCCTATATATATATATATATATATATATATATATATATATATATATATATATATATATATATATATATATATATATTATGTATCAATTTTATAATTCAAATAATACATATATATATAAATATATATATATGTGATAAAAAATAAATTAATTATTACAGCGGGTGGAGATGGTAGAGAACCCACTGCGTACGAGCTTTGACTAAGTTTGCATCAGAAAGGCGACAACTCGTTATTTTAAACAAAAATATTTATTTGTCATCAGAAAAATAAAATAATATTTTCCAACTAATATAATTATTCAACAAAATATAATAAAATTATAGTCATATTTTGTATAATCATAGTAGGACTTTTTTTCATATTTTCCAACCAATAATATTTTAATATTTGGTATAATCATAGTAAGACTTTTTCTTAATATCATACTTTGTGAAAACGTTTAAATAAAAAAAATAAAATTACCACGTTACTTTAACACCAAATGATCATCATCAACAAAATTATTCAAGTAGATAAATTTTTGTTGAGAATTTTATTCTTTGCAATTTTCCTTTTTTTTAGTTTGCCTTTAGAGGACTTTGAATTAATTAGGACTCAAGATTTTTTTTCTAAGTGGAGTTTAGGACTTTATTTAATTTCCTTATTTTTATCCTAACTTGTTTATCAAGACTAGGAGTCTTGATTATTTAAAGGAAAAGATCACGATGCAAATGTGGACGACATTTTTGAAAAAGACGCAAGACACATTACTTAAGAAGCGGAACACGAGCACAAAATCTACTTGGAGCTATAGTTCAAAGTCAAGAGATCTTCAAACGTTGTGTAATCAACGGAGGAGATCATCTCAAACATAGTAACAAGTTTTTTTGTATCAAGTTTTGATACATTTGTTTTTCATATATTACTTAGATATTTTGTAATTTATCTTGAACGATTAAGTAATGTATTTTTCGGGTTTGTATACCCAAGTTCGTAAGTACATTTACTTACGGCTAAAAGTTTAATTGATGTTTTCTATCTATTGCTTATTCTGCTGCTGTTTAAATTCATACTCTGGTTGATGTTAGGGTTGGTGTTATATAACATCAATCACAACATCTGTTGTGTTACAAATTCATATTTATCAAACTAGTGGATGTTAGATTTGGTGATAGCTATCACGAAACATAACATCATTTTTCAAAATCATAGATCTACAAAATTACAGTTGGCACTAGAGCAGGGTACTTTACATTCACTCAGAAGTTCAACATACATTTCAGAATAAGAAACAACATTGGAGGGACATTTCCAAAGTTTAAAACGGAGACACCACCTCCAAAATCTTCTGGATGAAAGCTTTCTAACTTTCAGCCCTCACCGTCCGAGTCCAAGACATAAAATCCCCCTAAACCTCTCAGTGAAATTCAATGTCACGAGTGCAAAGGTTGGGGACATTACAAAAATGAATGTGCTAACACGTTGAGGAAAAAGTACATGATTGCAAAGGAGTATGACGAAGATGTAAGTGACTCTGACTCATCTAAGTCAGTTCCTGCTCTGTTTGCTAATGTTGTCTGGGATGACGACATTCTTTTTGGCAACATCAATACCAACACCTTGTTTCTGAATGCAGAAGTTGTAGAGACAACTGACAAGTATGAGAGACTTTGCATGGAGTATGACGAATTGTTTACAAATTGGGAAAATCAGGTCCTAAAGGTGAAAGCTCTCATGATCAAGGTTGAAAAGTCAACTCATGAGAAGGATGATCAATTGAATATAATCATTCGTTTGGAATCAGCTATCACAAGAAAAGTCTCAGAATTAGAACGAGTGAAGGTCGATTTAAAGAAAGCTCAAAATACTCTCTCAAATCTCAACAAGGGAACGACAAAGTTAGAAAAAATTCTAGGAATGACATTTCCAGAGACCTCGAAGCATGGGATTGGCTACAAGCCAGAACAGAAACTGAAAACGACCAAGCGTTACAAAAAGAGAAGACGACAGTATGTTTTCCATCACTGTGGCTATTCTGCCCATATTCATCCATTCTGCTGGAAGAAAGCAGGCAAGAAAAATCGGTTTCAGAGAACAAGGCAGTCTGTTGAGTCCGGTGACATTTTTAATACTGTTAAAACCAAAGACAACACCAAGGTCAGACAGGTCAGGAGGAAAAAGGATAAGATCAAGTGCAACATGATCTATACTTCCCTGAAATCCCACATTCCAGGAGCGTGGTATTTTGATAGTGGATGTTTTAAACACATGACCGCATCTGAAGATCTCCTCTCAAACATTGCTAAATTCCAAGAAGGAAAGGTGAAGTATGGCGAGGGAGCACATGGACAAATCATTGGCCAAGGAACTCTTCATGTTCCTGAGATTGCAAAACTGGAAAATTTACCGCTCGTGGAGGGTTTAACAACTAACTTAATCAGCATTAGTCAGTTGTGTGATGGTGGCTTCGGTGTTAAGTTCACACAAGAAAAGTGTGAGGTCTACGACGAAGGAAATAACTGCATTCTCACTGGCCAAAGGACCTCTGATAATTGTTATCAAATTAATAGGGATGTATTATGTAAGTTTTCTCAACTAATCAATGTTGAGGTGCGGTATCAAAAGCTCGGGCACGTCAACTACAAGATGTTGGAAAGGCTGGTGAAGAAAGAAGCTGTAAATGGTTTGCCTAAACTCAACACGAAGATCATTCCAGTGTGTGAAGCATGCCAAAAGGGGAAACAAGTTAGGGTGCCACACCCACATGTACAGAGCCTCACAACATCAAATTGCTTTGAACGCATGCACATGGATCTCATGGGACCACTTGAAGTGGAAAGCCTTGGAGGAAAAAGGTATGTTCTTGTAATTGTTGATGATTTTTCTTGATTCACTTGGGTTGAATTTTTAAAAAAAAAATTGGGGCTTTTGAAGTGTTTAAAAAACTTGCTAAAAAGTTGTGCGTGCGTTTTGGTGTAAGCATAGGTAGGATCAGGTCTGATCATGGAAAGGAATTTAAAAATGTGGCTTTTTCAAACTATTGTTCAAAGGAGGGAATAACTCATGAATTTTCTTCTCCCATCACTACAAGAAAAATTATATTTAGTTACGAAAACTTTAGTGGTAATAAGAATATCGTCGCTAAATGTAGGCTTATTGTGATAATATTTTTCAATGACGCTAATGGTTGAAATTGTGGAATCATGGTGATAATTTTGCTTTCATCACTAAATGTTGTCACTATTACTCTTAAAATAGTGACGACATATAAATTTATCACAAATAGTTGGTAATATCAAGTGGCAAAAAAATGGGTTGTCAATAATGAGTTCAATATAGTGACAACATTTACATTCATCACAAAAATCAATAAATTTTGTCACTAAATTTTGGATTGACAGGAAAGATAGTTGTCACTATTACCCCTTAATATAGTGACAACATTTTCATTCATAACTAAAACAAAACATTTGTTTTTTTTGGAAATTGTAGATGTCACTTATAATTGAGCGTAACTAATAATATTTTTTTTATCACTAAGTTTTGTCAAAAAAAAAATAAAAATTTGCAATCATTTGTTTTGGAGGACAATTTATTTTTATTTTTAATATCATTATTGTTCATTTTTACAAGAAACTCAAAATTATTTTGTGGTCAGGATTTATGTTTTCAATTTAATTTCATGTTTCCTAAAGTTCAGTTTACACAAAAAATCAAAAAATAGTTCAATGTTCAGCTTCTATCTTTTTATTTATTTATTTATTTTATTTCTTTCATAAACTCAATATTGTAAAAAAGAATAAAAAACAGAATCAGACGACACCCTCATGCTAAAATTAGTTAACCCTTACTAGTTTAAACTAAACATGAAATCTAACATTTATTGAAAAATAAATTTAAAAACTGACTTTACATTTTTTTATATTTATAATATGATTTTATGTTTTTTTTTTCGTATTATGTAAAGCTCAGTTAACAAAAAAATTAAATAAAAAAGTTCAATATTTAGTTTTTATCTTTTAGCTAATTTCATTTTTTTTTTTAATTCTGGTACAAAATTCAAATTTGCAAAAAAAAAATAAAAGAAAAGAAAAAGGGAAAAGTGGGGTTTACTCTCTTATGTTAGTTGCAGCGCACAGATTTCGACTCAACTTAAAATTAGTTGCAGCGCAAGCAAATTTCACACTTCTGTTACCGACTTTCTCTCAACCACACAACGTTTAAATTTTTTATCAGTGTATATATACACCATAGTGGGGTTTTGACGGGGACAAAAAACGATTAAGATTTTGATTTTTTGAATTGCTTTGGTCTTTTTCTTTGTAAATTTCCTGGAGGTTACTATTCAACCCTCGTTTCATGATCTACCCGCTGTTACGACCCTCTTTTCTCGCTGCTTCCAGAAGCTATTCTAGCCCCAAGAATTGGAATGATCGGTATCTCTGTGATACTCTGTAATCACTTGAATTCTCTGAAGCAAGCAACATCGCACAAGCAGCAGGTACCTTCTAAATCTTAATTAAAATTTTTATATGTTCCTATTTATCCAAGTTTGAGGCCGAAGAAAGTCCTATTGATTTCAAAACTAGCTTTTCATTATTTACAATTATATTTTAATCCATTTCTACAATTTTTTAGATTAATCGTGTCTAAATTATTGGTGGCATATTTCTTTGTAAAAACTCTGTGGTCTGAAAAAGAGAATTTTTGGGATAAAAGCTAATCGTCTGATTTTAGGGAATTCTAGAAATTTCTGTTTGTTGTTCTAATTGAAATTCGGATAGAGCCCAGGTTTTGAGCAAATATTCTGTTAAATTGATTTTGCTTTTCATCTTTTTTGATTGCTATATCACCTAATTTTGATTTGTTGTCTTTGTGGGTTTCTTTAATTTAAGGACTTGATTTGAGTAGCTAAACTTTGCTGAATTCTACAACTTCTGTATATTTTTGAGTTAGGTTATAGTCCCCTCACTATTGAATTTAATTAGTTCATATATAATATGCCCCTGCAAATACTATTTTTTTTTTTTCTTTCTTTTTTTTTGCTGATATGACTTGGCTTCCGAAAGTATGGGTTGATGTAATATAGGAGGTAAGATTTTGGATTCTTTGTGGGTTTCTTGAATTTAAGGTCGAGTCTATTTTTCATTTGACAGAAAAGGGGGAGCTTTATGAAACCTCTGAGGTGCTGCTGACGGGGATCGAGACCGAGGGCTAGGTTACCTTTTCCGATTTTCACCTTTCGTATCACTGTGATTTGCCGAGTGAACCGGCGAAAAGGACAAGTGAGCTACTGTCCGTACAATATTTATCATTCCACAACAGACGGTTAATAAATGGTTGCATTTGATTTTCGGTTCCTTCTTATCTCGCTATTTTGTTGTTTTATTATTAATTCACACATGCTCAATTAATATTGGTTTGTCACATACTTAATAAATTAATTAACCTTTGCGTAAGTGCTTTATTTTAGTTTGATAAAGTGGCAGGACTTAGTGCTGAATTGTGGAACTGTGGTACTTCAGTTCAGTTTCAAGTAATTAATTTCATATAATTGTCAGCCCTTCAAAATTGTAAGCGATTATCTGATGGTAAAGCGTTCGAAGAAGAAGAATGTGGACAGTGAAATATGAAATCTATTTGATAATTACGTTGGTTATATCAATCTTCTAATCTAGTCATCACTTTATAATTAAGTGCTTATAATTTTAATTTGTCGTTGCGTTTTTGAAAAAAAAAAGTGCAAGTCTTTTTTCATATGTTGTCGTGATCATTGACTAAAATCTAAGTGCGAGGTTGCTGGATATTAAGCTAAGAGCAAGGACAATTAGATTGTGACTCGACAATAAGCGAGAGTTCGACGGACGGGTACCTAACAAAGACATCATTCGTCTGATCCTAAGTTTCTACACAAATCGGTGTTTTCACATAAATTCTATCAAAGGAAAAAGTCCTTCAAAAATCTATTTCCAAACCTAAGCCCCTCTAACAAAAAACAGGTATTATTAATTTAAATTCGTTAATAATTTTTTTATATGCTTATAAAAAATTAAAAGATGTCATGTAATAATAATAATAATAATAATAATAAAATATTATTATTATTATTATTATTATTATTAAATCATTAATACTTAGATTAAATTTTTTAATAAGTATTAGTTACGTACTTTGATAAATTAAAAACTTACTACTCTCAACCTGTGTCGCATTATATTAGTTTTCAATTAATATTTATTAATTATTACTATATAGATTTATATTTTTATGGTTTTATCCTTTACTAATACTTAGTTACATACTAATATTATTGCATATAACTCGATGAATTGAACTTTTTCGCGTTAAAAAATAATGAAAAGCTCGTCCACAAGAAAACGGAGCTATTGTAGGCGATAAGTTGACTCGAGTCGAATCACAAGGAAGACTAATCGGGAACTATCTCGGTGTTCGATTTTACGTACGTAGAAACGGAAAATAAAAACTAAACTAAACTAAACTAAACACGCGATCAAATAAGGTTTGAAGTGTTCTAACATCTACGAGCAATAAAATAAAAAGGTTTTAAAAACAATAAAGAAAAGCGAGGTTCTAGTGCGCCGGAATCGTCTCCACGATCGGGGTTGTCAAGCCCGATGGTTCTAAACGACCCTAAGCACACTAAAACGTTAAATCTAGCCAACAAGCATGAACATAATCAATAATATAACCTCAATAAACATTTACACCAAAGCATGAACATAAGCATTAATAAAAACCATCCTCAAGTATAAACAAAGCATGTAATAAGAAAATACATAAGCATCGAAATACTCATCTACGAGAATCATAACTAAACTATCGAAGCAAATAAACATAAACTACAAACAAGAAAAACGGTAAAAGGATTATACTAAATTATGTAATTAAAGTTCAACATCGAAGTAAAACGAAATCCAAGTTACATTATAAGAACAAATAAGAAAAGTGCAGAAAAACTTATTATCTAGAAAAGCATCAGCCATCCATCGATCTTCAGCGACGGGAAGCTGCCTTGAACGTTGAACAACATAGAAACGACGAAACTACGAACTATTAAATCTAATCTTCCTTGAATTGAATGGTGGCATGAACCGAGGGCTCTCGACATTATCTAAACCTTTCCCCCTCATCCCAGCCCTTCAAAAACGAAGAAACCATCGGCTATATATAGAATTTCGAAAATAACCGCTCAAACTGCCGGAGCGTCGACGGCGCGTCGATCGATGTGAGCCAGGTGCACGCGTCGACCAGGCAGAGCGTCGGTCGACGCACCTATGATCGACGCTTCAGAAGCTATGCGTCGACCTAGCGTCGACCGACAGGATTAAGATCGACGCTTCAGAACCTTTGCGTCGACGGTGCGTCGGTCGACGCGGGCGTAGCGTCAACAATGTGTCGACCGACGGGCCTAGGATCGACGCTTCAGAAGCTGCGCGTCGACCTAGCGTCGATCGACACGAGCAGTACTCGGCATCGACGCGGGCGCTGCTCTGCGGCGCCTGCATGGCTTCGACTCGTCGCTCGTCCCGTTTTCTTCGTTTTGAGCTGAGATATTAACATTAAACAAAATTAGATTATTTCATATAATATAAAGTAAAAACACATTAAACACCATAAGAAACGAAAAACATTAAAAAGGAATAAAAACTATAAAAAGATAAACTAAAATACGTAAAAGCACACAACATACGATGCAAAAACACACGAAAATCACATACAAATATGTACAAATCAACTCCCCCACACTTAGCTTTTTGCTTGTCCTCAAGCAACATCTAATCTAGACGTAGACAAGGAAAAGATAATTACCCGATGACTTAATTACCAATACATCCATATGATTCAAGAAGTTAATGCACGATAACGTTGAGATAAGAGATTTAGACTAGCTTCCGAACACCTAAAAGTAACGAGTTGACCTCCATGTACGTCACCCATCCATGCCTCGACTTAAGTCTATCCCTGCTCAAACCGCCAAATCATCACCCGACTAGCCCAGTCATCTATACACCTCTTTAACAATAAAATCTAAGAAATAAAAATAAAAATAAAGAACTCAACTTGTACAAGGTTTTCTCTTCTTGTACTTATTCTTTCTTTTCTTTTCTTTTCTTTTCTTTGCTTTTTCTCTCTTTTTTTTATTTTTTATTTTTTATTTTTTTTAAGTACCCATAGAGATAACGTACAAAACGAACATAATTTACATCAATCAACACCGAGAGTTCATTGACTCCAACCTTACATTGCTAAGTGCAACTGATAACATTCTTCAATATCGCACGTGGAGTTTTAACGTCTCCCAAAAAAATAAAAATAAAAATTACATAAAGTCCTATAGAGGTTTAACTGAAAACGAGGCTAGTAGAGAGTATTCGACTCTTATGAACGAAACATAAATAGAACAAGAGACAAGACACTTAAAAGATTATTTACACTTCATTCCCCACAATTACACTATTGTTCGAACGATAGTCTAAATATCCTAACCAAAGCATCTAACCACGTCACTTCGTCAAGGTTCTAATCAATAACAATACACACAACTCAAATCAACCACAAGCAAGCATACAAAAAATTACTAATCGAACCAAGGACAAACTCCCCCACACTTAAACCATACAATGTCCACATTGTATAAACTGAAAATTCAAGCAAAGTACGGTAAAAGGAAAAGAAAGAGAGAGACGTCCCTGAAATCGCGCTTGTGGTGATGAGTCGAGCGTCCAAAAATGTCCAACAGGCTTCAAAGTCGAGGGGAACCTGAAACGAAAAGAAACAAAAACACACAAAAGCAAATAAAGTTAAAATACTTGGGTTGCCTCCCAAGAAGCGCTTAATTTAACGTCTCTACCTTGACGATGTCCACGTTTGATATCATCCTGGGTCTAAAAATAGATGACGGTCGTGCCACGCCTTGGTATTCTCTAAAAGCAAGAGTTGGTGATGATAATCACCAAGGCGGGCACAAAGAGCATGTCCCGAGATACCGAAAACTCCAACTAGTTTCGGAGGTCGGAAAAGCGAGTAATCTATCACCTCGAATATATCAAACCAAAATCGCAGCATGGGGTGATCGGGCACCTTCTTGACTATCTCGTCTACCACCTCAAAATCAGACTTCAACAAAGCTTCGGATGGTTCAAAATACGACTCAATAGTCTCACTCTCCTCCAACATCAACATCATCACTCCACCTTCTTCACCAAGAGTAGGGAGACTCGAATCTCCAATAAATTCTGGGCACTCCAACGACAACACCCCCACACTTTTATCCGTAATGTCATCAGAAATCGCAAAGGGGCGGATCTCAAGCAACTCGTCAATCTTAGCCGTGTTACAAACCTCTTCCGAACAAACATCCACGGTAGGCGCTTCCACATCAAATAATGTCACTTCGTCAAAATGAGGTCGATTTACCTCAACTCGAGTTTCATGATCAACAATACACGAATGAGACGAAGGATAAGAACCGTTGCTCGGGGTAGAAGAATATGATTCACAAGGAGCACACGGATCATTATATCTCGAATCGTGATATGTGGCTTTGGGAAAAAATTGCTTGAAACTCGAAACATAAGAGTTTGATGTAAAAAGAGAAAATGATTCATAGCTTGAAGAATCAGAATCAGGTAGAGCATACGAACCATATCCCGTGTAAAAAGGTTCCAAACCCGGATTATAAGAATTTTCATTAAATGTTAGGCAATAGGAACTTTGTAGTTGATCAAAGTGATTAAGTGAAGTATATGGATCATTTAAGCTTGAATTATAAGAAACCGAAGGTGGGACCCATTCAGTTGAGTAGAACGACCCCATGAACTGATCCACTACTTCATACCACGTTTTCAATGAATCAGGCTCTAGATTTGTCAACCATTCACTCGCCCGATCCTTTAATGTGAACATGAAAAGCCTCATCATCACTTGATCCAATGTAAGTCCGAAAAGAGGAAATGTGCTGGTTATAGCTTCGTATTCTCGGATAAAATGGAGCGGGTCTTCGTTCGGAAATCCATGAAAAATCGGAAGTTGCTCGAGGTAAAATTCATCAAGATCGTACTCCCGCATTGCAAAGCTCAAAGGAATTGCCGGTCGAAACCCACGCCAATTGGACGTTGGGCAAAACGTCTCTTCTTCGAAAGGTGAAGTGCATAAGTCATCATATGGCGATCTCACTCGATAATCCGCCATCTTCAATCTAAAATCTCGACTCGTCAAAGAGTTGGCTACAAGAACAATACTCAACAAACAAGATTAATTGTACCAAAAAGAACAAAAATAAACAAAAACAAAAATCAACAACAAACACTAACACAAACAAATAAATAAAAGCAAACACAAAAAATCGTAGCCTTTAGCCTTCCCCGGCAACGGCGCCAAATTTTGAATCGAATTTTTCGCGTTTAAAAATAATAAAAAGCTCGTCCGCAAGAGAACGGGGCTATTGTAGGCGATAAGTTGACTCGAGTCGAATCACAAGGAAGACTAATCGGGAACTATCTCGGTGTTCGATTTTATGTACGTAGAAACAGAAAATAAAAACTAAACTAAACTAAACACGCGATCAAATAAGGTTTGAAGTGTTCTAACATCTACGAGCAATAAAATAAAAAGGTTTTAAAAACAATAAAGAAAGCGAGGTTCTAGTGCGCCGGAATCGTCTCCACGATCGGGGTTGTCAAGCCCGATGGTTCTAAACGACCCTAAGCACACTAAAACGTTAAATCTAGCCAACAAGCATGAACATAATCAACAATATAACCTCAAATATAGATTCTCGGAAGTTAATTAAGACTTAAAAACACTAGAAAGACTATACAAAAA
>BMAC01000886.1:398857-418141 GCA_014905375.1 Phtheirospermum japonicum | reverse complement strand
AAAACCCTAAATTTCGTCTGTAACTCGCTCCTCTCTCTCTCTCTCTCTCTCTCTCTCTCTCTCTCTCTCTCTCCTCACCACAATCTCACACACTTCTTACAAAGGTTTACAACCCACCATCACACACTAAAATTCACGGAGGTGACCAGCTACAAATTGATTGAAGACGCACAAGATGTACAATTTTGGTCCTAAGTAGGTCGGGGTTCTGATTTTAATGAGTTTTTGGAGTTCTGCGAGACTCAAGTTTCGCCAGAGGATATGGTGGTTGTAGGGTTCATCTGAGGCCTGGCTGATCTCGATTGTGGGTGGAAATCTTCAAGTTTTCTAATTTTGTGGCTACTCAAAGGTAAATTAGTTCTAGGGTTTGTCAGATCTGTTTGAGAATTTGGGCAATTCCTCTTCTCTGAAATTATATCGCACGGTCAATTTTGAATAGAGAAATGGAGCAAAATGGCGAACAATGAAGATTTAGAGTTGGACTAGGCAACCTCAAAGAATCGCAAAGAGGCCTCGTGGTGTCTCTTTTCTTTCAATTGAGATTCGCAATTTGAAAAGGGTATTTCTCAATTTATTTTTCATTTTTCTTCTGCTTTTGTTCTTCTTCTTTTGCTTAGAGGATGTGTTCTTGGTTATTAGCATATGTGTTTTATCAATATTGAGAAATGTATATATGTTCTCATTAATTCATTGAGTAATGATAGCTCATTTTTCCTGAATAATATCTTCTTACTGCCCAGGATGGCCGCGGCTGCGGCTAACAACGGCGAGATTGAAAAACGAGGGTTTCAAGTTAGGGCAGCTGATGAGGAAAATGTGGGCCGCGATTTGCCAAAATTGACGACAATTTTGTGAAGAGGCTGCAAGACGATGACGGGATGTCGGGCTTCCTTGAGACTCTAAGGCGGATCTTTTGCCGATCTCGAGCTGGTGCGGGTTCGGGCTGTACGGTGGGGATTTTGGATTTGGGAAGACTGCTTGGTTGACGAGATGTGATTCGGGCTGTGATGCGGGCTCGCGGTTTTCGAACTTGGTTTGGCTGGTGGATGCTACAGATGGGGTTGGAATTAAGGCGTGGGTGATTTTGGAAGAGAAATATATGTCTGTATTCGAGAATGTTGAGGACTTGTGAGTTTTCGCATCGTGCGATCCGAGCTCGTTAGATAATACTGACCAAGGACCAATCAGGTTTGCGAGCCATTGCGTCACTGCAAGTGTTGAGGAAGATCTTACAAGTCAACTCAACCCTGTTCTGCAATGTTGATATTTTTTTTATTGTTGTAATTGGTTGTAATTGCGGGTTACCATGGCGATGATGTAACTCCAGGCTTTCTGTTGCTACCAATTGCTGTCATAGATGTCTCATTGGTGATGCATGTGTATCTATGTTTCTTATTGCATAAGTATCGCAGAAGATTATTAAAGTATCACAAAGTATAGTTAATGTATCATAATTATTTTATAACTATTTTTAATTAAAGCATAGCCAATAACAATTTTAATTCATGATATTTAAGTATCACAAAATATAATTATAATATTACAAAAAATAGTTCGTCTATATTTATATTTAATTTTTTTACGTCTATATATATTTTATAGTAAATATTACAAAGTATTGTTAAAGTATCACAAAATATAATTATAGATTACAAAACATAGTTAAAGTATCACAAAATATAACTATAGTATTACAAAATATAGTTCGTCTATATTAATATATATATATATATTTTTTACGTCTATATATATTTTATAGTAAGTATTAAAAAATGTTATTAAAGTATCACAAAATATAACTATAGTATTACAAAATATAGTTCGTCTATATTTATATTTAACTTTTTATGTCTATATATATTTTATAGTAAGTATTACGAAGTGGTGTTAAAATATCATAAAATATAACTAATATCATTATTCATAAATATAATATAATTATTTATAAATTAATTTACATATCTAATATATATTAAATATATATATATATATATATATATATATATTTTATTTAAAAAATATAAAAAATATTTTTGAACCATTTTTGATGAATTGACCAACTTAGCAGATGTGATTTGATGATGGACAATGTCACGTACGTTTTTTGGAATGTCGCCAATATAATGCACCAAAATTGATTTCTTTCTCTGGTGTTTTTGTTCAATCAATGTTTAAAAATAAAGAAAAATGATAAGAAATTATTGAATCATGACACGTCAGCAAAAAAGCCCGATCGGGATAATTTTGTAGCTTTTCATTGAGTAGGTCTCCTGTGTGACGGTCACACGGGTATTTTACGATGTGACGGAGCCCAAAACCTGCCCAAATCCAAACCCATTTCAAAATTACGGGTTTCATATAAAATKGAAGAAATCAATGGTTTCGTCATTTTTTTCCTTTCATCTCCTCCACACTCTATCTCTCTCCCCCCGCCACCCCGAACCTCAAAACATATCTCCGAAAAAAGTCAGTYTGATACCTCTCACCACCGCTCGCCTCCGCCATGGAATTAAGGTCGATTGATATTGATTTAACACAAAATATATCACCATCAATTCCAATTAGTTTAAATATTAATTTTGTTCATTCGAATCCGGATTTTGTTTGTACAATAGTTCCAATCCTTCTTTCGCCGTGCCTCAGCCCGCCTCCACCACAGAAGTAACATCGAGTAATGCGAATTTAACACCAAAATTATGTTCAAATTCTTATCCTGTTAGTTTGAATCCCCATTTTGTTATTTCGAATCCTTCATCCTACGCACTTCCGTCGCGAATCCTCCATAGATCTACCACTAACTGAGATGAATTTCGCAACTGAAAATGGAGCACGAATTTCAGTTGATGAAGATAATACAGAAAGCCCTAGTTTTGAACTTGTAATTGAAAGGTAATTTTTAATTATTTTTTGTGTGTTATTTTCTGTGGGATAAATTACGAAATTGTATGTTAATGATAGAAATTATCACTTTCTGTGCAAAACTGTGAAATATCTCCTTACAAAAACTTTCACTTTTAGGGTTTAGGGTGTGAACTCTATTGGATTCTACAACTTAGCATAGATTATTTCTTATTTGATGTGCATTAATACTTTTGTTGAAAGTGTCACTTTCTCAGCAAACATCGTCACTTAGGTATACATGAACTGTCACTTTTATGAATTCTGAAATTTATCGTATCTTCAATATACTGTAATTTATTGGTATTGTACGCAAAACAATGAAACTTTTATTTAAGAAATGCTTGCACTTATTATAGATAACTTTATTTCATTGTAAGGTTGTTGCTACTAACATCTAGAAATTGTTGGTAAAAGTGTCAATTTTCGTGCCAAACACTGTCACGTTTACTTATAAAATTGATGCTTTTAATCTGTATTCAAATTCTGATAGTAATCTATGTATTTTGTGTATATGTATCTGATTGTCTCTTAGGTCTGAAAGGAAGACAGTAAAGGAGATGCATGAGTTGTAAAAGAGACAATTACATCGACTATATTTCCATTATGCCCAAGAAACAGATAGTATCCACGGGTCCACTTATTGGGCATGCTAATAATAATAACTATTATGATGATGATCACGACAACTCAGAGACCATGAAGTGGCTGATGATTGGGAAAAACCGAGGCTTGACCATGTACATTTCATTCGGTAGYGAGTGTTTCCTCTCGGACGAACAGATTGGGGAAATAGCAAAAGGGCTTCAACTTAGTAACGCTAACTTTATATGGGCCATAAGGTTTCTGGAAACGCTGTTTGTATGGAACAATTCRCTTTCTGGAATGCTGCCGCAGAAATTGGGATCCAACGCCAAGCTGCAAGAGCTGGACGTGTCCTCGAACTCGCTTTCGGGCCCGATCCCTCCCAATCTCTGCCTCAGCGACAATTTGGTGAAACTCATGCTCTTTTCGAACAAATTCGTCGGCGAAAGCCCATCGTCGTTAGCAAACTGCACAACCTTGTACCGTGTCAGGATTCAGAGCAACTACCTCAACGGGTAGATACTGCTCGGGTTTGGGTCGTTGCCAAATCTGGCCTACTTCGAGCTGAGTAGCAACAGGTTGTCCGGCCCAATTCCGAATGATCTTGGTAATGCAGCGAAATTGGAGTTCTTGAATATATCGGAAAATTCGTTCGATTCCGAGCTTCCGAATAACATATGGAGCGCGCTGAGCCTGCAGATATTCTCGGCTAGCTCGGCTAAAATCAATGGCATGATTCCCAATTTTATCGGGTGCCGAAATTTCTACAAGGTTGAGTTAGATGGAAATAATTTAAGTGGTAGCATCCCATGGGATATTGGGCATTGTATGAAGCTGATTACTTTAGATCTACGACAAAATTCTTTGACCGGAATCATCCCATGGGAAATTTCCTCGCTTCCTTCGATCACAGACATCGCGTTGTCCCACAGTTACTCGGGATAAACATTTTGCATCATGGGAGAGACGACGATGACTACCGTAGAAATAGGTCAACTTGATGAATATTATGTTGTTTATCTTAGCATCATATGTTGTTTGCCTTGTTTAGTTAGTAATATGCAAAAAAATGGTGTTGGCAGGGAAAAAAGGGGACAAAGTTGAGGATGCAGCAGCTGATGCTGAGCCAATGGATACCGCAGCGGATGGTGGGGCCGATTCCTAAGAACAAGAAAATTCTTGTTTTAGTGTATTTTCCCTATGAAATTTTGGCCGCTCCGTTGTATTTKCATGTTGCCTTTGTTTAGTTTCAAGAAATGGGAGTCCTATTTCAAATACTTCCAAAAATGTGTCGTGTTTTATCTGCTGCCTTTGCGTTGGGCCTTTCTTGTCGCTAAACCAAATATTAGCAAAAGATATTAAAAGAACTTGAAAAGAATCACTTATATTATTACGAATATCTTTCTTGGCTACCACTCCTTAATATGGATTATATTTGATCTTAAATAAATTCGTCATCTCATATGTGACATTTGTTTTTAAGTTTCTCCATAATATCTACAGTGTACACTATATATCATGCTAAATTATGGCTTCTAGTTTGGCTATGTGACCGACCTGTGGTCATTTTCGTGTCTTGTAATTTTTATTATTGTTTTATATATAGCTATGTGATTGGATTGCGGTGCAAATGTGACAGTTTTTTACATGAAAAAAAAAAATAACGATTATTATCAACTATTAGAAAGTGACATTTTTTATTTATAAAGTGACAGTATTATAACTTGAATATTATAATTTGTGTAGCAATTCTTTTTCTGCAAAATATCAAAAGTGACAGTTTTTTGACAAAAGTGACATATTTTGGTACAAATGTGACAGTTTTTTACAAGAAAAAAAAACAAAAAATAACGATTACTAYCAACTATTAGAAAGTGACACTTTTATTTATAAAGTGACAGTAATATCTTAAGAAGTGAGAGTATTATAACTTAACTACTATAATTTGTGTAGCAACTATTTTTCTGCAAAAAATTAAAAGTGGCACTTTTTTGGATAAAAGTGACATAATTTGGTGCAAATGTGATATTTTTTTTTACAGGAAAAACAAACAAAAAATAACGATTACTATCAACTATTAGAAAGTGACACTTTTTATTTATAAAGTGACAATAATATCTTAAGAATTGACAATATTATAACTTGACTACTATAATTTGTGTAGCAACTCTTTTTCTGCAAAAATAAAAATCAAAAGTGACACTTTTTTGGACAAAAGTGGCATATTTTGGTGCAAATGTGACATTTTTTTTACAGGGGAAAAATAAAAAATAACGATTACTATCAACTATTAGAAAGTGACACTTTTTATTTATAAAGTGACAATAATATCTTAAGTGGTGACAGTATTATAACTTGACTGCTATAATTTGTTTAGCAACTATTTTTTGCAAAAAATCAAAAGTGACACTCTTTTGGAAAAATTGACATATTTTGGTGCAAATGTGACATTTTTTTATAGGAAAAAAGAAAAACAAAAAATAAGAATTACTATCAACTATTAGAAAGTGACACTTTTTATTTATAAAGTGACAGTAATATCTTAAGAAGTGATAGTATTATAACTTGACTGTTATAATTTGTGTAACAACTCTTTCTCTGCAAAAAATCAAAAAGTGACAGTTTTTTGGACAGAAGTGACATATTTTGGTACAAATGTGAYATTTTTTTATAAGAAAAAAATAATAATAACGATTACTATCAACTATTAGAAAGTGACACTTTTTATTTATAAAGTGACAGTAATATCTTATAAAATGTCAGTATTATAACTTGACTAAAATAAAGTATAAATCTAATAATTTAATTGATTTTCAATTTCACCTGCAAAACAAGTACAAAGATATCATATTGTAATAAAATTTTAATTAAAAATAGGGAAAATTAACGTTTAGCGACAAAACCAAACTTGTATCTACCATTTAATCCCTTGAATTAGTTTTGTCCCATATAGGCCAAATTAATTATTAACTAATAAATAATAGATAGGAATGAACTGTATTGCCCCTAAATAAATTCACCATACTTTTCCCCTCATCTACTTGATTACTCTGATAATTCTATTTCATATTTATTTTCCCACCCCAGTGCTGGAAGTCGCTTTTCACCCACCTCTCAAATTTCGAAATCAAAATAAAGATTGATGTTTCGCCTAAAAYTTGAATTTTATTAGTATGAAATTTTAAAGAAAAGTAAGGAAATTAGTATGAGATTCTAAAAAAAAATTTCACATTAGTATGAAATGCGCAAATCCCCGTTAAATTAGTACAGTATGTAATTTTAAAGGAAGCGTATGAAATTTACGAGCAATAGACTTGGCTAAATTAGTATTAAATTCTCAKATCCCTTTAAATTAGTACGAAATTTTGTTAATATGAAATTTTAAAGAAAAGTAGGAGCAATTAAATCATTAGTATGAAATTCTAAAGAAAAGTAGGAGCAATTAAATCCGTTAAATTAGTATGAAATTTTAAAAGGTTGTTAAATTAGTACAAGATTTTACAGTATGAAATTCTAAAGGAACGTCTGAAATTCACGTCCAAATTAGTATTAAACTCTCAAATCCCATTAAATTAATACGAAATCTTATTAGTATGAAATTCTAAATGAAAATAAGGACCAATCCGAGAAATCAGTTTGATTTGATAAGTATTAAGAGTGAGATTTGGGGATGAAATCAAAAAAATTTTATTCCGAGAAATCAGTTCGATTTGATAAGTATTAAGAGATATATTTGATAAGTATTAAGAGTGAGATTTGAGGATGAAATCAGAAAATTTTTATTCCGAGAAATCAGTTCGATTTGATAAGTATTAAGAGAGATTTGGGGATGAAATCAGAAAATTTTTTAATTTTTATTCGTGCGCTTTCCGAGAAATCAGTTCGATTTGATAAGTATTAAAAGAGATTATGGGCGTAGAAGAAGATGTGATTTTTATAATTTTTATTCGTGCGCTTTTGGCTTGAGATTATGGGCGTAGAAGAAGATGTGTACTGTTTTAGTGGAATACGGTGATTTGGTTTTGGCCTTRATGGTTCCATTATTAATGTCATTTTTTGCTCTAAAATTGTCRCTTTTTACTTCAAATACATRTTATCTTCTATATAAACCAATAACATTACAATCAAACTAAATATTGACGTTCCATACTAAAAATTATACTAAAGAAAACATACATAAATGTGCATTGCTCAAAACTTTTGTAAAAATTAGTGTCACTTTTGGATCTAAATGTGTCACTTTTGCACTTTTAAGTGTCACTTTGGCAAAATGATCAATGACAAACATTATTTGAGAGCTTAGCGACCAAGCATTTACAAGTATACTAACAACAAAAAGTAATGATGTACACCTACGGGAACATCAAGCTCGTATACGCCATACACGAGCAATTCCTCAAACACTCCACTCTGCATTCTTCGAGCGTCATGCTTTCATTATACCACGAATTTCTCGCATCCGGCAACTTAATATCAGAATACTTCAAGAACCCATCCCCAACATCTTTACTACAATTCAAGGCTGTCCTACGAACACACCCGTTCGACCAATCCGACCTAATCCACCCTTTTGGATCGCTCGGCACAAATTTATCCAAACAACCACACACAGGCGAATTCAGAATATTACAACTACCATATACACCGCATAATCTGTAACTATCACAATTATCCGAYGGGATGTTTATATATAGAACCCAATCCTGTTTCTGATCCACCCACATCCAGCGCTGYCCGATGCCAGTCGGACTCAGAGTAAACCTCGAAATAACCGATRTGTCAACTRCATCTTCCCTGCCAAAAAACATCCCTGCCCTGTTCTTGTATAACCCGAAGTAGAAAGTCGAATCATTTCGTATATTCGGGATCCCGCTAAATGTGAGACCATTCCAGGGCCCCATTCTATACAGCTGATAGAGGGATCAAATGGTATAGTGTATTTGTTGGTATCTTGGAGGATTAAACGCATGACTCAACCTGACCTTCTTGTGATTATCTGTGGGTATCCGGTGCAATCCAAGTACAGTGTATAATCGCCAGGTGCTGGATCCGCACTGGTCCTCCACGGCGACAGGCAGCTCAACCCGAAATCTATGCCCGGTAAGAATGTATCTGTCGGATAGTCGAAGCTCTGCCACAAATAATTATGGTCAGCATCGCGCAGGAYATTTCCCGAGTCTAACAGCTGCGCARCGGGATTTCGCGAGACTATCRATGTGTTTGAAGACCACACAGTGGTRTTGGTCTCGCTGAATATGATCAGAACCCCCGGTTCGACGAGGGTTAAGACACCTGAGGTGCTGTTTCTTAGTGGCGTTTCTCTGTTCGCGACCCAAACAACAGTTCTGACTTTGATGTTCTTGTACCATACTCCGAGGTACCAATTACTAGAGCCTTCAGGGCTGAAAAATCCGAGTTCGAACTTTCCTGTAGATGAAAATAAAGTCTGGTTATATATAATGATCTGAGATGTGTTTAAGGTATCATCATCATTTGCACTGGAAAGATTCTGGCTGGATAGTATGACAAGAAGAACACGGATGCTTTTGAATAATCCATTCATGGTTATTCTACTCAGAATGTAATGCCTAAGGAATTGGAATGTGAAAAAAAAGAGGAAGTCTATCCAAAGCCGTAGGTGTAACAGTGATCAAAGGAGAAAAAYCATAATGCTTGTTGTTAGTATACTTGTAAATGATTAGTGTAAAAATAAATCTAATAATTGAGAACAAAATCAAAACCATAAGGTAGAATTATCAAGAGATTTTTATAATGATGTACCTTCAAGAAACAGGAACATTGGACGAGAGGGAGAAATATACTGAGAGCCACGAGATTCAAACCGCTAATTTGGTGTTTGCATTGATTTTGTCGACAGCCACGAGAAATCATCAAAATTAAAGGAATTAGAGTGATTTATTTTTAATGTATCTCAGCAGGGTAAAGTTAACGATAGTGGTTTAGTGTAGAAAGCATCAAAATATTTTTACTAGATTTCGTAAGAAACAAAAATATTCAATTACAAAAGCATCCAGGAAAAATAAATAAATCGAAAGCCATTTTTGTCAGCGTGAAAAGAAAACACATGTCGGCCACAAATGTAAGAAACAAAATCTGAAGATGTAGTAAAATCCAGTTACAAGCAAGAATCAAACAAGCTTAATAGAAAAAGTGAATGACGGAACTACTAGAGGTTAGAATATAGATGGCCAACTTTACATTTTTACGAGTATCAATTTACAACTCAAAGAAAYGGTACACGCACAAATAGAGGCCATACATATATTTTAACTTGCCTGTACCAATTCACAACTCAAATAAACTTCAAAACCAAAAGTTATAATAAAAACACAAGTTATATCCAAAACATTAACTAGCCAAGAGTTATAATTCAACTTGAACCACTTGACATTGTTTATCCAATGACCACATATTGAGTCAYTTTGTTTTCCTCAAACTATTGGGCACACAATTAAAAGAAAGTGACCATAATACTAGTCATTTCAGAAAAGTGATATCACTTCCTAAATAATGGGGCTGAATGCCCTCCATCTGCTCAWTTTTTCTTAAATGTGTATTTATATGATTGAACTGTATAAGAAGTTCTRAGAGCTTAAGATAAACAACATATCTCAAAAATATTTACATAAAAATACAGGGCACCTTCAAACAGATATGCCTGATCAAAACTAAACGTAATGATGGTTACTCACTTAAAATAAATTATGCGCGACTACTTAAACAAATCCACTATTTATAAAGGACCAAATCCCACTGTAAAACCATTTTCAAAAGCACCTTAAGCATCAAATGATATACATAACCATAGCCCCCAAAATCCACATTGTGAACTAGATTCRAAATTCTTATAGATYGATCAATTGCACTAAACCCTAAAATCTACAAAAATAAAATTGAGAATCCAGAACTATGCATAAATACTTAAGGCAATAATTGCAAGAAAAATGAKAAATAACACATGATAAACAAATCGAGCGGGATTTAAACAAAGTACCATGATCCTAGAAATTTGCAGGAAATATAGGAGCGAAGGAGGATACTCGTCAGCACCCAAATGATGGCAGTCTCTGGTCTCGCCAAACCCTGACTGGGTAGGAAAAATGATGAAAAGACAGGAAAAGATAGAGAAAATCGGGCTGATTTTTTGTAGCTGGTAGGGGTGTTAAGGATGACGGAGATGGCGCTGATATTTTGAGGAGTCGGCGTTAGGATTGGGGAGATTTGGCCGAGAATTTTTCTACCTGCGGGGTGAGAAAATAATGAGAGGAAGAAGGGTGTAGGCAGGCATGCGCTTTTTTATTTTATTTTATATTGAATCCGGTTGCTAGGCGGGTCAGGATATGGGCGCGGGTTAGTGACTCCGTCACACAATAGTGGACCCGTGTGATCGTCACATTCGAGTGTTTACCCTTTTCATTATATCCATAAATTCACATATGTATGAACTATTGGAAAAAAAAATCGCTCCCAGTACACATTTTTTGAATCCCGCTAATTTTAAAGTAAAATATTTAGTTCACATATCATCATTACTCATACAATTCTTAGAAAATAATACATAGTTTTAATATTTAAATTAATTATATAAAAATTGTTTTAAAACCTATGGGTTTTCATTAGTATAATATACCTCTATAAATGTGAAGAGTTTCTAAAACGAAAAAAAAAAAATCGTATGTTTGGTAAATAAGAACAGTTCTCTCTTGGTTAAGAGTAATTTTTGTAAGTGGAAGATTATTTAACTTTGTTATTTATTGTGTCATATTTATTGTTAGTAGAACTTCATTTTTTATTTTTATTTCTTTTCTTCTCATCTATGGTTGAAGTTCTGATTGTAGGCTGACGCAAAAATAAAATATTTATTGATATTTATTGCGGTACAATTTGACGCAAAATAAATGAAAAATATACATAATATTTGAATAATTACAATTAAAATTGAGTTCGTAGGTTTTTTATTTTTGGAAGTGATCTATGGCAAATCATCATTTGGAATTTTGTACAAACACATTCTTCACTATAAAAATGATCACATACATTAAAACCCAAGATACTAATTATGCCATCTTATAAAAACATGGGGCAATTCCATCTAAGCCAAAAGATAAAAATTATATTCAAATTAGTTCAAGTCAAATCTATCTTCTCATTAACTCCAATTAAATTATAATTGTACCATACCACCCCTTTTATCAAACGAGAGTAAAAAAATGGAAAGTCCAATCGTGTTTATTTAGGAAATAGTCATCTTAAAAAGGTAGTAGTTAATTCAATCGTAACCTCATAATTGTGGAGTATTATTAGCACTAATCAATTTAAAAGTCAATAGTAATTCAATATTAGTTTATTAGTAATTACATAATTGTATTATTTGAAAATCAGTAGTAATTTAGTTTGAAAATCAGGTTTGTAGATAATTTTCCATGTTTTTCATTATATGTATGATTATTTTTTCATATTCTCTAAAAAGAACAAAAAAAAAATAAAAATAAAAATTGTGTAGTTCACAATTTTGTAAACTCAATATTTGTGGGATAAAGTGGAGAGGTGGTATGAAATTACAAACTACTATTTTATGAATTGAATTTAATAATAATTAATTAAAATTAATATTGTAAACCTAATATTAATTTAATAATAATTAATAAAAATTACATACTACACTATTTTATGAATTGAATTACATACTACTAGTAATGAAATTGAATTACATACTACTTTGCAATTCTTCTGCACTTCGAGTTACATACTACTTTTGAATTGAATTACATACTACTAGTAATGAAACTGAATTACATACTACTTTGCAATTCTTTTGCACTAACGTCCAGTTTATGGAATAAACAACTATTGCCATTTAAGAAATTTAGAGATTGAAGCGTAATTATCCTCTTACTAATTCTTTCCCACTAACGGTTAGTTTATGGAAAAAAAAACTATTGCCATTTAAGAAATTTAGAGATTGGAGCCTAATTATCCTCTTACCATACTGGATATGGGTATAATTGAAAAAGTATATATTATTTTGTATTATAATGGGATTAATATAACCTAAATGGGTATATAAAATTTGAATGGATTATATGGGATATTATGTTTTAAAAAGTGTATCAAATGGGAATTATCCCTAAAAACATTAGCCCGTTTGGTAAATAGAAGTTCAATCAAAATTAGAGAATTTGACTCAATTGAGAGGATTGACCAGTCAAATCGGTATGTTTGGTACACAGAGGTTACAATTAACTTTTTGAATCAAAAAAGCTAATTTTGAAAAAGCTCCATATAGGAGCTTTTTGAGAAGAAAGGTTTTGAAAATGAATTGAAATGATAATTTTGTCCTCAAATTAATAATTTTTTTTATTAATTTACATACAAAGATTTATTACAATTAAATAATATTAATAATTATCCAAATTAAATTTAATATATTAAAAAAATTACAACTCAAAATTTTTTATAAATATTAGTTTTTAAATACTGATTATTGTTTTTTAAAAATTACTTTAATTATTCAATATATTATAAATTTTGTTTTAAATATAAGAAATACTCAAGATGAAATAGCTATCAGCTCTCAAATATTTACCAAACACTTTTTATACAAATTGCTAATACAATTATCTATCCGCTAACAACTAATACAATCAACTATCCACTGTCCGCTATCCGTCGATCGCCAAACATATCCATTTACGATGATTGAATTCTTTTGTTTACATCTTTATTACTCCCACATGCCACCTCATGATATAAAATGTTCAAAGTTATGTTTACTATTAATAACCTTCTAAAAACTTTTCATGGGTTTCACTATCCGTTCACAAATTTGTTAATTTATGCATTAAAAAACATGGGTAATTTGTCACACGAGGCACACAACAAAAGAAAAATAATGGCTCTTTAAATAAAAAGTTTTTTAAAAGAAAATTATATTTTTTTTGTCAATTCCACTACAGTAAAAAAAAAACCTTTTTGAGTAAGAGCAACACTCATATTACAAATACATCACATGACAAAAATCAAAACATCATAGTACAGGTCAGAGATTTATGAAAAAATAATAATTTACCGTACAAAAACCAATACATTTCTAAAAAAAACCAATACATTATAGTATCAGGTTAAATAGGTTAACTTATCATGACCCATTAATCTGGCCTAACATAAGTATTTACTCCATGATTTGAATAAAAAAAAATCACTAAAACAACACCTTACTGAATGCTCGTAGGAACGAAGTTTCCTCATCTGAGGAGAAGTTCAAAAGAAGCGAGGTTAATTACAAAATGATCCCTACAAAAAGCGATAATGACAAAATGAAATCCCAATGTTTGGTATAATTGTACAAAACCCCACAAGTTTTTCAAAATAATATAAAACACCTCAAGGTTTGTCCGGTCTTATATTTCCCCTTCATAAGCAACAAACATTACAAATGAAACCCCAAGGGGTTCTTTTTTGTAATTTTCAAATATCTCTTTTTTTTGTGTTTTTTTAAACTCTGTTTTTTTTTTTTTTGTTTGTTTGCGAGAATACCGTTTTCAATTAAAGAAAAAATAATCTTTCAAAATTATAAATATCCCATTCACATCAAGAGACGGATATTTGTTTGGTGAATAAAAACATTTCTCTCTTGGTTAGATAGATTTATTAAGTGAAGGTTATTTAACTCTGTTCTTTACCGTGTTATTTTATTGTAGGCGTCATTGTAAAAGAATCAGAGAGCTAATTAATACCCTAATATTTTGTAGGAGTCATTGGCAGGAATTTTAATTAATACTCTAATGTTTTGTTTGAAATTTTCAATTTTGATGGTGTATATTTGGTGGTAGGATTTTTTAATTATTTTATTATGATAATGTCAAGTTATATACCATAGTTTTGTATACAATTTTTCATTTTCAAGAGACTAATGTATGGACAATTTGGCTAAATTAAGTCATGATTTTAAGGAATATTTGTTGTTGAAAGTAACCCAGATATACCCCGCAGACAAGGGATCATCACACAATTGGCAATTTAAGATAAATAGATTTTGTTAGGTAAATACAGACATGGGTGTTTACAATACTTTAAGGGGTTAATTAATTGTACTTTTAAAACATAAAAATAGATTTTTTATTTTTTTAAATTCTAGTTAGGCTAAACAATGCAAAATATTTATATGTTCATACCAGTGATGCAATCCGTATTTCGCGTGGGGAAAATTTCATTTTTGGTACATTATGTTGGCCATTTTTTAAAAAATGTACTTGATATTAGTCAACATCAAAACGCGTCTATTAAATTGGCAAATTCATCAAATATGGTAAAAAAAACCCCAATCGGCTTTGATACTTACGTGGCATGATTGGACCATTACCTATCATTTTTGTTTAAATTAAAATGATAAATGCATAAAATTCACCCTAAATATATATATATAATTGTACTAAATTTTATTTTCAATTAATCATCTAAAATATTACAAACTCATTCACAGCAATTGATTAAACCCCAAGTAAAATAAAAGATAATAATTATAAAAATAAAAAAAAATTGAAAAAACGTGTCGTGAACATTTCTGGTATTTGAGTCGTGTCTTAGGCGTGTCCGAGCCTAAAAAAATGAAAACAATAGGACACGTGTGGAGGCATGCCGGGCCCATGTCCACGTCCAAGGAATGCCCTACTCATACTAGATCAAAAATAGAGTGTAATAGGTTATTATGTTTTCTTTCGGCGTGATCTTCGTAATTTTAAATCAAACAACTAATTCATGATTTCGCATTAACTGGCATCACATGTGATGTAATTGTTGACATTCTAGCTTATTTATAAATAAATAATTGATTATTTGGCACATCTTATACAGTGTATGTCTTCATGTATAAAAGTCTATTACCGCACTCGCAAATATTAAAAGAAAAAATAACAAATGGCGAAGTTCCTCCAATCTTTATTGGTTGTTATCTTCTGCTTTGCTCTCATCTCAGGTACGTACAAATGAATAATCTTTTATAATAATAAAAATAATAATAATAATATCCTCGATCGCATATATGCATGCAGGTTGTTCGGGGAGGAAAAAGAAAAACCCACTATGCACAATACCCGTAGGGTTCGACAAACTATGCCCCTACGGCAGTACAAATACGACAGCTGCTTGCACAGCCAAATGCCAACACATCGTGGGCATCGATAAGCTTCTTCAGAAATCCGAATGCGTACAAGCACCTTACCACGCAAAAGGTTATCTGCTCTGCCAATGCAGTTACAAGTGTAATAAAGGGCATGCAAACGCCGGTGTACCCACTCAATCATCTATCATTCCATCGCCATCCGGATATATATAATAAATGCAATAAGCCAATAACACGTGTGTTTGCTTTTTTTTTTTTCAATAAAAGGGACAACATATCCGGATATATATAGCGATGTAACCTGTTTTCGTAATTTTAATCTACTTATATATCATCTTTAGCACAATATATATCAAGTAGGGTTACATTTACCTACATATCATTTCAATAAACCAAAATTCCCTACCCAAAAAAGAGAGGGAAGTTTAAACCAAGAAAATGGTATAAAGTCGAACACCTGTTCTCTTCAAAGTCATACTCAAACGACCGAAACTATTAAGTTTATTGGACTCGTTTTAATTAATAATTTCAAACATAATAAAAACTATTATTATTATTATTTATTACTCAATCAGCGTACATGTGGCATTAACCGATGGATTTGGGTCAAAACACTCAATTTGGGGTGCCACGCGTAATTTTTCGTCTACCGTCTAGATTTCAGATGAAAATTGGACTGACGACAAAATTTATTATTACGCGTAAAGGCTACTTTCTTGTTGTCATATTTATTATTACTTGATTTTAGGGATACGAAGTCAAAAGGACAAGATTCTTGCTGGTGTATAAAACACAATTGTGGTATATGTATATTTGGTTTGTACAATAAGATTGTATTTCTACAAAGTTCCCAATAATAATAATAATAATAATAATAATAATAATATAATGGGCACCATCAAGCCAAGAATTTTTGTAATAAAGTAAATAGTTTTTGGATATAAGTAAGAAAGTTGTAGACATATAGTAAAAAAAAACGTACATGTAATAAAAAATTCGTACATATAATAAGTAATATTTTTTGGTGACGAAAAATCTTTTTGGACATTAATTAAGAAATTTTCGGACATAAACTAAAAAAAAAATGGTCAAAAAAAATGTTTTGGGCAAAAATTAAAAATCGGCGAAAAATATTTTACGGGTGACGAAGAATTTTCTGGCCGACCGACTGCAACCACCTAGCTGTCGATTATTATTATTATTATTATTATTATTATTATTATTATTATTATTATTATTATTTATTTATTTTTATTAGTGTTTTTTTCATAGTAAGGGATTGTGGTATATTCTTGTCCTAATTTTGGATTATTTGACAAAAATAAGAGACTATTTAACTAAAAACTGGATTTTGTACTAATTGACAAATGGTACTCCACTTGGGGGACTATATTTAATAAATTTTCCATTAATAATAATAATAGTAATAATAATAATATTATTATTATTACTATTATTATTATTATTAATCAATCAATGTCCAGTAGGCATTAACCGATGGAATTTGGTCAAAACACACAATTTGGGGTGCCACGTTTAATATTCCGTCGATAGTCTCAATTTCATACGAAAATTGGACTAACGAAAAAAATTTAATTGGTGGACCAAATATGCTTCACACCCATAAGTGATAAGATTGTTGATGGTTGGTTCAAGATTTTTGAAAGAATTAACAAAAAGATTATGAACAAAGTTTCATCACATGTGATGTCATATTTAAGACAACTTTCTTGTTTTCATATTTATCATTACTAAGTTTTGGGATACGAAGTCAAAAGGACAAAATTATTGCTAGTATGTAAAAAACAATGACGGTAATTCAAATAATCTCTCTCTAGATACAATGTGTAAATTTGGTTAATACAATAAGATAATTTATATTTATTCACACAACTTATTAACTTCTTATACTCAAATAAGCTTTATTTGGTTGAATAAACTTATTATATACTATCTCCCCTATATATTAATGCAAAATTCTCATATCCTATGTGTCTCCTTCCCATACTTCGTTAGCTTTGAAAAGAATTTTGGTGCTTCGGTGTCATCCGAGCCTAATATTAATCTAATTTAGTATTTTTTCTTTTTTATATATTTACCTACTTTAATACTTTCTTAATAATAAAAAACAAAAACTTTATAATTTATAAATTTGTAATTCATAAAATAAAATAAAATAATTAATTAAATTCTAAAATTAAAAAAATAAGAAACTAGAGAAAAGTATTTAAAAATAATATATATATATATATGAAAAAAATTATTAATATATAATTCAAAAATAAAATACGATAATTCATTAGATTCGAATATAAAAATAATAAAGAATATAAAAGAATTTGAATTTTGTTTTATAAATTCGAAAAAAATGTTTTTTATAATAAAAAATATTTTCTAATGTCTTCAATACTTAAACATTTGTAAAATTTTTAAACTTTTTTTAAATTTTTAGCACTTTAGTTATTATTTTTATAAAAATAAAATAATAATGTTTCCAACTTCATCTCTCTTTTTTTCCAACGAATAGGTCAGCACTTTTTTATTTCCTCTTATCTCCTTCCATATCACCTCACCATTGCATTGTCTTAGATTAATTATTTAAAAGTTGTTTGTAAGTATAGTTTCCGTATCATATAAATAATAAAATAAGAAAGGCAGTAATTTATTTGTAAACTAGTTATTGTTAAATAACTTTTTCCAAATCAAGTTACACCTATAAATTTAATGATTTACTGATACTAAAAATTATAAAAACACAATTAAGTTTTAAAAAGTTGTGAGGCATGGTAAGACGGCAATGCCAAACCTCAAATCTTGAAAATTTAGGCGTGCCTAGGCGAAAATATTTAAAAATACGTTTTCAAATATTTTTATTATTTTATTTAGTATATTATTGTAATAAGTATTTAAAAAATACGTTTAATAAATTTGTCTATATATTTTTAAATATAGTTAGCAAAATACTAATTATTTATATAAAATCAACATACTATTATGTATTATTAAATATATAATATAATTTTAATTTAAAATTGCGAAAATTTTAAACAATTGAAAAGGTTTGAATTTTTGGGTCGGATGCCAATCACAAACGCACCCCGTCCATTAAGATAATTTTAGAAAAAGGTAAAAAACGGAACGCGGGTGTCAAACGCATCCCGGACCGTTTTATTTTTAAAAAAACTTTTAGGGTTAATTTGACAAAAAAAAATAAAAAAACTTCTGGGGGGGCGGGACACGGGTGTCAAACGCATCCCGGGTGTTTTTTTTTTTTTCAAAAAAAAGTTATATTAATTCTTTGATCTTTTTTTTTATGTCATTATAAATTTTGTAATATTTAGTTACATTTAAAAAAAATAAAATTAAGCTTAATCGGAATAAATCAGAATTTTTCTTCTATAATCGATCGGTATAAACATCAACAACTACGAATTGGATTAATTTCCCCCAACAAATAAGCACTTGGGCCACTAAAATCCTAACATATAGAGAGATAGTTGGAGAGGCGACACTATACTTTTCATTACAAAACCAATAAACCAGAAAAAGATGGATTATTTCGTGAAAGAATTTTTGGACCTATCAAAAGTGGAATTTGCACATCTAAAAGGCATGCGCATTTTCATACCTAGGCGCACCTAATTGATCAACAAAACAAG
>BMAC01000886.1:364545-388104 GCA_014905375.1 Phtheirospermum japonicum | reverse complement strand
TCACCTCTTAAGTTGTTTTACTCACTGAATTTCAAAAAACCTCTCAATATATATAAAAAAAAATTAAAACGGAGAGAAAATGAATAATAAAGGAGAACACAGATAGGGAGGCGTGTGTACTGAGAAGACGACAAGTGATAAACCCTTGGTTGGATCTGACGGCTGCTTTTGCTTCCTTATTTGGACAGTAGTTTAATAGCCGTTGGATCGGTAGATCAAAGGACTGATACGGAAAAGGGTTTAATAAACACTTTTGTTTTTGTATGAAGGAATCTTATGTTAATGTTGGAGTCAATTAGGACAGTCAACTGTTGGAGTACAATTTAATTATATAAGTATTTGATTTAATCTAATTGGCACTTACTTTATTTAAAACAAAATTATATAAGTATTTGATTTAATCTAATTGGCACTTACTTTATTTAAAACAAAATTAAAGAATCCAAAACGTCAAAAACTTTATACGAGGAGGAATCTCAATAGGCTTCTTATAGGAATTTCGTGAGAGCAAAAACAATAATAATAATAATAATAATAATAATAATAATAATGGTTTATTATTATCATGTATAGGATGGATTACAAGGATGAGTCGGTTTCCAGTGCATATTACTTATGTACTCGGTTTTGAATGAATGTTTATGTTTTTTCTTGGTTATAAATATAAATATTATGTGATGAATATGAATGTTGATAATAGGGATTTTCCCATCAAATTGCACGTCAAAATCAGGTTGATAGGTAAGTGAGAGCGAACCACTTCGAAATGTTGTCGAAATCCAGTTAACAGAATTCTTAGTGTGCCCTCATCGTAGATTAATATGTATAATGTGTATGATAAACATTCTAAACACATATATTCATCATGCATAAGACACAATAATTTTCAATTATCTTCATATAAAATCAATATAGTATGTTGGTGATTATCCGAATTGGACTGTCCGGTAGGACGAGCCTCACTGAAGTGGCCACCCAAATTCTCAACACGTTGTTCTCCATAGTCGAAGACTAAGAACGAGAGACGAGCTATGGGAGTTGGTCGCGGTAAAGGAACTTCCAACGACCAGTGAAAAACGAGATAACTGAAGAACGAGCAACAACTCATTGTGAAGGACAGTAGTCCACACATTATACAGTCTGCGATGGAGAGCCAGGACACCCATAAGGCGGCAACTTGCTCACCAAGTAAGAGGTAAGGGAATAAATCAAGGGAGAGACATTTTCTTACAATGAATCCAAGAACGCCATATGGTATGCATAGTGAAAACTTATGAGTAGCGCTCGTTATAAATATAGCCTCGATATGAGGTTTTAAATGATCTTCTTGGGGACTTAGGGATTAGATGGTATTTCAAAATAAGGATAAGTGAGAGAGAAATTGGGAGTGACGTGTGGTCTATGTAAATAAGGTCGCTCCCTTGAGAGGACGACTTGAATCTTGGACAAATAAATGTGAACTGCTCTCTCTCCCTCTCTCTCTCTCTTTTGGCTTTTTCATTGCTTACCTGTATCTGTTTTGCTCATGTGTGTGTGATAGTGAGGTTCTTGTTTGATGTTCAACTTTTTAACATCAACAAATGGCTAAAAAATGAGAGCCTTGTAACTAACAACCACATAAAGGCTACTCAAGTAGCAAAGCATATCATTCTTTTATTTTCTTTCTTTATTACGTGTTTCTAGTTATATTTCCATAAAAGTGAAAACGTTTTCCCTACATATTCCTGGCTAAATAACGTTTTGACAAGCTACCCATTTTTCTACAAAAAGTCCCCCACAAACTCTCATTAATTCACTAACAATGAATCCATCAGAAAAAACCCCATCAAGCAAGAACTTGAACATATACGATCGAGAAAAAATTGTCTAGTCTAGGCAACTAAACATGGACCAGAGCATACTAATCTCCCTGTTAAAACACCCTACTTTCACAAAGGGAATGGAGTCTGCAATTAAGAAGGCGACTCAGGCTATCCTCTCCCCTGAAACCATCAACAAATGACATGCGCATGATGAGCTATTTGAGGCACAGTTGAATCCACCCTATGAGAGAATAACACATTAGATATAGAAAAGAGAAAGGTTGGCAAGGACGAGGCGAACTACAAAGAAACAACAAGGTTGCATATCTACCAATAACTCACTTTATCTGGTCATAATGTGTTTGATAGGCTGGGAAGAGAAACTGGCGGCCGACAAAGGCTAGAACCCACCAGGTCCGTCCACAGTAGAGTACGAGCCAAGATGAAAAAATGCATATGGGAACAAAAAGCCTATGCCTAGACTTAGCCTCACCAACCCCTATGAGACAACTCAACAGATATGGAGTTCCTGAAATAAAGAATCACCGAACTAGGGTGTATGCCAGTGTACCAACCTAGCCCAGATGAGCTCTCATTAGACGACATTGACTTCTCGTTGTCACTCAAGATAAGGTCTGAAGTCTTGCCAGCATATTTAAAGATTCCACATACCTTGATATATAATGTAGGGTTCGACCCAGATTTACATCTTAGCTATTACCAGAACTAAATGGACTTGCACAACACGTGGGACGCAACCCAGTGCCGAATGTTCTCTCTAAATTTGGATGAATATCCCCTTCATTGGTATCGAACGCTGCTTAGAGTCTCATTCCATTCATAGACTCAACTGAGGACAGAGTTCGCACATACTTCCTATATGCCAAAACAAGCATCCCACCTTACGAGATAATCTCCAGAATATTCAAGCAATTAAACGAATTGCTCAAAAGCTATATCTCATGATTCATGAGAGTTGCGAAAGAATGTGAGATCTACTCAAGGGATTCCCAAATTATTTGTGGACAGGCTGAACTATTGGAGAACCCATTCTTAAAGTGGCTTTATAACATGAAAAGACCCAGGACATTCCAGGAGTACCTATTAATAGCAGCAATGCAAATCGAGGTCAAACAGTTTGGAACACCACCCCTGATTACTTTTGGCAATCAAGAAACACCAAGTAAGTCGCAGGATGAAAAAAGAATGAGCTAGTTCAACGTCAGAGTCAAGAAAGGGCATGCTGGAAAAACACTAAAATGATGGCACAGTATTAGTCAATGTACTCAGTAGCAGCGACCACGATCTACCGGTAGATCATGGACCTCAATTTGTTGCCTCCCCCAAGCCGCTCAAGAAAGACCCATCACGGATCGACATGAAGCATTTTTGCAATTACAACAACTCGGTAGGCCATACCATGAAAAAATATTACGACCTGATCAGAGCCCTGATCAACATCTACAATGATGAAAATGTCAAATGCTATACCAAGAACACAACCAGGACGGATAAAAAGCCCCAAAATTGCCCATTACCACCTCCACCACCATACTAGGGGCCGCAAGAAATCTTGACGTTGATTAACACCAGCTGTCCAGAGGAAAGGCGGTCAAAAAATGAAAGGAGAATCTTGTTATGAGAAGCACAAACAACCTACCAAAGAGCAGAAGCACTCGATACAAGAACCTATCAGGTAGAAAGTGAGAAAGAAGTATATAAAGACTATGACATAAGTTTTTCTTTGCATGACTCTAACACACTCCAACTCATTCATCCGCATGCAAATGCCCTGGTTATCACTGCGCGCGTCCTAAGAACCAAGAGGCATAAAATCACGGTTAACACTGGAGCGAACTCAAGTCTCATATATTGTCACCCCCTAAAAAGGATAAACGTGCAAAAAAAAACACATCAAACCATGCAACCATAGAATATAAGGAGCACCAGTGATGACCATATAAGAGATAAATCTTCCGATAGAGTTCTGTATGGGATTAGAAAAGAGGACTATAAACACTACCTTTAAAATCATCAATATACATAGCAAGTATAAAGACCTGGTGGGGCAGACAACGATGTATGAAATAAAGGGAGTCTTATCAGTCCACCACTACTGCATTCCTAAAAGAATATAGAAAAGACTAGCACTGCGTGGATCAGAGTGAGGCTAGAGAATACGACCTAATGTTGAGGCCCAGATTGATCAATATAGCCAAACTGATTGGGTCGCTCCTCGAAGAAAGATCAGGAACAAGATTAACAGCCAACGAAATGGAGGATCTCCAAGAATCGGATGTCACACGAGATTAACCAAAGACCCTTGATCATGGTCCATCTAAAGTTATCAGAATGATCTTTGAAACTGAAAAACGGGAGACTTCGCGAATGACGAAGTGAGCCCTATACCGTCGGATAGCCCAAGCCTCAGCTCGCCCAAAAGAAAAGTCAAATAAACAGGGTTCCCATCCAGCTAATATCCTTGTAATGGTCAACCAAATACCCAAGCAGGACGAGCCTGCAATACTCGAACCTGAGCCCAAAAGTGAAGAAGCTAAGGGCTAGAGGCCTGGAATAGAACATATAGAATATGAAGACAAGTTAGATTGAAGAAAAATAGCCCTAAAGAAAAAGGCAACCCATTCTGAACTAGTCGAAGAGCTCGACTGATTCAAGTAGATGAAGTTGGTGCCAACTCCGCATTGGTCGCGATCAAAACGAACCAGTCAAGACGGAGCTCATCGAGTTTTTGAAGTAAAACCAAGTCGTCCTGGCCTGGATGCATGCCAATATGACAGGTATTGATTCGGAGTAGGTCCGCCATAAGCTTAACATCAATAAGTCTATGAAGATGGTGGTGCAAAAAAGGACAAAGTTAGGACCATAATGATACGAGGCCATGAAGATTGAAGTTGTTAAGCTGCTGGAGAACAAGTTCATCAAAAAGTAAGATATCTCGTTTGGGTATCAAACCCTATCTTTTCTAAGAAGATGATGGGTTAATGGCGATTGTACATCAATTTTTCAGATCTTAATAAAGCATGCCACAATGACAGTTATGCACTGCCACATATCGACTACATGGTCGATGACACGTGCTCATGAGCTTTATTGATTCTTACTCGGGCTACAACCATATAAGAATGCACCCAAATGACAAAGGACGCACCTTGCGTTTCTCCGAAAGAGGGTTATTCTGCTATACGATGATGCCTTTTGGGCTGAAGAATGTTTGCGTGACCTTCGAGTGACTAGTGAACAAGATGTTTGGCCAGCTGATAGGTAAGACAATGAAAGTCTACATTGACGACATGCTAGTCATATCGTCACACGCAGATGACCACATCATGCACCTCAAAGAAATGTTTGATATCCTTCGAGCGTACAAGATGATGTTGAACCCGAAAAAGTGCACCTTCAGGGTAATTCCTAGGTTACATGGTGAGCCAGTGAGGCATAGATGCAAATCAAGATAAGATCCAAGTCGTGATAGAACTAGAAGCTCCCCGAAGTGTAAAAAAATACAAATCTTGATCAAAAATATAATTGCTCCGAATAGATTCATATCATGATCTATTGATAAGTGTAAGCCTCTCTTTGAGGTTATCGGGAAGAACAAAAAACCCATATGGACAGAAGAATGTCAGGAAGCCCTCAAAGGATTAAAACAAGCTCTCATAGAAACATTAAAAACCAGAGAAAGATGAGTCATTGTACCTCTACCTGGCGGTGTCAACTATGGTGATAAGCTCGTCACTCATCCTGACTGATAGCTCAGGTCAGCACCTGATGTACCATGTTAGCCACGCACTCCACGATGCGAAAAAAGATATACCCCTATTAAAAAATTGACCTAAGCCCTCATTATCTCCACTCGGAAGTTGCGACCCTACTTCTTGGAGTATTAGATCATCATCCTAACGAGTTCCCACTCAAACAAGTGATGCACTGACCATAAACATCAGGCGGTATGACAAAATAGGCAGTCGAGCAATGACAACTCTATATCAGTTAGAACCGTGAACCTCCATTAAAGGGCGAGCAACTTGAAGATTTCATGGTTGAGCTAACACTAATCGTTGAGCTAGTGATAGAACGACTGAATAAATAAGATCTATATATAGATAGATCCATAATGGCCAGTCGAGCAGGGGACATGGTGGTCTTGATCAACTTAGAGAAAAAGACATTTCGCTCGGCTGTCCGCTTTGGATTTGCTCTAATAACAATGAGGCAAAGTGTGAAGAATCTCTAGTAGGACTATATGTCGCAACATCTATGGGTATCAAAAATTTAAGGATCCACAATTGCTCTTAGTTGTTCGCCAAACAGATGAGCGGAGAGTACACAACCAAGGAACCTCGAATGACCTCCGACCTAGTGCTCACCAAAACCAAGCTAGCAAACTTCAAAAAATGGGATCGTTTATATTTTCAAGAACGAGAATATAACTATAAATTCCTTGGTAAATTTAGTTTCAGGCGTTGGGGCTGAAGAAATGGAATTTTAACTGCAGCTCGCCACATGAGCTTGGTGCTCAAGACAGCATGATCTATGATATTGAACTGACTAAAAAAAGTTGTTTTATGTACCCCATCATACAATATATGCAATACGAGACTCTCCTCGAATATCGACATGAGATGAGAATGATAAAAACTCAGGTCGATCTCTTAATTATCGTTGATAACGTGTAGTACAAGAGAGGTTTCTCCATGCCACTGATAAAAATGTTTGTCCAAAAGAGAGGCAGAATATGTGCTAAGGGAGGTGCACATTGGTAGTTGCGGAGGACACTTCGACGGATAATCCTTAGCATACAAGCTAGTTCGCCAAGGATACTACTGGCAAACTCTGAAGAAGGATGCAATCATGACGACAAAAGGGTGCCTAGAATGCCAGTAGTACGCTTCACTCAAATGAGCCCCAAAAGAGACACTAACATCGGTATATGTGCCATGCCCTTTCACTAAGTGGGAATCGACTTGGTCAGCTTTTACGCTTTTACCAAGAGGAGGAGGCAGACTGTTGTATGTGGTCGTTCTCATCGATTATTTCACCAAATGGGCAGAGTTAAGGCCTTAATGAGCATAATCAGCCAGAGAATCCTGGAGTTCATTTGGAAATTAATTGTATACCGGATTGCGTTCCTTTAGCGATTGCCTCAAAATAACGACAAACGTTTTGATAACGCGATATTCAGACCTTTTATGTGAAGATTACCATATCAAAAACCACAATTCAACGCCATATTATCCTAGTCAAACAAGAATGTAGAGGCCATAAACAGGATCATCAATGCGTGATCAAGAAAAAGTTGTAAAAAGCCAAGGGGAACTGGCCAAACGAGCTCCCATGAGTGTTATGGTCATATAGGACCACACATAGGTCGTTTACATGAGAGACCCCCTTCTTCCTCACATTCGGCATGGAGGAAATTATACATGTGGAGATTGAGTTCTTAACTTACCGAGTAGCCCGATATGATAAAGAAAAGAATGAGGAGGCTAAAAGTGTTGATCTGGACCTACTCGATGAAAAGAGGCAGAAGGCAGATCTTAAGAATGAGATCTATAAACAAAGAAGTGAACGTTATGACAACATAAAGGTCAAAGAAAGAAGATTCCGAGTGGCTGGCCTGGTCATGAAAACTGCATTCGGCCTCGAGCATGGGTCATTCAAATCAAAATGGAAAGGACCATCCAGGGTCGCTGAGATCTTCTTACACGATGATTATCGTTTAGAAACTTTAGGTGTGAAACCCTTATAACACCCCTGGAATGTTGTGTACTTGAAGAAAAATTATCAATAAAACTCGTCTTTTCATTCCTAACATCTCTCTCTAAAAAAAGGGAGGGCGACCTAACCCGAAGGTCCCCCTCAAAATCATTTCAAAGTACAAGAGGCCAAACACGCAACCTAATGTTAACTCCTAAATAAGTCCAAAGAAAGAAATATCCCAAAGAACAAGGGGCCAATCGCGCGACCTAATGCCGGTTCCCCAACAAGTCCAGAGGAAAAAAACTCAAAGGACAAGAGACCAATTGCGCGACCTGGTGCCAATTCCCCAGCAAGTTTAGAGAAAGTAAAACATCTCAAAGGTCAAGGGGTAAATTACATGACCCGAAGTTGATTCCCCAACAAGCCCAGGGAAGTAAAATAATTCAAAAGACAAGGGGCCAATCGCGTGACCTGAGAGGACAAACAAAAACATATGCACCAAAAACCAACGATTCATTTAGATGAAAGAAACAAGAAGATACCACAAAAATCTAATTGCCCAAAAGTGATGAGTTAGATACAAAAATAGCAACAAACAAAAACAGGGAAAAACATATGAAAAAAGAGGAAGTCTAAAAGATGACATCCGTATCCAAACCAAGCATCATGACCTCTAGGTCGGTAGGAGAACTCGGTCTAAAAGCTGCCTAACCAGGCTCGACCACCAGTGTGGGGGAACATTTATCCCATAACCTCCTATACAAATTTCTTACGAGTCCTCGCATGACACGCTTTATTCCGAGTGTTAGAGATGTCTCCCACGAGCAACCTATTCTCGACTTGTAGGCGTCCTTTCTCCCGTAGAGTAGTGGCGTGAGATTGAGAGAGAAATCGATAATCATCCTCCAAAAGGCGAATTCGAAACTTTAGATCATTATTCTCTTAGTAAGAATGATTGATCTCGGCTCGAAGCTCATCTTAATGGGAAGATTTCTCTCCACAAAGCCGGTTGGCTGTCCGTTGAAGGGAATTACTCTCCCCCTGAAGAAAGCGATTCTCCTCCCCTATGGCCAGATAATCCCCACGCCAAGCCTGATCCTCATGCTCCAAATCTCAAGTTGGTGTTCTAGGGTTTCAAACTCAGAAGAAGTTTTCTATATTCTTCCGTCAAGTTGATGGTTATGGGCCCTCAGTTGATGGAACTTAGTTAACCTGCCATCTTAAGAGGCGAAGCTAACAACAAAAAATTAGAAATACAGAAATTATAAGAAAGCAAAGGGAGAAAGGAAAAAACAAACATAAATATTAGGCAATGGAACAATAGCAAAGACAACAACGAGCATGCATGAACATGAGAGGATAGAGATCTTACTCATATAATGCACGAATATCATTGGAGGGATATGACAAGCCAACCCATTAATGTTCTACTACAACCATTCCCCCCCCCCCCCACAACAAAGCACCACTAGGGTTTCCAGACACCCACCGACCAGAGAATGCCCAAGACCAAGTTACTGAATTGGCCAAAGCGATCACTATAGCTTAAAACCAGACCCCAACAGCTCGCAGAGATGATTTCCAGTAGAAGAACCAATCAATCCTCCTCAAACGTGGGCGCCTCTCATTTCTCTTGGTAGAAGATCACGTAGAGGCCCATGATCGTGGCCTAAGAGAAGGAGTGGACCTGTTCAAGGACCAAACCCCATCGGGCAAGCCACTTGGAATGAAATCGCAAGAGCGATAGTGAACAGCTTGAACTTTAGGCACTCCTCGTAGAGGACCGCACAACCATCCAGGACCACGGTGAGCTCGCTCGCTCGAGTGAGGATCAAAGAGATGAACTGACTCATTGATGCAATATGTCGCCCTCAACTCTTCTGACCTTTTTGCTGGAAGTCACTAGGGAATCCAGTCAACTGGAGGCTGGAATTAGGGGTCTCACATAAGGAGGGCCATACCCCAGTCATCCTCAGGAACTCCTGAAGAAACCCTCCTTCTCGAAGAAATATAGTCGGGATTGCAAGCTGGAGATCCTTAAAAATCACCACCGGTCTGGTGGGTGTCCACCATAAAACCTTGTACGGGCCCAACATGTCGAGGGACCGATGGAGGCTTTGAAGAATCCTCCGTCTTCCCCCTTCCGGCTAGGAAAAGGAGGGGAAATATCTACCGGACCCTTGGGAATTCAGCAACGTCCCCCCCCCCCCCCCCCCCCCCCCTCGTTGAGTACATCCTAATCCATACTGTTAATGTCGATGGGTGTTCCCATAAATTTTTAGCTCGGCCCTGAGCAAGTCATCATTCTGATCATGGGAACGATCAAAACTACCGGAAGAGGATGCCATGATAAAAAACTTTCATAGAAGAAGGTGAAGAAAAACCATAAAGAGGGAGAGGGGAAGATGAGGCTGCAAAATAGAAAAAAGTCAAAAGTACGAGACAAAATCTGGTGAAAAGGAAATATAAAAGATGAGGTACAAAAAGGTGGATTAAGCTGACACGACCCTCTGGATGGGACACGAAAATTTCGGAATGTATGCAATCCCCAACCCACAAAACGTCTAGGGCATAACAGATGAACATTGCAATGGTTGAAACTTCAAGGTACGACACGTGGAAACTGGGCTAGTGAAGAGTGAGCCCAATTCATTCTTATATACAAGAAACAGCCGCACTCATAACCATTGTTGGTGGTTGTCCGAATCAAACTGATGGGTAGGACAAGCCTCTTTGAAGTGGCGACCCCAATTCCTCAACATGTCATTCTCCACAGCTAAAGAGTAAGTACGAGGGACGAGCTATGGGAATTGATCGCGATAAACGAACTTCCAATGACCAATGAAAGACGAGATTGCTGAAGAATGAGCAACAGCTCGTTGGGAAGGATAATGGATCGTAAATAGTACAACATGAGATAACAGAGCCTTAATCCCGTTAACATTGCAGGTCAATGACGTAAGGCGACAACTTTCCCACCAAGTAAGAGGCAAGCGAATGAGTCGTGGGAGTGATATTTTCTTGCAACAAATCCGAGAACGTCATGTGGCATGGTATAGTGAAAACTTACGAGTAGCAACCTCGACAAGAGGGTTTAAGGGATCTTCTTGGGAACTTGGGGAATGTACAATATTTTGAACTAAGGATAAAAGAGAGAAAATTTGGGAGTCACGAGTGAGCTCTGTAAATAAGGTCGCTCCCTTAAGAGGACGACCCGCACCTCAGACAAATAAATATGAATTGCTTCATTCTCTCATATTTTCTTAGCATTTTCACTGCTTAGAATGTCTCTGATTTGTTTATATGTGTTAGTGGGGTTCTTGTTTGATATTCAGCTTTTTGACATCAACATTATATAATCATATTCATTACACATAATATATATATTCATCGAATATACAGTAATATTTATCATACAAAATATTAAATTGAAAATCAGAATAATGCATGGTGTACCCGGTGAATCATATGTCATCTCGAGTCCAAAAGCTTTAAACATTATTAATTTATTTTTTAAAGTATTAAACTATAATTTACTTAATAAAAATAATAGAAAGACAAATTAATAAGAAAAAATAAATAAATATATATATATATATATATATATTCCTATTTCAAACTCTAACATTCTTAAAAAAAAAAAAAAAAAAAAAACTCAGTTTTCATCCCTTAATCATCACATGATTATTATACTCAATCTTCATCTCAAAACTAATTTGACAAAATGATATATTGAATAAAATAGTCAGAACTATTTCAATGTCGCTCTCGCTTGAGATGAATCAAATGGTCTCACGTAGCCTCCGTTGATTTATATTTATGTGAATTTTCTACACTTATTGTATCATTTATTGGGGCAAACGAAGGGTCAAACCTTGGTTATAAATAGTAATTTTGGAAGGATATCTTGGTGCAAATTATTGGCATTTTTGTACTTTTAAATGTTTTACTTAACTTTTAAGCAAAGTCTAAAAGTATAGGAGTGTACTATTTAGAAAGGAAAAAAAATATGCCATCGTGTCGTTCTCCTCGTTAAGTCATGAGTCTCATGACTAGATCGTGAGTTGGAGTGATAACAAATTTATAATTAATATAATAATCCATTAATTTATAGTAAAAACCACCACTTAAGATATTGAAAAAGAGCGTGCTTCTGATTTTATGTTTCAAAAAATCATCATAAAACATAGTAATAATCTTGGACAAATTACAATTCATTACATCAATGCGTATATATTCAAATTCATAAAAATGCATTTACTAAAAAACCTAGTTGTCAAGCAGACATACATAAATTAAGCCCATAAATTCCCCATAAAATTGTGTATTGTTGGCCTGATCTGGACCCATTTCCAAGAAGCCCATTATTCTACTCAGTGGTTTTCCCAAGTTTACAATTATGTTTTTTTTTATTCGTTTAGTTGTTTCACATATATATATATATATATTTTTTTGTAAAAACCTTCTAAATGTCAAAATGACCCTTGCCAATGTTCATATGATGTTTACAATGTTTTTACACCCTAATCAGTATTGTAATAAAGAGGTCTACTCCAAGAAAAACATCACTATATTTGTTTGATTTTGGTTTTTCAGATTTCTTCTTGTATTCTTCCCATGAAATAAATTATAAACCCTAAATCCCAAAAATTATCAAGCAATCTCTTGACCTTTACCAATCTCAACGATTAAATTCCAGATTCATCTCACAAATCCAAAATAAGAAAAACGAGTGAGGTTGCCTAAGAAACCTAATTTCCGTTTCTAACAGACAAATAATCGTGTTATTACGTTTTCCTAACCAAAAGATTGTAACGAAGATTTACTATGAGAAAGCATCGAATAAAGTAGAATTGAGTAAAACTTAATTCCATAGAACTGACAATTTATGATCTAAAAGAGATGAATAGAAGTTACCTTGCGAGTGTGAATGTTGCTGCGGCTGCGACTGCGAAGAACTATTACGAAAAAAATACTTTGTGAATAACATGATGAATAGAAGACAATTATATAGACTAGGTTTTGACAAGCTGACGAGGATAATTAATGTCAAAATATATATGTAAAGCGCGTTTAATTTGTAAATAAATAAATGGATGTGCGACTTTGCTAAATGTTTGTCGTCGTTAGTAAATAAATAATTGAATGTGCGACTTTGCAAAATAGTATCGTCGCGAGAAAGTATTGTATAGCTAGTTTGGGGGTTGTTGAGCCGGTTTAACGGTTATTTTCATTTCAATTGTAAATTTCCATATTTTTCTAAATCAAATCTTTCTTCTCACCACAATTTTATATGTACAATAATTCATTTTCATTTGCAATCCTAACAATAATTTTGCTAAAATAAATATATTGAGGATATTTATGTAAAGTTTCTTTTTTTCTTGTATAATTGGAATGGGTGTTAGGGAATGGCTAACGATAAATTGTACTTATCATTGGAGTCAGTTTGGGATCGCCATTCCATTTTTACTTGTGAAGTGGTAGTGAGGTTATCAAGTTTTCTCTGAAACCATGTTCATTATGGCAATGTGTCGGGTCGGGTCGGTGAGACCCGGACCCGCCCCGTCAACCTCACGAGCTAGGGTGGGGTGACCTGTTATGGGTCGCGGGGCGGGACGGGCGACCCGCCTATATAATTTTTTTTATTATTTTTAACTATAAAATATCAATTATTATTAATACAAAAAATTAAAATTTTACTATAAAAATTAAATATAAGACTACAAATTTAATAAAAATAACAATAAACAAAAAAAATAAACTTATTATACATTTATTAGCTTATTTAAGTTTATTTATCATTTATTTTCTTTTATTAATGTATATTATTTATAAAAAAAATATCATTATCAATGTATAAATGTTAAATATAATATTAAGTTTATAAAAATATGAATAATCATATAAATTTTATATATATTATATATATATATATATATATATATATATATATATATATATATATATATATAACATATAAAAAATATTAAAAACAATAAAATAAAAATATTATTCGGGGCGGAAGTGGTACCCAGACCCGCCCCGCCCCGCCCCGCCGCGGGGCACGGGGCGGGGCGCCCCAAATAGCTCGGGCCATGTCGATAGAGGAATGAAACTTTAGAAAGGATGAAGGATAAACGTATCTATTGAATACTATATCAAATGATTGATTAATGATAGCCCCAATCTGTATCTGTATTTTTGAATACTCAGTGGCTATTTTTTTGAATTTTTTAAATCCATTTCTACACCTATAAAGACCCCCCCACCAATTCATCTCTAATATTCTTATTCCCCTCTTATATTTTCAAACTTGAAGTTGTTATTTTGTCCAAAAATACTATCAATACTCTTCTTGTTCTTCTCGTTTACTTATCTTTATTTTATAATATTTTCATGGCAAGATCTTCTCAAAATATTAATATTAATACTATTCGATAATCTCGTCGAGGCCGAGGATCTCGATGAGAACCTTTGGCCGTTGCCGGATATTATATTTCCAATGAGATGACACAGAGATAAGTTGAAGACTTATGTAATCAAATCAATTTCATTGAGCATAATCAAACCAATTTTGATGTGGATTTACCCACCTCCGATGAATCCGAACAGCCGACTGACGTCAATTCGGATTCGGATGAAGATGAGGAAAAGGGGGTGATAATCGTGATATGACACCGCCTCAAACAAAATCGAAGGAATACCAATCCCCCATCTTTCGATTGCATTTCACAAGAATGAATATCGATTGTGTACCTCGGGCACAATGCAATTATTGTAAGAGTCACTACGTCTTCGGTTCCAAAAATAATAGGGGTCACGGTATACTCAAATATCACATGGAGAAGAAGCATTCTGACAAATACGGCTTTGATAGATTTCTAACACAATCAAACTTCTCACCTCATCTAACTCTGGCAACAGGGCTGGCGGCCAAGATACGAGTTCTAATTTATTTCAATATAGCAAAAGTGGTCATAGAAAATTTCTTGCAAGATTTGTTTCCATTACTGGTCTTAGTTTTAATCACGTGCATAGTAGTCATTATGAAGATTTTACTAGAGGTGCATTTAATGCATCTAGCACTACGATTTTACGAAATAAAGTTACTCGTGATATTGAAAAAAATAGTTGGTAAGTATAAGTTGAATTCGATTTTCGTATTTGATAGTTTGCCTCATAATATCTCTTTATGTTCGAATATCTGGACGAATTCCCATCATAATAATAATAATATGGAAATTACATGCCATTAGATTGAAAAATTTTGAACTCTGCAAAAACGTTTGATTGCATATAGAGAGTTTAATAGTTCGCATACATCGGCGAACAATATCAACTATTTTATCCGAGTATCATTTAGGTAACACTTTTTTTTAATTTTATTTGATAATGCCGTTGCTAATATGGCTAGTTTAGATTCTCAAAAAACTATTTGTCAACCTTCTATTGTCGGTAAATTTTTTCATGTTAGATGCATTTGTCATATTTTGAATTTATGTGTTCACGATGGCTTAATTACTTTTAAATAGAACATTTCTCTGATTAGGAGTGCGATATCTCATTTAGCAAAACATGATTTGGTTGCAAAAAATGATGAAAATATTGTCGAAACTGTTTAATGGTTCTTTTAAATATAGAGAAGCATTGTGTGCATTTTTTTGCTAATCAAGATGTCAATTTTATTTTATTTCCCAATGCATGGGATGATTGTTATAATATGATTGCCCATTTAAAAAAATAACAACTCCACCATGACTTTATCCGGTGTTTATTATCCTACCTCCACACTACTTCTTGATCAGTGTATTCAAATTGTACTTATTAGTAATTTATCACTCAATTCGTCTGAACTGGGTGAATATATTGCTAGTATGTTAAGTAAATGGGTCAAATATTTTTTCTACATTCCCGATAGATTGAAGCATTATGATCCCTTTTACAAAATTCAAATATTGAAATTCATAGCCTCTTAACGTGTGCTCACCAATCAAGACAGTCTTTATTACATATTTTTCATGAATACAATCAATCTTCTAGCCCCCACTTCTAATGTAAGACCATTATTCAACGACCTTCGACAAGCTCTAACCCCATATACGTGGTTGATTGAGGATACTAATTGAAAACGGCTAGTGCTACTCGAAAGAATTAGAAAGTTATTTAGGGAATTTTGAATCGAGAAGTATCCCGAAAAAGCCCGATAGTACTAACGATCTTGTGCAGTTTTATAATTATACATAATTCTTCTATATATTTAATATTTTCTTTACATAAATCATAATCTCCAAAAGTATATTTACATTGGGCGGGAATATTTTGAGAAATATTTTTAGAAACGCTAGCCTTTACTATATATATATATATATATATATATATATATATATATAAATTCTTAAAAGGAAAAGTTGCCTATATTTTATTAATTAAAATATCACAAATATAATATTACTAAGTATATTTGGAGATTAATTATAAGAACATTTTAGTAGATGTGCGCATATCTATGAGTATTTGTAGAAATATTCTGACTAAATATACTTTGAGATTAATTATAAGAACATTTTAGTAGTGGTGTGCATATCTATGGGTATTTGTAGAAATATTCCACGAAAAACTATAAAGATTTCCCCATGAAATTAATCACAACCATCTCTAATTGATTGGTGTTTATATATTGATTGCAAAATCCGATTAAATATATTGGAGTTCCGCCAAATTAAACCAGTATCTCTAGGGTGAAACTATAATGGTTAGTTTAGTAATTTCTATTTTAACAATACCATTTTCCATAAATATTTTTTAATACAGTTCATAATTCTTCAATAAAGATCTTCACGAACATAATAAAAAAAACTCCATTAAAGTACCAAATGAAAAAAAAACACTCATTCTCAAGTTATTATATATTTATCATGAATATAAGTTGAAGAATCACTAATTTAATATAATATTAATAATATTTCTAATAATAATAATAATAATAATAATAATAACAACAAACACCACTGCCAAAAAAAAAACTTATAAATAAATATATTCAAATACGATAAAAAATAAAGGATGCAATTGTACCTCATTGTCGTTTGTACTTTGATTTGTGTTTAGATAGACACGAGCTGAACAACCTCGACCTTCACGAGAGGAACACTTCTTTTTCCTAGAGTTTGCAAAACCTCCATGTGCACCCGTCCAAAGAAAAAAAAAACTCTCATTATTAAGAAAATTGCATATTTATCAAGAATAAAAGTTGTAAATTCACTAACTCAAAATAATAATAATAATAACCCTTATTCTCTATAAAGCTGTTTTCATTTTTCCTTTTTAATTTTTCCCTCCTCTTGGGTGTTTGTCAGTGGGGTATACATATTTGCCCTTTTAAACTTCTACTTTGTACACCTTTTTTCCTTTTTCCTTTTTCCTTTTTTCTTCTTTTTTCAAGATTGGGATGTTGTACAAATGTGGGATTTTGTTCTGGAACCCAAATATGCATTCTCTACACTCTGCCAAAGCTATTTACACTCTAACGTAGGCCCATGAAACGTAAGGTAATTGTCATCCCCAATCACCATAAAGCCTTTCTCATTCTTCTCAATTATCAATCTAAGTTTGGATCAGGTGACAACTAACAAGTTATGCACGATCATTGTGGTAATAATAATAATAACAACAACAGACACCCGACCATCACTTCATCAACTTATGTGTTAACGTAACAATGTAATAACTTTAAAAGTCAGGCTGTTGAAATTTATAAATAAATATATTAAAATATGATAAAAAAAATATGCAATTATACATTATTGTCGTTTGTGCTTTTGTTTGTGTTTCGCTCGACACGAGCTGAACAACCTCGAACTACTACACCTCTACGACCACCACGACTACCATAATTCAGTTCAATTCTTCATTTAATTCTATTGGTCCTTGGCCTGCCTCGTCCACGAGCAACTACAGGACTGCGAATGACGCCACCCTCAATATTAGCAATATTATTGCTTCTACCCACTTGAGTATTGCATTTTTTTTTTCAATAACTTCAGCAACTCTAACTTTTGTTTAAGATAATCCATCCTCGAAACTGAGTCTGTGCACAAATCAACGCACTCCTGGAATACATTCTCTAACTCCATATAACTTTTTAGAACTATTACAACTGATCGAGCACAAACAGGAATTGAAATAAGTAAATCACAAACTGGAAATAATATAAGAACAGAATGTATAAATCAAGCGTCAAGTCGAGTCGAGTAAGCACTCTGTCCGCAAGACGAAATAGCCCCGGTAGTGCCCTTCGGTTTTGGCTATTCATCCCCAAAAATAAAACGACTTCGTCTCTGATATTACAGCACCGTAAATATCAGAGCTCCGGCGAACAGGATGAATATGGTCTGAGCTAAGTAAAGAAAAATAAAACAGAAAACAATATGCAGTGTGTATGAGTGTTCTTCGTTTTTCCAGGTGCTTCAGGTATATTCTCGTGTATGGAGATAATGGAGCTCCTCACCCTTTTATATGGGTTCCAGCAGGGAAGGTTACAGCCTGTATTAATGTCATTAAGACATTCAAAAAACGTCTGGCACCTGACAGCATGAACCTGGACAGGTTCAGCGTGTCTATTCAAACGCAGCCAGGTGATTGGTCAAAGTAACGTCCATGCATGATTAAATATCATGACGTTTGACCTGAACGGTCAGGAGTTACAAAATAATTGCAGGGGTCAAAACCACATGTGGCTAAAAGGTTAGCCAGGGTTGAACCAGAACCAGGACCCCACACGGACTACCTCAATCGGACCAAATTCGGACCAATTGCCCAAGACCCAGGACCGAGGTCCGAGGTCCAGAGCCCAGGACCGAGGTCCGGGACCGGGCTCGGGCCCGGATCCGCCATCGGCTTCGCCGAAGACGGACTGGCGAACCCAAGTCCAAGAGCCCACGTGAGCTTCGTTTACACAAAGCCCACAATACCCGCTGGCCCACTTGATGTCCACTCATTAAAAGTTAAACACTTTTAAACTCCCTTCCACATTGAATATTATTCAATGTGGTATAAACTTTAATACACTTAAGCAACCGTTCAACTTCAAAATATTATTTCTCACTCACCAATAATTGGATTTGAGAAATTCAAAATGCTATGATCATCTACCCGACAAATAGAATAAGCCTATACAATTCATTAACATGAATTATCGCTGTACCAATTAATTAGAATAAATCCAATTTACAACATAACTCTTATATGCTCCGGTCATGTGAGGATACCCACCACTAGGGGTGTGCAAAAGTGGCCCGCACTGGTGATAATCTGGTCCGGTCTACGGTCCATAAAAATGGAATTTTCCAGTCCGGAATTGGACCGGTTTTCCTCTTCTTTTTTTTTTAAATAATTTTATTCATTTGTCACTTTTAAAGAAAAAAAAGTTGTTAGTTTTTTATATTGTCGATATAAATCAAGAGAATGAGTTGTTTGTTATTCTATACTATAGTGTAATTAATTATTTAATTAAGAAAGCTTTCATATTATTATATAAATTTGCGTTACAATATAAAACTTATTGTGTGTTTTTAATTAAAGAACCTTTTATATCACAATGTAAAATTTTATTACAATTAAATATTTAGTGTGTGTAGTGTTATGTACTATTATTTATAATTATATTATAACATTAATAGTAATACTAAAAATATGTTTGCTACCATTTACTATTAGATCATATTTGAATTTGAAACCTCTGTTAGAAGAGTTTTCATGGTGTTGAAAGTATCAACGGATTCTTGACTCGGTATTATCGGAGTTCGGTTTAATTGAAGGACTCTATGTGTTTGTAGCTTTGGAAATTAAAAGAAACACAAATAAAGCAATTAAGCTAACTAAACTAATCTAGGAATTGAAATTGCAAGTTGGTCGGATGCTTCGTCGTGTGCCTCAAATAGAAAATGCAAAGCAATAATGAAAATAAGCAAGAAAGTGCAATGTTTCACCAAGTACAAGCATGCAAGCACAAGGTACAATTATGCATAAAATCCTAAATAATACAAATTAACATAAATTGAAAGCATGGATGTAAAGAGTAAGAAAAGTTGACATGAAAGTTTTAAACTTTAAGGAAAATAACAAGCAACAAAACCTAGATCTAAAATTTAACCTAAAACTATGCATGAAAATTAAATTGCAAATAGAGCACAAGAACAACTCAAAATCAAAATGATCTAAGACTTGATCTATGATCTAGATGTGTCACTCATCTAGATTCCATATCAAATTCATATGTTTCATCATGAGTTCAAGGTGCTAAGGCTAAAAGCATAACATGAAGAACAAAGCATGGAATTAAAGTATAAAACATGAGATTGAAATGAAACTTACTTTAATTAAAGGAAATGAAACAAAGCTTGAATGAAATTGCATCAAAAGTAACAATCCAAAGGAGTATTTGGATTCTTCTTAGACTTACAAACCTAAGGCCAAGTATGAGAGTAAATCTAAATCTAGAAAAGAAATTGCATCAGAGCTTGAAATTGAATCTAAAACCTAAGAGAGAGAAATTCGATCTTAAAACTAGAGAGAGGATTTTTTTTAATCCCTAAACCCATGCTTGGGTTGGGAGAAAATGATAGGTGTTTTTCCAAATGACAGAAGTCTACTCTTTATATTGCATTTAATTGGGTTTAAATGGGCCAAATAGCCTTAGAAGCTTGAAATTCCCGGGTTTGACCAAGTTTGACCCGGAGGCACCTTCCTAGATACTTGGATATCCTTTTGGCACCTTTTGGCTTGATATGGCTCGAGATGGTTCGATGTGGTTCGGCCATGGCCGAGCCTGGGTGCTGCTGAGCGGCAGGCTGGGGCAGGGCTTGTGGGCGTGGGCGCTGGGCTTAGGCGCTGGTAGGCAAGCGTCTAGGCAAGCTTGGGCGAAGGCAGGCGAATGCGGACGAATGCGGGCGCGCACAGGCGAGTGCGGACGAATGTGGGCGAATGCGGGCGAACGCGCTCGTAAGCTTGCGGGCGCTGCTCGGACACTAGGTAACCCAGTGTCGGCAGCGCTACCCAGTGTGGCAGTTTTGGCGCGAATTTTGGGCGATGCTAGGCGAGGCTAGGCCACCATTTCAGAATGTTAGCTATTTTTGGAACCTCTTCTTTGCTTGAATTTTGGTCCTCAATGCCTTAGCCTTTAAAATAGGAATTTGAACAAAAACCCAAGAATTTCACCAATCCTTAAACTAATTGAACCAATTAACCCATTAAAATATAAATTTAGCAAGAAACACGAAAATTAATAAAATAAGAAAAATGACTTAAAAACCTAACGAAAAACGACTCAAAACTACTAAAATCAATATAAAAGTCTATCTAAAAACACAAAGAAAAACATAACAACTACATGCAAAATAACTACCCCACACTTATCGGTTTGTTCGTCCTCGAACAACGAAAAGAATCGAGAGTGTACACGTATTACTCTTTCTCAAATGCAAGCCAAATCGATGACTTCCTCACAAATGGAAATTTGAGGGTATTCGCTCAAGTGTTTAGTAGATAGGACGTGTATACGCTCAAATCGGACATTGCATGCACTCGTCAAGATTTCAAAAATCAGACGCTCAAAATTGCTCATAGTACATGACTAAGTAAGAATCGGAAGAGGTCTTTATTATGGGTTGTAATGTTGGCTCTTTGGTAAGGTATGGAATATTTGGAAATAGTGGCTAACACACGATCAAACGCGATAAATAACACACGAAATCTTAATTTTGCAAACCTGAAGCTTATGATCGCTTCACCTTTCCAAATTTACCAAACTCTCATTCGAAACCCTTTTATATTCTCACACTCTTTTCCGACTTTTATTTCACAACACTTAGAAGCTTTATGAACTTGCTTCTTTTTACTAAACTTAGCCTTTTTGAATTAGTCTTTTCACTTGAACGCACGCTTTATCACTTTTCTTGATTTGTGTTGGAGTTTCATTCTCTTTTTTTTTTTTGTATAAGCAACTCAAAACCCGAAATCCACAATCGATTTCCCACACATTCCACCCTCTCACCTCACAATTTATAGAGATATAAGAGCTAAAATCGAGCTCGGCTAACAAGAAACGGGATAAAGGTTCTAGGGGGCTCATTTGGAATTTTTAAGTAGCTTGCATATATGGATATGGCCGGAACAAGGGTGATATATGTGTCTCGAGGTCATTTTCGATAGTCCCATGATTTAATTTTTATAAGAAGGTAGACAGACAATTTTGGGAAACAGGATCAGCTCTATTCAAAATTCGTCATAGGATTTTTTTGAACTCATATTCAAGTCTCCACCGTTCACATTGAACTTGTACACGTGTGGAATAATATATCAAAATTTTGTCTTGATCCAACGGTTTTATTGTGCACAATCGTATTTTAAAAACGCTGCACATAATTTTTCGAGAATAAAATTTGCTTTATTCAAAAAATTTATATATATTTCCTCGCATCTCAGAATCCAATTTCCACCGTTCAAAACATAATTCAACAGATCATTGAGATTTTGTAAAAATTATAACGCGGTCCAACGGTTGAAACGTAAAAAATGATTTTTCTAATTTATAGCACAATTAGATTTTAGACCTACGGAAATTGTGTATTCTCACGTCTTTTGCCCAAGGACTCGATGTCTCTCTTTCCCACAGACGGCGCCACTTGATGCGACCAAAAAATTTGGGTCACCAAGGATATGGGGTACTATCCTCAAATATAAGATCAGCGACCTGAATTACGTCACAGCGACCTGGTTGATCTCCAAGAGCCTCCTGGCGACCTGGTCGATCCTGCAAAACAACACCTCAACCAAGGCGGTGGACGGCCCCGACAAAGGTCCTCTGATGCTTAAATTAGAAAGTGCGAGCGATATTTCGATAGGTCAAACGTAGGATTAAATCAACTTAAAATAAAGAACGAGGCCTGAATCCTTTTTAAACCATAATTTATCGGGACCCCACAAGACAACCCATATTAGCCCATTTGGGCCCAAAAATCTTAAAGCCCAACACCCAACGCCGAGCTACCACTCACATCCGAGTTGGCATAACAGTACCTGCATCAGAGCTCGCCTCTCCTAAAGAATAGCCCTTAAAGGAGAAGATCACCATAAATCCATAAACCCATAATTATTATAGTTAGAGAGAGATATAGGGGTCAGTGAGAGAGAGAGAGAGAGAGAGAGAGAGAGAGATGATATCAAGCTTGAGAAATAAGGGTTTGAACCCCCTATTTATAAGATTATTGAAACTTATCTACCAAGCAATAGGATTCCTTCATAAGGTGGGACTAAATCTCCTAATTATACCCGATATCCATAATTAGGAAATATTCTCATATTAAGATTCTCACTTCCCATAATTTCTTAATAACCATAAAATCATATTACCATATACGTCAGGACCTAAAACCTTCTATCATTTCGTTACTTTCTTATCATATATAACCAAGCCTACATTTTGTGCCTCAGGGTGGTAGTATCAATAAACCCACAAATTTAATTTTTGTGTGGGATCTATTTTGTCACCTCAAACAAAATAAAATTACAATTTTTAAAAACTTCATATCATTATAAACCCAAAAATTATATATATATATATATTTTAAATAATAAAAATATTGACCATGATTTAGCAAAAAATTGTATTTGAAACTAGCATGTTAGTTTTTACTATTACAAATAAAACTTACACATATAACGGTAATAATTTTTCAAAATCAATTTTTTGGATTTAAGCCCATCGTAAAAAGTTGTTATTGAAACCACCCTTAGATTAGTTGGTCGCTTAACTTTTGTTTGACTTTAACCACTTTATTTAACTATAACTGTGATGTAATATTTATCTTATCATGTCAGATTGACTATCACTAAAGAGCATTTATAATATTTATCTTATCATGTCAGAAAGACTTTCTTTATGAAATGACAATTATGCTCGCATATAACCGAGTGAAACTCATGCATTCGACGACCGAGTTTTTTATTGACAAAATTATATTTAAGGAGGTAAAGT
>BMAC01000886.1:300882-351957 GCA_014905375.1 Phtheirospermum japonicum | reverse complement strand
TTTTTTTTCGCAATATTGCCCAGAAAAATAAAAAATGGCAACGCACATTGTCGTAACACTAATAACGTTCTTCTCGCTCATGACCACTTCTATTTCCTCCTCCATCATTTCCGATTTTCACGCCTTGATCGCACTCAAACAAGGCTTTCACATCACCGAACCTAACAACACGTCCACTATAATAACCACATGGAAATTCACAAACCCCGCCTCAATCTGCTCCTGGGCCGGAATCAAATGCCTCAACGGCCGCGTAACTCGCCTCAACTTATCCAACACCTCTCTCTACGGCTCCATCTCCCCTGACATCTCGAACCTCGACGAACTGACCGATTTATCCATCGATGGGAACAACTTCACCGGCGAAATCAAGATTGAAAACATGAGCCGTTTACGATACCTAAAAAAAAAAAAAGGCTTTTTTTCTGTTTCTTTCCATGCAACCTTGTTCATACAACACAATTATATATAGATCATTCTTCAAAAAACATTGTAATCATATATTAATAATCATCATCTCTCTTTTTACTTCTCTTTACATTCCACTGTGTTTGTAGGCACATGTCCCCTACTAATTCCCACCTCAAAGTACACATTCTGTCGTATATTATTTTTGCAAACAACATTTCTTAATAGTGTGAAATATGATGCTCATTGTCAATTAAGTAGCTCACACAGAAACTTAAAATAGATAGAATTACATCCAAAACCTAAGAAAAATATTTTGACCAAGGCCATTTCCAGCAGTTTACACTATTTTAGAGTAAAATTTGTACTAAAATAGTGCAAAATCTGCACAATAACTCCAGCAGTTTGCACTAAATTTTGTACTAAAAAAGAATATTCCAGTATATTTCTCATTTCTAATTTTTATTCTTATATTATTTTGTAAAATATTATTAAATAAATAATACATTTTTAATTCATAATAATAAATAAATTTAATTAGATAAGAGCAAAATGAAAATTAAACTCATAATAATATTTAAAGAAATAAATAAAGTTACGTAATAATATAAACTAATTCTCCGAATTAGAATATTCCTCCCATAAATGATCAATTTTATCTGTATTGGTAATTCTATATTTCTACATTTTATATTTTAATTTTATTTGTAGTCTTTTTAATGTTTTTACTTTTATTATTATTATTATTATTATTATTATTATTATTATTATATTACATTAAATTAAAAATAATATATATTACATAAAAAAATAATATAAAAAAAGATTTTTTTTTCGCAATATTGCCCAGAAAAATAAAAAATGGCAACGCACATTGTCGTAACACTAATAACGTTCTTCTCGCTCATGACCACTTCTATTTCCTCCTCCATCATTTCCGATTTTCACGCCTTGATCGCACTCAAACAAGGCTTTCACATCACCGAACCTAACAACACGTCCACTATAATAACCACATGGAAATTCACAAACCCCGCCTCAATCTGCTCCTGGGCCGGAATCAAATGCCTCAACGGCCGCGTAACTCGCCTCAACTTATCCAACACCTCTCTCTACGGCTCCATCTCCCCTGACATCTCGAACCTCGACGAACTGACCGATTTATCCATCGATGGGAACAACTTCACCGGCGAAATCAAGATTGAAAACATGAGCCGTTTACGATACCTCAACATATCAATCAACCAGTTCAACGGCAATTTGGATTGGAATTACTCGAGCCTTCCCAATTTAGAAGTGTTCGACGCGTACAACAACAATTTCTCGGGTTACCTCCCGATCGGGCTCTTGAATTTGAAGAACCTCAAGCACTTGGAATTGGGAGGAAACTATTTCCACGGCCGAATCCCGGCGAGTTTCGGGAATTTGATCGGGTTGGAGTATTTGTCTCTGGACGGAAACGACCTTCACGGGTTAATCCCCAGGGAATTGGGAAATTTAACTAATTTAAAGGAGCTTTATTTAGGGACATACAACGTCTACAATGGTGGGATACCAAGGGAATTTGGGAAGTTAATGAATCTAACACACTTGGACCTTTCGAGCTGCGAATTGGACGGCTCGATCCCGTCGGAGCTCGGTAACTTAAAACTGCTAGACACTCTGTTTTTACATATAAACCGGCTATCGGGTGAAATCCCGAGGGAATTGGGTAACTTGACGGGCCTCGTGAATCTTGATCTTTCGTTCAATTCGTTAATGGGCCAAATCCCGTACGAATTCGTTGACTTCAAGCGAATCAGGCTTCTCAAGCTGTTCAAAAACAGACTGCACGGCCCAATTCCGGACTTTATCGCCGATTATCTCGAGCTGGAAACACTTGGTCTCTGGATGAACAATTTCACCGGCGTGATTCCGGGGAATCTCGGCCGGAATCAGAGGCTGCAGGACTTGGATTTGTCTTCAAACAAGCTAACCGGTACGATCCCGAAATACTTGTGTGCTGGAAAACAGCTCAGAATATTAATTCTCCGAACAAATTTTCTCTTCGGCTCGATGCCCGAGGAATTGGGCACGTGTCCGAGTCTCGTGAGGGTGAGATTAGGGCAAAACTACTTGAATGGTAGCATCCCGAGTGGGTTCATTTATCTCCCTGAGCTAAATTTTCTTGAATTGCAAAACAATATGTTGTCTGGGCACTTGTCCGAAAATAGTAACTCTGAAATGAAGCAAACTAAGCTACGCCAAATTAATCTTTCCGACAATCAGCTTTCGGGCCCATTGCCGCTCTCCATTTCGAACTTTTCGTCCCTTGAAATCCTTTTGCTTAGAGGTAACGGTTTTTCCGGCCCGGTCACACCTTCGATAGGTGGGCTCCATCAAGCCGTGAAGCTCGACCTTAGTGGAAATGCACTCACGGGCGAAATCCCGCGTGCAATTAGAAATTGCGCGCGTCTCGGTTATTTAGACTTGAGCCGGAACAATATTTCCGGCCCGATTCCGGACGAGATAGCCTCTATTCGAATCTTGAACTACTTAAACCTATCGATGAACCACTTGAGCGGGACCATTCCCCAGTCGATCGCCTCGATGAAAAGCCTCACGATGGCCGATTTCTCGTCCAACGATCTCTCTGGCCCGATACCCGAATCGGGCCAATTCTCCATCTTCAACGCTTCTTCGTTTTCCGGAAATCCAAAACTCTGCGGGCCCTTGTTGAACAGTCCCTGCAAATTCACAGCAATCGCAAGCCCGCTCGGAAAAAAATCCCACTATGCGTTCAAATTTATGTTTGCTCTCGGCCTTCTAATGTGCTCGTTATTATTCGCTACAGCTGCAATCATCAAGGCCAAGTCGTTCAAGAAAAGCGGACCGGGCTGTTGGAAACTGACAGCCTTCCAGAAGATTGAGTTTACGGTTTCGGACATCTTGGAATGCGTGAAAGACGGAAACGTGATTGGCCGGGGAGGAGCTGGGGTCGTCTATCACGGGAAGATGCCGAACGGGCTCGATGTTGCCGTAAAGAAGCTTGCGGGCTTCAACGGCCACGATCACGGGTTCAGAGCTGAGATTCAAACGCTGGGCAACATCAGGCACAGGAACATAGTGAGGCTCGTCGCGTTCTGCACAAACAGAGACACGCATCTGCTCATTTACGAGTACATGAGAAACGGCAGCCTGGGCGAGACGCTACACGGGAAAAAGGGCGGGTTTCTGAGCTGGAGCTTGAGGTACAAGATCGCAATGGACGCTGCAAAAGGCTTGTGCTATCTGCACCACGATTGCTCGCCATTGATCGTGCATCGGGACGTGAAATCGAACAACATATTGTTGGATTCGGGCTTTGAGGCCCACGTCGCGGATTTCGGGCTGGCTAAGTTCCTGTTGGATGGTGGTGCATCCCAGTGCATGTCGGCAATTGCAGGATCTTATGGTTACATTGCTCCAGGTACATTATCGCTTAATTACTACGCAATTGACCATATCTGTTCTAAATTATCCTAATTAACTGTTTGTTTTTCTATTACTGCAGAATACGCGTATACCTTGAGGGTGGATGAGAAGAGTGACGTGTACAGTTTCGGAGTGGTCCTCCTCGAGCTCGTTACGGGCCGCCGGCCCGTCGGAGAGTTTGGGGAAGGCGTGGACATTGTGCAGTGGATAAAGTGTTCGACGAATTGCCGCAGAGAAGAAGTTACACGCGTCGTCGACTCCAGGCTCGCCCATGTGCCCAAGGATGAAGCGATGCACTTGTTTTTCATCGCCATGCTCTGCGTCCAGGAGAACAGCGTCGAGCGACCCACCATGAGGGAGGTGGTGGAGATGTTATCGGAGTTTCCCCGGCGCCGGTCGCCGGAATTTAATTCGTCATCCTCCGCCGCAATCGGCCACCAGTTACGGCAGCAGCACGATTGCAAGAAGAACGCTGAGGAGAAACTCTACGAGAAAAGTCGAGAAGAGCTTCTGGTTTGAAAATAACTCGAGAATAATACTTTTTTTTTTTTTTTAATTGTGACAGTTTTAATAGGGTTTTTCTTTTTTTTAATATAGTTTTTCCTTTTAGACCTTTGCATAGTTGCACACGAAGTGTGCATTTCATTATTGTTGACGGTAGTTGATATGAATATGATAGTGTGTTGTAATTAATTTGTAGTATTTGTTGAAATAATATTGTCATGAGAGAGAAAATGTAGAGTAATAAGATATTTAGTTCAGTTTTTTATTTATATGAATTGTAATGAGTTTGAAATCTGCATTTATAAACAAGTTCAAGGTATTTGTGATGAACAATATTTTTTTTATTAATTTTCAAAATTTATTTTGGTGATATTTTCAATGTTATTTCATAAGTGATGGCAATCAACAAAAGTGAAGAACATTATATTTCTCACGTTGAAATTTGACGAGGAAACAATTTTTCAATCAAGACCAAGTGCATATTGGTATATCAAGACTGACCGATCATTAAAATTTTAAAAGTCTTTATTCGCGATGATAAATGTAGAAACAAAAAATATGATTGCTATGTACAAAAAGTTTTTATAATTTTTAAAATACATAAGAAAAGAAAAAGTCTCCCTTTCTCTAGAAAAAACTTTGTTTTTTTTTGGCTACTCCCTCTTCCTCCCTACTAGATCTGACTTACTGCATCGACCGACGACCTTGTGTCGCTGATCCCACTCCTTCTCTTGTCTTTCCCTGTTGGCTTGTTCGTTCAATGGTAGATCGCGGGTGCATGACTAGATCTAGTTCAATTTCTAGTTGGTCACTCAAAATCCGCAGTTTAAGGGCCCTTCGTCACATTTTTGAGGGTTCAGGAGTGGTTGATGGCTGGCTTGAGGTTTTCGGGGCAGCACCTTCGAAGCTGATTCGTGGGCGGAGGTGAAAGTGTTGTAGGTGTGTGATGACGAGGTGAAGGTGTGGTGGTGATTTTGGGGGTGGGAGGAATATTTTCAATCTCATTTTTAGTTTTGTCAAGTTAACTTGTACTATATTTTTTCTTATCCGTTTGGATTGTTGTTATTTCTTTTGTCTGTTTATGTTATGAATTTGTCTATGTTGTGTCTCTCTAGGCCAAGAGGCAAAGTTCGTAGCCAAGTCCTCAGATTTGAAGTGCTGGCTAGGATCGTAGTAAGGTTGTCTTTTTCATGAAGGGGTGAAATTCGTAGGCGACACAAGTTTGTGTTTGTCAAGAAATGCGCGATGGTAGCTCATGCCCGAGTTGTTTTCATGTATTCCTTTTGTTAATGTTGGATGGAAGGTGTTTGTAGGTGTGGTTGGGCTCTGCAGGAAGGTTCCACAATCGTTGCGGATGTGCCAGTCTCGGCTTGTGGGTGAGTCTAGTTGTTATAGTTGGTGGTGCACCTTGTGTGTCAGGTTGTGTTGTTGTTCGACTGCGTTGTTTTCCTGGCTCGTTTAGTGGGGGTTTTAATTGGTTTATGTTTCTCCTTGTGTTGTGTCGGTTTTTTTTTTGTGGACCGTTTGTGTCTTTCTTCCGCTTTGGTAGCCTGTGTAATCTCAAGGTGGTGTTTAGAGGTCCATTGGCTCCAGGTTTTGTAAATAGGTTCACCCCACAACACACAACACACACACAGAGACTTATTTCGTAATATTTTTAATGATTCTAATTCAATAAATAAATCAATAATATTCAAGTTATCATTGGGATTATAAATTAATAATAAAACAAATTATCCATGCAACACATGGGTAATGTACTAGTAAAAACAAATTATATGAAAACTAGCTTAAAATTTTATATTTTATTTTATGAATCTTAAATCATGAAACTAGCCAAGGGCGATTAAAATAAAATAAATTAAATTCAAGAATTAGGAACCACTAAGGACTATATAACTTGATTGAAGAAAATAACATATAAAGCCATTTCTTATGAAACAAATCAATTAGTTTATGATAGGAGAATCACGTACGTTATACGAATTTCATTTATGTTTCTTTTCATATAAGAGTAGATTTTATGTGAGGACCGGTCTCATAGTATGAGATTATTTTTACCCAAACCCAACCACCCGACTCGTTTTCAGCCTATTCCGCTAACTTTTTTAGTGTGTTATTAAATTCCCCTCTTTTTCAAATATAAAAATTAAGACAACCCCCCCCCCCCCCCCCCCCCTCTCTCTGACATAATCAAGCAAAATCAGGATGTAACTGCCTTTCATATTTATGCCCGATATTAATCGTCATGCTCGAGAGGTGCAGCAACATGATTCGTAATCAAAGTGTAAAACCCTAGTTTCTTTTGATTTTTTTAAAAACATTTTTTTTTGTAATCAGTGATATGTGAATACTTGATTCAAACCCTAGTTTCTATTGATAGTGTATTATTTCAATTGTGAGCTTTTCTCATCAATCTTAATTTAGATACACAGATGGGACCTTGATGCTGCAGAAATGGACAATTATACATTGTTCGTTATCAGGCCTTTGAGTTTCGGGTGGGGTGGGTGGAAGAAACCCTTTTGTAAAGGAACAACCTCGATTTACCTCGTAGCAATGGCACCAATATTGCAGAGCTCTCAGCCATGGGTTGAGAGATAGTAAATTGGCTACTCTATCTCTTTCCTCCTCACACGTTGATTCTGTTTTTCACGATTTTCTCTATTTTCTTTTTTTTACGGCTATTTATTAATTTTATGTACAATCGATTGAGGCAAGTGAAGGACGTTGCTCACCAAGACAAGGTCGTTCAGGTGCTCACTGTTTTGCATGTAATTACTGTGTTTTTCGTAGTATTTATAGTTAGGGTTTAGCATTATTTTTGGTCGTTTTGAGTCATTCTCATTAGGTTTTCGGTCATTTCCTCGTTTTTAGGGTTGAAACTTGATGGATGTATTTCTTGATGATGATTCATGGGTTTTGAGTTCAAATTCTTATGTTGTAGGTGGCACAAGGTTTTGGACAGACTCTAAAGTTGTTAAGGAGCGAGTCAAGGCGTTGAAGCTCAAGAAGCCGTGCCGAAACGAGGAAAATCGAGGCCAATCGACTGCTCGAACGACTGCCCAGGCTGCCCACAGTCGATCGACTGCTATCAAGAAAATCGACTGGAAAATTGACTGATCAACAGAGAGTTCGAAAAATTGGCAAGGCAGTCGATCGATTGGACTTAGTCGATCGACTGATCCTGAGAAAATCGACTGAGCACATCAAAATCGACTGATCAATGGAGAGTTGCGCAAAATGGCAAGGCAGTCGATCGACTGAGAGTTCGGGAATCAGCGCATTTTGACGAGTTTGCCCCTGCTAATAACTATAAAAACCCCACATCTTGACTTGAGAAAGCATCCACTTATTCCCCAACTCTTGCATGAGCCTTGGATTTAATTTTCTCTTCATTTTTAGATCTACTTTCTCTCTCTTAGGTTTTAGATTTAATCTTCAAGCAATCCTTGGATTTGTAAGCTCAAGATGAATCCAAATACTCCTTTGGATTAGAACTTTCATTGTAATTCATACTTTGAGATTCTCCATTTAATTTTAGTAAGCTTTCCTTTTAATTTCAAGTTTTGTTATTCATTTCCATGCTTGTTCTTCATGTTATGCTTTTTCTCTTAGCACCTTGATTTCATGTTTGATCTTGTGAATTGACTATGGATTCTAGTTGAGTGACACATCTAGGCTATAGATCGGGTCCTTGATCGTCTTGATTTTGAGTTTTTCCATTGCTTTATTTTGAATCTAATTTTCATGCATAGTTTTAGAATGAACCTTAGATCTACTCGTCGTTTCTCGTTATTTTCCTTAAAGATTTAAAATTTTACGTCAACTTTTATTGCTCTTTACTTTGATGCTTTCAATTTTTGTCAATTTGCATTATTTTAGTTTTCATGCATGGTTGTACCTTGTGCATGCATGCTTGTACTTGGTGAAACTTTGCATTTTCTTGCTTATTTTCATTAATTGCTTGCATTTACATATTAAGGCATCCGACGAGGCATCCTACCAACTTTCACTTTCATTTTTAGGATAGTTAGATATTTTATTTGCTTTATTTTTATTTTCCCTTTATTTTTCCAAGTTTGAAACACATTGAATTCTACAAGCGAATCGAATTCCGATAATACCAAGCCATGAACCTTTAATATATTCAAAACCACTAATAACAATCGATTGAGGCAAGTGAAGGACATTGCTCACCAAGACAAGGTCGTTCGGGTGCTCACCAACACTTTAGAGCCAACAAATGTAAAATATATGAATTTTAATTTTTTGTTTAGTGTTTTGATTTTTTCTATTTTTTATTTATTTTTTCCGATTGAAATAAGTGTCCACACATATTGTTTTATGGGCCTCCGGGTATGGATAAAACAACTACAATTCCTGCAATTGCTCAAAAGTTTTGCGCGTGATTTATTGCAATAGTTCTTATAAGGGGAAATATTGCATATATACATACACGATTATAAGTCTAGTTGCATAGGAAACTGGACATGAATAATCAAGATATGACTAAAAACAACAAGAACATGAAGAATTATGTTAAGCCTCACTCAGAGTATCGATCACCTGGATCTAATGACCCACCAACTGGTAACCTGTGGAGAACACATAGAGTAGCAATGCAGCCGAGAAGTTTGCTAACATGATTGTGGAGTCTGGCAGACCAATCGTACAACAGTCTTTGCCTGCACCTATGAAGGTCGGGGGTTGGCACAGGCAATCAATATTGTTCATTGGACGATCGCAAGAATCTAGAGCAACAACTTACAACGAGAAGGTGGCGGGATAAAGAGAATATCGTTGTTTATATATTGTTTATCCGACAAGTTATTATGCTTTTGTTTGTTATAGTGTAATCATGTGCATGTTCTTGAAGTTTATCTCCGGATAACATATGTGTTTCTTGTTTTTATGTTGGGGGTTAGCTTTCGGTCTTGTGTTTTAATTTTTTGTCAATAGGAGTGTTGTAACCTTGTTGGGTTTGAATTTCAATTTTGTCACACTTATTCATATTTATCAATAATATACTATGTTTGTTTGGTTAAAAAAAGGCTCAAAATAAATTAGGAGGCTTGATTGAAATTCAATACGTAATAAAGAAGATTGAAAAAGTTGGCTTGGGTTCATTTACCGCCTTGATTGTACGTAAATAGTTATGATATTTTTGATTAAACATCTGATACTTTTTTGTAAGTTTGTGGTAATTCTTGGATGAAATATATTTAAATTTATTGTGATTATCTTTTTTATTTTTTATACGTATAGTGGACGTTGAAATACTTAAAATTTACATTTTTGATACTTTTATTTAAGAAAGTGATATTGTATATTTTTTATGACCAAAAAACGACATAAGTTTTTGTGATACTTTTCCTAAATATTATGATACTATGAGTCGATATTGTTATACTATTATTTGAGACCATAATACTTTAACAATTTTTTGTGATATTTTAACAACTTTTTTACTTTAACTACATATATTATAAAAAATATAGATGTAAAATAAAAATCAAATATCATAAATATGTTATTCTCTAACTATATCTTGCAATACTAACAACATTTTGTAATACTTGAACAACCTATTTTTTGTTTTTTTTTAAACTCAGCATGTTATTACTTTAACTATATTTTGTGATACTTTAACAACATTTTGTGATACCTTAATAACTTATTATAAAAATAAAATAGATATCAAATTAGAAATTAGATATCAAATACATATGATACTTTAACTATGGTTTGTGATACTACAACAATTTTTTGTTATACTTTAACAACCTATTGTAAAAAACTTGAAACACATATAAAAAACATGTGATATTTTGTTATATTGTAAGATTCATTTGGACAATATTTTTATGATACTTTCACTCTAACATGTAGTACTTTAAGCTAAAATTTTGATATATTGACTATGAAAAGTGTATATTATGAGCAGAAACCGAAATAATATTTTCGGATACTTTAACTTGATGTTGTGATACTTTACCTTACAATAGTATATATTGCGACTAAAATTCGAAATAATTTTTGTTATATATTTACTGTAATGTGTGATACTTAAAATCGATATTGTGATACTTTAACTACATATTGTGAGAAAAAATAAAAAATAAAAATATATAATTCTTTAACTATTTTTTGTTTAAGGTATCCACTTCTTGTGATACTTAACTATATTAAGTTAAAAATAAAAATATATGAAACCTTTGTTACTTTGACCGTGTTTCTAATTTGTGAGACAGGGCCGGCTATAACAAAATCTAGCACAAACATAACTCCCCACTCATTTACCAGACAAATGAGATGTAATTTATTATGGAAAAAATAAAAAAAAAAAAGAAAAATGAATTCACCTTGGACAAAAGAGTTTTTTCAAAAGTAATTCAAAACAAGAACATCTTGTTGGCAATCATCTCCGGCCTGTGCTCAAAACAAAACAATTTCATCTGAAAAAATACTATAAATATTTTATAAAAAACATCATTTTAATTCGAGAATTACCTCTAGCAAACATTCATCAATTTCCAATATTTCATTGTCCACTTCAACTAAAACAACAAAAGAGATCAACAAAAATTACAAGTATATTAAAAAAAATGACTCCTTTTTGTTTGATTTTCTTTACTTGAATAATACACTGAAACTACAAAATGTAGTATGGGGCACTCGAAAAATAGAAACATAATAATTTATCACTCTAACATAAGCACAACATAGTCAATCTATGATGTTAATTAAGAAAAGTAATTTAATTGCAAACCAAAAATCAATTTAATTGAAACCAAAGTCTTTACGAGGCTCTACGACAAACGCTTCTTTCTTCTCCTTTTTCTTAGCAGTCACAACAACAAATTCACTCGTATTTGCAAACAAATTCACTCGTATTTGAAAAAAAAGAAAAAAGAAAAAAGAAAAAGAAGGCTAATTTTTGTTTGTTTTTATTTTTTAACTACAAAATCGGATGTGGACGTGGAATTAATTTTTCTTTTGAAATTGTGATTGAAGTTGTCGGGGAAATTGGTTTGGTAAAGTTATATGTGGTAGATTTGACCAAATATTCCAAATGTAGACGGGTCGTTAATTTTGTAAACGAACGTCAAATTATTAATCTACGTTTCGAGTAGATTATTGTGGTATATTTACTTTCACAAATTTATTAATCTACGTTTCGAGTAGATTATTGTGGTATATTTACTTTCACAAATCCGTATTTGGGTGAGTGAAAAGTCATTAATCTACGTTTCGAGTAAATTATTGTGGTATATTTACTTTCACAAATTTATTAATCTACGTTTTCGAGTAGATTATTGTGGTAAGCAGATAAGAAATGTTCGATATATGAATGTTATTCATTATTTTATGGAAATCAAATTATTAGAGATGGTGGACCGCAAACTATTTAATTCATTGGGCTTTAATTAGTTTGGGTCTCTTTTGAATGTTTCTAAGTCTTTCTTATTGAGCAAAATAAGGAGATTGACTTGTATTAGAATTCATAATTTCTATAGATTTCCTACCTTGTTTAAGGGTCCCTCAATACATACATCAAAACATGTTTCTAAGAGAGCTCTCGCATACATATCATAATCCTACCTGCCTCACGCATCATATAGCTTGCAGTTAGGATTTTGATCAGTTGTCTGCCTAATTCTCGTTCGCCAGGTTAAAAACACAATACATACATCAAAACATGTTTTTAAGAGAGCTCTCGCATACACATCATAATCCTACCTGCCTCACGCATCATATAACTTGCAGTTAGGATTTTGCTCAGTTGTCTGCCCAATTCTCGTTCGCCAGGTTGACTGAATTGTCTGCTCCGTTCAGCTCCGTTCAGCGTTGTATCTTGGGAGGTTCATTGCTACCAAACTGTGAGCACGTAGTACGGGACAATAAGAATATTAAGGAAAGAGTTCGCTAGCCTCGACGGTTAACTTTTTCTTCCGTTTCGTTATTAAATTATATTATATATTTATTATGTTTATATATAATATATTTGCTCGATTGCGTTAGATCTGTTAGTTCAATTATTCCCCGATATTATCGGAATATATTACTCTTTACCCAATAAAAGGAAAGACTAAAGAACGAAAAAGATAATGGAAAGGTAGGGAGAGGGGATTTGAAGCCCTAGCCTCATATTTGGGTGTTATTTATTCTCCTTTTGCATTTGGTGAACAATGACCAACGAGCGACGTATGAAGGCATGCAACAGTCGTTGTGTGTGTGTGTGTGTGAGAGAGAGAGAGAGAGAGAGGTGATTCAAATGACATTTTTTTTATTCATTTCTGACGCCGATGGACGGTGGTTGCTGACGGCGGATAGTAATGACTGACAGGATTTGTGTAAGTGTTGAAGTGATTGAGAGTGAAGATGGAGGAGAGATTTCATCCTAGTGTGATTTTAGATTTAGGGCTTAATTTTTGTTTTATACAGTATTAATGTGCATGGGACAGGTCAACTATAGCAGGTCAAATATATGAATATAATAAAAAATTCTCCTATATATATTAACTAGTTTAACACCCGTGTATTACACAGGACTTATTAAAAAATATTTGTGATAACTACAGAATTTTAAATATAAAATAAAAATTAAAAGGATGTATTATAACATGTGCCTTGTACTTTTCTAATCTATTTAATTATTATAATTATTAAATAACTTTTATTTTAATGTTAAGATTAAATTTTTTAATAATTTTATTTACATATTAGTAAAAATTCAAAAGATGTCCACTCTAATCTAATATCTATTAATTAATTATTATTATTAAATTATCTTATATAATATTTAGATTAAATTCGTTAATAATTATTTGTTACGTAATTTGAAAAACTCGAAAGATGACATAGTCAGCCCGTGTCCTATTGTATCAATGTCTCATCAACATAATTAATAATTATTATTATTATATAATTTTATATTGTTATATATAGGTTGAATTTAATATTTAGTTACATATATTGTTGAAAATAACTCTTAATTTACCTATATAAAATATTGAAATTGGAATAATGAAATTATTTTAACTTTTATTATAAATACAACTTATTTAACTATTTTTATAATAAGGTTTTATATAATTAAAGCTATTTCATATATAATTTGTTTTTAAATCAAAACAACTAATGTTGATCTTATCTACTAATTATATATGACTTATTTATATTGTTATATTAGGAGAATAAATAGAAAGTATTGAATTAAATAAAAGAGAAATATTGAATTAAGCAAAATATAACAAAAGGAAAAACTAAATTAGGCAAGATATAATAAAAGAAAAATATTAAATTAGGTAGATATTAGGCTCGGATGACACATAAGCAACCGAAGCACCATAATTTTTTATTTTCCAAACAAAGCGTACGAATCAAACACATATGTTAGGAGGATTTTGCATTAATATATAGAGGTGATGTAGAATCCTCCTATCCTATGTGTCCGTTCTCCATAATTTGTTAGGTCCGAAAATAATTCTGGTGCTTCGGTGTCACCAAACCTAATATCCACCTAAATTAGTATTTTTCTTTTATATATTTTTACACAATTCAATATTTCTCTATTATTTTATATTTCCTAACTTGATATTTCTCTTTTATTACATGTTACCCAATTCAATATTTTCTTTATCATATTTTGTCTGATTTAATATCTTACTTTTATTATACTATATAAAAAAAAGTCATATTTAATTAGAGAAAAAAAATAAGTTGAATTAGTTTGTATTTATAACAAAAGTTGATATAATTTTATTTTTAGAATTTTAAATATTCTATTGAGAATACGAGTTATCAAATCATTACAAAAGAGAAATAAATATAAAATATATAAACTTAAATTTGGATATCTAATTCTAATATAATGCATTGGGAATAACATTAAAAATATACATGAAAAACTATTACGTCAAAAGAGAGAGAGAGAGAGAGAGAGAGAGAGAAAACAACAACAACAAAATAATAATAATAATAATAATAATAATAATAATAATAATAATAATAAATTTCTACACCTAAAAAAATAAATATTAAATATATTCTAAACCTCCTTATCTAATTCCAATATAATGTATTGATAGACATATTATTTATCTACATGAATAAATTAATGTCTTACGCAGAAAAAAAAAAAGAAATATAAAATAGTCATAAAAAAATAATATTACATATACTACAAGTTAGATATACGACGTTTTTTAATAGAATTGTCAGTGACTTATAGATCTTAATTTTTTATATCACATATTCACATGCATCAATCGGGTGTTGTATGCTTTACATTTTTACAAACTCAATTATATGGGTTTCCTTTCAAGTATAAGGTATTTTACTATATTTTACAACTAATTTTGTGACTCCCGGTAAAAATATTTAAATAATCATTATTGTAAAATTCAATCTTACTTTAATTAGAACAAATAATGTTCTTATTTATTCTGAAGAATAATCATTGTGTAAATAGAAAAACAATGTTACGATTTGTGTGTACCATTTTCAATATTATTCATTTAGTATTTGTAATTAGTGTATTTTTTTTAAATCCCACATAATATGAGGGTGTTAAACTAATAATTTTCTCTTTAAAGAATGGTGTTGTATAAGTATTTGTATTCATATAAAATTATAGATAGCATGTGTTATTTATAATAATAATAATAATGATATAGTAATAATAACTAGTTTTTTTTACACATGTGTGATGCACGGGTAGAAAGTTAAAATATTAAAATAAAAATTATATTAATATTACTTTTATTATTATCTACTATGTGAAGATATAAATAAATAGAGAGGTAGAGATGAAAATAAATAACTAAAAAATCCACACTACATAAATTATAGATCGAATTCACATTATATATATGAACGTTGATATTATACTGTTTAGTGAATACTTTTTTGTACATTACATTATTGGTCACATTCGATTCCGAATAGTCATCACCACAAACTAATATCCTCAAACCCTTTCGATGGGTGACATGCGACAAATCAACATATAATTGATCATAACTGAATAAGAGATTTTTCGAATAAAGGTCGGCGTTCGAAAGTGATTGACCATTTCTCTTGTTTATCGTCATCGCATATGAAATAATTAGCAAAATTTGCCTTTGTTTAAACTTTGAAATATATTCTAACGTCAGAAGGCGTTAAGACTCATGTGGGAAAGCAACACCTATTCGCCTGCTTTTACACCAGTTAGAATTTTGCATTCAAGGACGTGCGTGGAAAGTCTTGTAACAACCAATCTCGTCCCGTTACATAATCTCATGGAGTGGTCTATGTTCCTCGATAACAGAATGGGAGTTCCCACCTTCAGATGCAATTTGTGATTGGGCACCCCACATACCATTTTAGAATTCAGGCGTGCAAATCACTCAAAAAGTCATTCTACCGTCAGACTAAAAAAAATTAAATAATCTCATAATCTAAATTTACAATTACACACAATTCATTCATAAAAGAATTAATAAAGTAAACTAAACTAATCCATGTGAATGGAAATTAAAATAAAATTTTCAAATCTCTACATTACCAGATGCATGTTTTTGATTAAATTAGCAGATAATACATTTAAATTACATAGTAATATAATAAGATATTATTCTAATATATTAATTCAATTCAAAATTAATAGAGTATATTCATACATACACATATATATAAAATTAATGAGCTTTTCACTTCAAATTACGATTAAAAACAAATTTAATTTACTCTACGATTTATAATATATTATAGATTAAATTAAATTATTCTACATTAATATGTGAAAAAAGTACTTAAAAATTAATAAAAATATATACTTAACAATTTAGAGGCCCAATTATTTTGAGTCTAATTTAAAATATAATAAGCCCAACCATAGATCTGGATCCAAGCCTATAACATGACCAGATAACCCTAGGTATAAAGTTGGTAACCTTAAAAAAATTGAAGTATATTGAATTTGGATCAATACATTACCGGATACATGATTTTAATTAAACACAACAGCTTATTAACATTACCAGACAATACATTTAAATTAACATAATATTAGAATAAGATATTAGTCTAATATCTTATTTAAATTCAAAATTAATAAAGTATATACATACATACACATACACACTCTATTTATATACTTTAAAAACGAATAAAATTATTATTCTAATATCTTAGTTCAATTTAGAATCATATAATCAAATAAAATATCCAAAATTATTATTCTAATATCTTATTTCAATTCAAAATTAATTATAGTATATACATACATATACATATGCATACATAAAAAAAATACAAATACTTATAATTTAAAGTAAGAAAAAAGAATATAATGTTACTAAATTAATAATTAAAATAAATAACTAAGTTTTAAAAAGCAAAACAAAATAAAAGAAAATACATAGACATATTAATTAAATATTATATTATATATAGAAAATGTTTAAATTATTTATTTTCTATAGATAATAGTTTAAATTTAATTATTTTAGAAATACAAATAAAATATTGTTTAGAAGCTCAATTTATAATAATAATAATAATAATAATAATAATAATAATAATAATAATAAATTAAGACATTCGATTATCGAACAACTTGACATTGATGTTCTTTGTAACACCAGTAATTCGCGGAAGTTGGAGCTAGAGTACCTTTCTGACCCCAGGATCCAACACCAGTGAGTCTAAAGCTATCCTTTCTTGGGTAGCCTCCCGTGTGGACCAGGCCATAGGCGGTCCCGTGACGGACGGTAAGTCTAGAGAGCGAATCAGTCTCATAGAATGGGGAAGGTTAACACCTAACCTATCAATAGTCATTTCTTCCTCCATATTACTATATCTCTAGAGTCAATAATTTTATATGCGGAACTACTGAACTCAATCACTTGCTGCCGTTACTCTTCAGTTTTCTGGGATTAAAAAAATTCAAAAAAATAGCCACTGAGGCCGCCGTTTCGGTTAAAACCGACTGATTTTCGGTTAACCGACGGTTAAATCTCCAACGGCTAACCGACGGTTAAATCTCCAACGGCTATTTTTTTATCTTTGATCTCTAATGGCTATTTCATAAAAGTTGTTGATTTCAAATGGTAAAAAACCAGCCGGTTTAACCGTCAATTTCTTTTCCCGGTTAACCGACGGTTTCGGTTTGCCAGAATTTGAAACCAAAATCGAACCACCTAAATTCAGAACCAATACTGAACCGCCGGAATCCAGTTTACAGTTTTGAACTGTTAATCGGAACCGTTGACCGGAACCGACAATGACACCTTTAACTGAATTCGTGGGATTTTCTTGCACCAGAAACAAACATGTGATTAGTTTTGCAAAGGGTATTTAAGGTGATATCTTGTTTGAAACTTTAAAAACCTTTGATTTATTTTGTAATGTGAATAAAGTTGAACATTTTATATGTAATTATCCCCAATTTGTAAGGCTGGCAAATTTTTTAGTAGTGAATGGAATTTAGATAAAATAAAAGTTGCACAGTTGAAAACTATCGTTAACCCTAATTATGATTTGTTTATAAATTATAGTTTTTAAGTTTTACAAGAAATAGAATAATTATTTTCAATTGAATTAAGTATATTGTTATAAGTATAATTAAGTTTTTATTTGTGACAACCTATACTTTTATCCAAATTGCAAACAATCTTAAGGTTATTTTATTAGGCCAAAATTAAAATTAAATGGTTGTGTTAAAATAGCAAAAACGCAAAAGTTTGAAATTTTTCCTAATAATAATAATAATAATAACAATAATAATAATAATTTCAAAATAAAAATAAATGTTCATAACCTTCCTCTTTTGAATTATAATAATAGAGTGTGACATGTATGTCGGTTGTTGATTTTCATCGCATTGACGCGTCCACTTGCAGCTACATATATACATACTAGTTTAACATCCGTGTATTACACGAGATTTATAAAAAAATAAAATATAAAAAATATTTGTGAAAATTATAAAATTTTAAATTTTAAATAAAAAATTGAAACGATGTGTTCTCAACACGTGCCCTGTTTAATTTATTAATTATTATAATTATCAATTAATATTATATTTTAATGTTTAGATTAAATTCATCAATAATTATATTTACGTACTTATAAAAATTCAAAAGATGTCACATTTTCAACCCGTCTCTAATCTATATTAATTAGTTAGTATTAACTCATTATATTTTTATATTTAGATTAATCTTGTTAATAATTATAGTTACATACTTTTAGAAATTCAAAATGTATCATTCTCGTAAGCCTTCTCGTATTGTGACATTATCTATAAATATTAATTTATTATTATTATTATTATTATTATAATAATAATTATTATATATAATTTTATTTTTTTTATGTTTAGATTGAGTTCATTACTAATATTTAGTTACATACTCCAATTATTGCAAATATATCATAATTTACGTATACAGAATATTAAAAATTTCAAAAATAAATTATTCAACTTTTATTATAAATACAATTTATTTAATTATTTTCATAAATAAATTTTTTTGTAACTAAAACTATTCCATATGTAGTTTGTCTTTTAATTAAAATAACTAATTTAGATTTTTTTTCTACTAATTATATATGACTTATTTATATTTTTATACAGTATTAGGAGTATAAAAGAAAATTATTGGATTAGACAAAATATAAGAAAAGAAAACTATTAAGTTAGGCTAAATATAATAAAAAAATATATTAAATTAGGCAAGATACAATAAAAAAAATATTAAATTAGGTATATATTAGACTCGGATGACAAATAAGCAAGCACATCCCCAATTTTTTTTATTATCTAAGCGAAGTATACGAAGTAGACGCATAGATTAGGAGAATTCTGCACTAATATATACTCTTGTTTAACACTTGTGTATTACACGGGACTTATCAAATATAAATATAAAAAGAATTTGTGGTAATTACTGAATTTAAGTCTATAATAAAAAATTAAAATAATGTATTTTGAACTCGTGACTTGTACATATCCAATCTATTTATTAATTACTATAAATATTAAATAATTCTGTATTTGATGTTTAATTAAATTCATTATTAATTCTAGTTACATACTTACAAAAATTCAAAAGACGTCACATTCTAAACTCGTGTCTAATATCTATTTTATTAAATATTATTACTAAATCTTTTTAATATATTAATATTTAGAAAAAATTTATTAATAATTATTAGTTCCATAGTTTGAGAGATTAAAAAGATGCGATACTCTAGAACATTGGGAAAATCTTGAATGGACAAACAAAATCAATATGCCATTTCCATGATGTGTGAATTGATTAGATGAAGAAGATATTATAAACGTATATATAGTAATATATAAAAATATTTGACTTGGCTAGGTCAATATTTCTGAAATCTATACTTTCCATAAAGGCTGAATTTGATTTAAAAACGGGTCAAAAATTATATGTTTCTTAAATATTTAAGTAACCCACACCACTTTTTACTTTTATAGGCCAATTCTTTATGACCACAAATCCTCCCGGGTGAGTACGAAAATAGGTCAAAATCTTGTATAATAAAAGATTTAGTGCCAAATGTTCAGCAAAACTTATGTTAACAATATGATTTCATACATCATAATCCAAATGATATCTACATATTTTATTTTAATTATCTTCTATCTCTGCTCGTGAAATTGTCTATATTTGCATCATCCCAGGAAAAGTTCGAACCTTTAAATTAAAACTTGTAATGGTCCTCTAAAGTTAATCTCAGACTGAAAGACCCACTTTAGTAATCAACCAAAAGCCCAATCAAGGATATGATGGGCTCACGTACTATGAGCGGCCCAATTGGAAAGCAATATCTTAAGCTAGTTTGATAACTACCTGGACCAAGCTTTAACTAACTGGGCCAGTGGTTATCAACCTCCGTATGACTAGGTGTTGAACTGGTTAATAACCGGCAAGTTAATTAATTTACAGTTAATAACTAGTAGTTAAATTAACCGATTCAACAATAATCGTAACCTAACTGGTTGAAAATCAGTTAAGATTACAATTAAACCGATTAACCGAACTAACGGTTAACCGCCGATTTTTTTAAAGCATTCGATCGACTGCTGTATCGACTGAAGGATAGAGTCGAATTGGTTTTGCGAAGGACAGTCGATCGACTGAAAAGACTGTCGATCGACTGCCTAGCAGTCAGTCGTTTTTTTTTATTTTTATTTTTTGAAAAAAATAAGTTTAAAAAAAAGGACTTGATTTTAATTCTAATATTAAAAATTAAGAACCTAACTTTTAATATTAGAATTAACTTGCCTACGTATCCTCGTAAATGAATCAAAGTCCACAAAGTTCGATTTTTTTTGAAAAAAATAAGTTAAAAAAAAAGGACTTGATTTTAGTTCCAACAACTCTCGTTCGTCACACTTCTTCCTCTAGCTGCGTGGTCTGTAGTGGATATCTGGTTCACCGCTTTAGTATCAGCACTATGGCTTTTGAAAAGAATTATATGGGCAGTTAATTCCCGCGTAATACAACTTGAATCGAGAAGGTTGATCAATTCCAACAAGTTTTGCTTTTGAATTAGAAACTTAATCCCGCGGATACATATAATTCAAAAGAATATGTGAGTGATTCATGTCTTTCTTTTATCAAAGGTTCTATCAATTGATATCTTTTCACAAATAATTGAAACTCGATTTCATCATGCCCCTTATGCCCTGGGCGACACACATGCTACAATGGTTGGGACAAAAGGTCGTGATCCCGCGAGGGTGAGCTAACCTCAAAAACCCTTTTTACACTTCCTATTAGTAGTGATTGGGTCTACTTCACTGGCGGATAAGACTTTGGTATTTCCCATCGACGTTTCTATGCTTAGTCTGATATTCAAATCCAAATAATGAATTATATATCGAGACACTGGGTTTTCGCGTGTTGCCACATCAAGGTTGGAAACAACACTAGATCATCGAAACCCATTTCCACTTTGGGCCATAAATTTGTACTTATCGCCACATCAAGGTTGGAAATAGCAATAGCTCATCGAAACTCATTTCCACTTTAGACCATTAATTTGTGGTTATCGGTGCAATCCCCTCTTCCCTTTTGCAAAGGGACCTCACTTTCAAAGCAATGACACATTACAACTTACAAACACCAAAATATCACTTCTTATAGAAGGTAAGTTGTTTGATGGAAACTGTGTACTAAAAATCATACAAAATTGATACAATCACGCTACCCCAAAAAATTAAAACGGGATTGCGTATAGTGGAATCTCCCATGTGTCTTTATCACTCAACTACTCTCCCCCATATAGTAATATTATTTTTTTATGAAAAAAAGACACCACTCTCAATCAGTTTCAATTCCATAATCTTAATTTATCACATCTAATTACAAGTTTACTAACCGAACATCACCTCAAAGGTCACTATCAAAATTTCATCCCACTGCATTATTTAATTTCTATTTAAAAAGAACATTGATTTGATATGGTCATTATTTTATAAAATCATTGATATTATCGCCAAAATAAAAAGAGTAGAATCACACACCTGTTGATTATATTGCATCCAAAGGAAGGACACTAGTGATGAAAGAAAATAAGGAGAATTTGTACAAAAATATACATTTGAACTGCGTACAAGACGTTACCCTACAAGATTAGCGTAAGTAATAATAAACTCTTACACCACTAATGAAGGACTAAGATGAAAAGACATTATATAAGGAGTTCACATAGAATGAGTATAAGACTACATAGAATGAGTATAATAAGTCAGTTTACAAGACTAGGTTGGGTAATAGTAAGTCTCCTTCAAACAAGACTAGACTAGGTGATAATAAGTTGTTGATTATATTGCATATGAACGAAGGACTAACTATGGATGAAAGGATTGCACCAATAGTGATGGAAGAAGGCGAATAGAATTTGTACAAAGAGTTCACTTGAAACGAGTATATGACTAAAGCTTAAAATATTAAACCACGCCTAATCTTGTAAGCTTGGCCTGATCTTGTAAGCTTTAGTCATATACTCGAAAGTGATTCTTACTAATTAAGACCAAATAGTTATAAAAAAATGTCAATTAACAATTACTATTTTTCAATAAAACAGGTAAGATAAACTATTACAATAGACCACACGAACAAGAAATATGTTTCTACTTACTAAAAAACAGATCCATAATTAAGTTCAACAAGTTATTTACTCAATGAAAAACAAGTTAACATTAAGCATGAGAAATTATTTATAGTGTTTAATTTGAAAGGAAAGATAAATAATTGGTAAGTCTAAGATAGCAAGAATTAGTATTAAAGCTAACTCAATAGACTTATTCTTATTCTTGGAAATTAAAAAAAAAAAAAACACGAATGCTTACCTTGAGTATTTCGACCGATTTGGATTCAAAGAATTATCTCACTAATTAAATATAAAAAAACAAACAAACAACACAACAACTACTCTGTAACACTCATGCATATATGAAACTCGCATCGTGTTTATAGCATAACCCATTCGCCAAAACTAAGAAATTTACTAATGCCAAGTGTATCCACATGTCTCATTCATGGTTAATAAAGATTTTAATGTTGACGCGAATTTTCGCACGAAGATTATTATTAGTGTGACACATTGCGTTATAATGGTTGGTTACGCACTGTGTAATTGATATTGTATCCATATAATTAGAATTTTAATTATCCGACGTTTACGATAGGTGATTTTTATTAATTCTATGATACCATTTTTTTTTATATTATTTGATCTACACGATTGACGGTGCTGATAAATTACACTACTTGTTTCTAAATATTCTCACAAAACTTTAATATTTTATTATATATCGATTTTTTCTATTGTATTTTATGAATTGTAATTTTTGTTTGTTACATCTTATTTTTTTTATTGATATTATATATTAAGTTATATTTTGAGGAAAAAAATTATTATTTTATATTAAAAATAACTCAAAAAAATATATTATTTTATATGAAAATAAATTTTAAGTAAGTTTTTTACACTAATTTTTTATTTATATTATGTAAAAACCACTTAAACACAAATGAAAATGAAAGTTAAAATTTTCTTATTCGCGAGAACATAATCAATTTTCTAACCCGTACGATACCACTCTCCCCTCTCTCTACGATGAGAAAGAATCCATTGTTTTATCGAAGAAGAAAATTTTAATTTGTTTAAGTGATTTTTTGCCACCAAGTTTTTATTTTTATTATGTAATTGACCGATATTTTGATCGGTGTTTCCATGTAAATAGAAAATAACTTTTGTTTTCTATATAAATAGAAATTATCCAACTTTAACAGTGATATTTACTAATTATTTGATACCTTATTTTTCATTTATATTATTTGATCTACATGATAGACGTTGATGATTCATTTGACTATATTCTTACAATAGTTTAACATTTTATTATATACTATCATAAAATTTTATCTATTCGTTGTTTTTCATTGTTTTCCATTTTATTTTATACTATCTTATACCCGTTATTTTATAACAAAATGTTCATCATAAATAAATATCATTATAGGTAAAAGTATATATATTTAATTTTCTCACAAATAATAAATTATCCATACAGATTTTAATTTGATATTCGACTACAACAAAACTGTCAAATTTCAACGGAAAAAATATCCGTTGGAATGCCTAATTCCAACGAAATTTCCAACAGCCATTACAATTTGCGTTAGAATTTATTTTACAGATTGACAATTCCAACGAAAATTAACCAATGGAACTTCCATTGGGATCTGTTTTCTGTAGGAATACCGTTGGAATTTGGTGATTCCAACGGCAAGTTTTCCAACGACAAATTATATTCCGTTGGAAATTTTGTTCATTCCAACGAAAATTTGTATTGAATTCCAACAAATATTTTCTGTTGAAATTTGACAGTTTTGTTGTAATTCAGTCAATTCTGGACCAATATTAAATTTTCCATACTGATTTCAAATTTGGATATTCAATTAATTCTGGACACGCATAACACAACTAAATAAATTTCTTATTGCAGCTTGGGACGACTATAATTTATATATTGGATGAACATTAGTTTGTTTGGAATTTCGAACTCAAAATATGCTTAATCCGTCTTTTGATATAATTTTTTATTATTGATACATTTTATATTAAGAATGTACAGTAATAAATATTCTTATTTCTCATGACGACTACGAGTGTATATGACTGTTATTATTTTCTTGAAATAATTTATTTTATCCCATCTATGCATTTTTCTAAAGTATGTAGTGAAACACAATGGTATAAATTTTGATTTTGCTGAAAAATAGATTGAAATCGAAAGTTAATGGTAATAAAAGGGTTGAAATCATATTGTGATATACTTGAAAAATTAAAATTTTACACCATATAATTACAGTATTTAAAATTTTACTTATATATATACACACACATATATTTATATATATATATATATATATATATATATATATATATTGTAATATTAAATGCCCGTGTATTACACACGGGTATTGTGCTAGTATCTAACATACTTTGTGGCATATTTAGAGTTGTGACTTCGTACGTAATTGTATCAAAATATATATTCGAAGTCTAAATATTAATAATAACTAAATTTATTCATCAATGTTAAAATTAGTGATTTTATGATTTTATCTATAAAAAGTAAATTAATATTAAAATTTTATATATATATATATATATATATATATATATATATATATATATATATATATACGCGTCTGACACGTGTTGCAGGCGTGTCCACATTCACGGAGTGTCCGACTCGATTACGTGGTCAAAAATGAAGTGTCCGCGCATCATAGCTGACAGACAATACCCGTCAATAAATGCTGACGGGTAAGTTTATCCCATCAACATACACTTACCGACGCCAAAAATGGTGACGGGACCCATCAGTAAAAATGATACTGGCGGGTGTGCTGATGGTTATAATAGTGTTTGATATATACCAAATTATTTTTTTTTTCGTATGCACTTTTTCGATTTATTGTTTGTATACTTTTATTTTTATTTATTAATATGTACTATAATGACTTAAAAAAAAAACCTTTTATAGTCAAATTAAAAATTTATGAATATACAAAAGGATAAATTCTAACTTTTATATATACAGAATCAATTTTTTTTCTTAGTTTGATCACATAAAATTTGGGTAAGATCCGATTAATCTATTCAAAATTATTTTTTTATACAGTAGTGCATATTTTATTTGCAACAAATATGTTTTTGTATATGATTGATTGTTTGTGCAACAATATTCGTGCAATGTCATTTCATAAGTTTTACTGAATAAGAAACTGAAATAATTTCAGAAAATCTTTCACGACTTATTGTAAGAAATCACCAAGAAGTCATAACAGATAAATTAGTTGTTATCACCCAAAATGGGTAGCGATTTCATAGCTAATTAATGTGCAATTTTACGTATACCCACAAATTTGTCCAAGATTTATTTGCATATTTGGAAAAAACACACACACACACATATAAATAAAAGATAGTTGAAAAGTTAACAAAATGTAAGTTTGAGATTTAAGATTTTGAATTACAGTTAAAAATAATAATAAATAAAAGAGAACTGAAAAATCAACAATTGTAGGTTGTTTGTACCAAAAATTGGAAGAAATTAAAACAGTTGATACATACATACATACATACATACATATATATGTGTGTGTGTGTGTGTGTGTGTGTGTGTGTGTGTGTGTGTGTGTGGAAAAGTCTACAGTGCCTCAAGGCACTGCCACTGCCCCCACTAAAAAGTTTATAATTGATCTAATGGTCCCTATTAAAAGCTATTAAGTGAAAAATGGTGTCGTGAAGACACCGTACAAGTTCCTTATACACACATAAATATATATATAGTATTATTAATTTACTTGTAAAAATGTTATCAAGTAAATTTGTTGATAAATTGGTTGTTGATAAATATTTACGACAAATATAAAATCTTTATTGCATACCTACAGTTTACTATCGATAAATAGGGAAATCTTTGGTGATGCCGGTTATTGAGAAATCTTTGGTGATGCCGGAAATCTTTGGTGATGCCGGTTATTGGTTGATAAGTTTTGAGAATATACATTTTTGTCAGATCGTACTAACGAATTATTCGGCCAAAACTTCATACCACTATATTATAGTACAAAAAGCAATAAATTATAGTAAAAAAAAAATACATTATAGTACAAAAACTAATATATCATAACATGGGTCAGATATTTATGAAAAAACAATATTTTTGAGTAGCAAAATTAATACATTATAATATCAAATCAAATAACCAAATTGATGATAACACATCGATCTACCTTAACACAAGTATTTGTTATATATTAATATATTGGTGTTTGTAAAATCCAGTTGCAGTAAATTTTGTCCGTAAAGTCCAAACATTTTGCAATGCATTAGAGGGGGCGGGGAGTAATTTTCTAAACAATTTAGATTTTAGAAAATATTAAAATATCCATGATGTTTTGGGATCTGTATAATACAAACATTAAACATATATATAGATTATCTTATATTCCGACTATGTGATACAAATAACAATATTAATATGAAAACCCATTGAGAATATCTCTAAAATATTTGTGATATTGAAATATTATTATCTTAGGCATCAATCTCAAGGATTAAAGTTATTTAGGGATCTTGCTGCTAACAAAGATCCTTAGGCATGGTTGAGATTAACTCCATGCACGTGATAGTTAGGACCACTAATCCACTTTCCTAACCTCAAACTCTGCTAATTAAGAGTCTTTGGCTGCCACGCTATTTTGTTTATTTTACCAAGCAACAAACACTGCTTCTTAAATATTATTTGGCCATCATATATATTTGCGAGCACTTTAATAAAACAATATTAAGATCCATATACACTTTGGTCCCTCTAGATTTGATGCATATACCAGATTTCTTGATTTGTGCACGAGATTGTCTGCTCAATTATAATGTTTATGTTCTACATAACTGAATTCACCACGTTTTTATGTCCTGCAGTAACATGTAGGAACATTTTTTTTTTTTTTTAAATAGCGACAAACAACGACAAGAATCAATAATAATATTCTGAAATATAATATGCGTGATTTCTCGAGTTTATTAAATTAATATTATAATTTTAAATTCAAATTGGCAAAATAATACCAAAAAAAAATATTGACTTTTTATGTCGGGACGCCACTACGAACGGCGTCCAGTCTGTCGAAAAATAGCGGGACGCCACTACGAACGGCGTCCCGGACCTTTAAAAAAAATATTTTGGGGTTAAATTGTTAAAAAAAAACACTTGAGAGAGCGAGTTTGTAAAATTATTTCTTTTACGATTAAAAATAAAGATAGACAATTATTTCTCCCCGGGACGCCAATCAGAGTGGCGTCCCGCTCTCCTCATGTTTTTTGAGAAAACATCCCGGGACGTCCCGCTCTCCCAAATTTTTTTTTACAATTTAACCCCAAAACTTTTTTTTTTTAAAAAAGGTCTGAGACGCCGTTCGTAGTGGCGTCCCCAACGTAAAATGTCAATATTTCTTTTTTTGGTATTATTTTACCAATTTAGATTTAAAATTATAATATTAATTTAATAAACCCTGATTTCTCTAGATACACATTCATAATTTAACAATAGTAGTGAACTATTGGTTTTTTTTTTTTTTTTTGAATAATGATACATTTATTCATGAAATATGGAGGCTAATTATAAAAACTACCCTGAAGTTTAGTCTGATTAAATAAAAGACCCACTTATCTTTTAATCACTTTACAAGTACCCTTTTGAGGATAAGACAAAAATACTAATATTTTTTTGTAATTACCCCTAATTGTAATTCTTGAGCAAATTGGGGAAATTATAATGCACATATACTTTTTATTTAAGCCTTGTGCTTCCTAATGAGGGAAAAAAAAAGGAAGAAATGGAGGAGAGCTATAGTTATAGAGGCATGGGAAGATGATTGATGAAATGGAGAAAAATGTTGAAATATATGGACAATAGTAATGAGCTCCACATGGGTAGACCTCAAAAATGGCATAAGAATGGACCTGGACTTATGGGCTGGTCTTAGCAAGTCCATATAAAAATAGAGAATATAATAATAAATTAAAGCTTTCTATTTTCAAAAGAAGCTTTCTAATTTACTTAATTAAGTGTTAAATCAACTATAGTAATTAAGCTCTCTGAAAAAACTTTAGTAAATGTCGAGGCATCTCTTGATTTCTTAGGTAACACATTCTGAAAAAGTAAAAGCTTAGGGAGATTTGACTTGAATGAGAAAAAAAAAACAGCTTAGTTAGAAAATATAATAATAATTCTATATCTCATTCTTTCAAAAATTTCTTCATTTTCCTTTCATATCAGTGGGACCCTTCTCTTTAACAAATTGTCTCATACTGAAATAAACAATATTCTTTTGTTGAGGTGACTCCAATACATAAAGCCTATATCGGTTGTGTGTTTTTTTTTTTCCAAAATCCAAAGCCAAAATTTTAATTTGTGGATATGACTATGACTAGCAAGCATACCCTCAAATTTTTATATTGCCATGTTTAAAAAATAATGGAGAAAAACATTTTAGGAGTATCTAGTTTATAGATTCACCACGAAAAAAAGTGGGCCTGGTTTGTCTTTTATCTTGCTTTCTTCTTCTTTTTGCTAAATCATTTTTCCTTTTATAATACAATTTTTTTCAAACCTATTACCACAAGTTAAATCACACAATGTATCTAAAACTCCCTATAATTGTGGTAATTATGTCAATTCACTGCCACTAAAGTCCAATTTCGCCCTTATTTAAATTATTCAAAATTCGAGTTCACACTGATTATATTTTGGTGCAATTTGTTATCACATTGCTTTGCTAATCTAACTATGTCTTGGGCAAATCATTTTCTTTCTTTTTCCCCCCTCTTTTCTAGTTACAACTGCACACATATTGTGCACATGGGATGCATAGGATTGGAATGATTAGCAAGGGCATATAGGGTTTGTAAAGCATTCATATCTTTCAAAGACATGGTGATGGTCTTGTTGAAAAGAGATGGTTTGCCCATTGAATAAAATAAATGTTCATTCCTCTCTCTTTCTTGTCTTTTTCCTATTGTACCTTGCAGTGTAATAATCACACATCTCCATTTATTTCCTAATTTTGCTCTTTAATGTTTCTAGATCATTTGTATATAATTCAGCAAACTTTCAATGGAACCTTCATTCTTAGAGAGGACTATAATTAAATTTAACTAATTAAGTAATAAAACAAGATTTCTTTCTTTTTACCCCCTCCGATTCAATATATAAGTCCTTTAGAATTAAAACACAAGTATCAAAAAATTAATAAAAATATCAAACATACCCCACAATAATACATCTACTATTAATTAATGTTAATGGGAAAATAGAAACATAAAAACAATTAATACATATAACAAAGGGTGAATTTGGAATTCATCCCAATAAATTACCTTAAAAAACATTAAATGACAGGTGTACTATGTAGAAGGCCACGGATATGGACACCTCGTTTATAAATTTTAGGATGATTGGATTAAATTATCGAATATTATGTCAATATTCTGACTGAAAATTTGAACGCATTGAACATTAGCACGTATTTTAAAAAATGAATATTCAACAAATGTTCACATATTTAGTTCAAACATTAATAAAATCTTCAAACATTTGAACATTCTAAAATTTATAATGTTTGATGTTCTCGTTCAATTTTGGGGTGTCAAATTTCCAATTGCTGTGGGGTTACTGTGACAGGTTTATAGGGGGAAAATTAAGGAATAAAAGTGTGTAGTGTATGGTCTATATCACCTCCTTTTTCTATCTCTTTTTTTCTTTTTTTAAGAAAAGAAAAAAAAAACTTTTTTTTTCTTCAATTGAATTATTTTCTGATCAGGTGCTGCATAGCTGTAAGATATCCAACATTTATTCTCTCTCTTTTTTGAGTTCCTATTTCATTTTATTTTTATTGATTTGATATCAGAGCCACTGGCTCAATCATGCTGCAGCAAAGCAATACTTAATTATTTATAAAATTGTTTACTAGTTTGCAGCCTTTGGGAGAAAAAAAAAAAGATATTTAAAGTTGAAATATTTTGTCAGCTTTGCTAAATCTTGGTCATGGAGTGGGTGATTTTGTGATGCATTGACAAGTCTTTAATAATTAATCCATCTGTCACAGTGTCCCCATGTTAGGGCTGATGGGATATGAATGAATATGTTAATATGTTTGTTAGTATGATATTACCTCACCTCTACCAAACCTCATTTGGTGGCTAATAGTACTAATTAATGTAACATCCAATCTTTTTAAACATGTATGATTAAAACAATTTACCTTGAAAATGTAAGTTATAATGAGAGTGGTTTGCAAATTATAAGAAGGAAAAGTGTTTCTCACCTTCTAATTCAGATAATATCACAAAGTACAACTGGGAAAACCTATAACAAAAACTTGTTGATATAGAATATTTTTTATTGATTTTTTTCTTCTTATTATTTATCATTTTAATCCAACTATTAATTTTTAACCAAAGTCGCAATTAAATTAAAACAACCGGTGCACAAATTTTAAACCACAATTAAATTTACATTTATTAGAGTATATGCTGCATATATATAGCAATTAAATATAACAAATATTAGATAAAAATATTAAATACATTAATGATGTGTACCCGGTCCATAATATAATTTAAGCATAGAACAAACTGGTGTAGCATCACTTGTGCTAAGGGGAACTCTTGGCCTTGTTTGGACTATAAACCCTTTTGTGTCGGGGTAAAAATCGAGAAAATTGACTGGATCGAACCGAAAATGACAGTTTTTTATTTAAAGATCCCAATATTTTGGTTATTTAGTTTGATTCAGTTTGTGTACTAGAACACTGAAATAATTGAAACGAATCAAAATATTATTTTAAAAATTAAAAAAATACTTTTTATATTACTTTTTTTTTAATATTACTTTTTATATTACTTATTGATATTTTTTATTACTTGTTTGATTACTCAATATTTTAAATTTCTTTTTCTCATTCTCTAATTTCTTTTTCTTTTTGGAATTTTTAATTCCCAGAAACTACCGAATCGAATCGAGACTGTTTTAAATTTTAAGAAAAAAAGATTATATTACTTATCTGACTACTTAATTTATTATATTTTTTAAATACTATTCTTTTGTAATATTTTTTTATTCAAAACTGAAATACGGCCGGTAACCAAAAATTCGATTCGATAAACAATTCGATTTTCAGTCATTTCTCGGCTAAAACCTACTTTTGTATTAGGAATAATTGCAAAAATACCTCTAAAGTTAGGAAAACTCTACAGTACATGCATTGTACCATACACATGTATTATAATCCAGTAAATAGTTAACACATCACCATATTTAAAAATTATGAATCTTTTTACATAATTCTACTGTTAATAGAGTAGAAGTATGGTACCAGTAATTGTATTGTAGAAGTAATATTACTGGGAAAATCATATCAGAAAAAACAAACATTTTCTACCACAAACCGTTCTCCTAAAAAAAAAAAGAAAATCGGGCCGATTCGGCCTGATGTCTCATGTGCCGGGCTTTTCCGGCCCGGCTACTTGACAGCTCTACGTACGTGAAGTAGTGGCTAGATGAGCCCGGTTCACCTGCTTCGGGTCCCACGTGGGCCCGAAGTACTACACTCTAAGCTATTTTTATGAACAACAATCTAGCTCAGGATCACTAGTGCTGAATCTGAAAAGAACAGATTGATACATACTTGTTTAAACAGGAAGGCATTATCTTTGGCCTCACTCCGACAGCAAGGCCCATTTACCTTTGATTTCTTTAATCCTGCTTCTCCGGACAAGGTATAGTACTGAATAAGTTAGACATCACAAATTTAATTATTTACTACAAAACATTTAAAAAAAAAAGTGTACTGACTCAGATTATCATACATTATTTAACTTTTCATTATCTTCTTTTTACATTATTTTATTCTTGCACAAAGATAATCTCTCATTAGCTGAAACCTCTATAAGGATTGAGGGAATGTGTGTCTTGTTCTTTTATGACAAAGAAGCTTGTTCAATAAGAATCTGATAATTAGTGTTCCTTAAAGATATAAAAGGCAAATGCAACTAAAGTGTTTCCTAGGGAATAAAATAAAATAAAATAACTTACTTTGTTTTGCTCCTCCTATCTTTGTCTGTTTTCTTGGTTCATCTTCAAGATCATAATATTTCTGAAGCTTCATTGAAGTTCTTCCAGTTCTATTCTTTCTGGTAATTGCTTGAGATTTTCCTGTTCTGATTTTTTTTTTCCTTATTATTATTTTCACACCTTTTTTTTCAAGAAAAGTTTAATCATTATTCCTCTCAGGTAAAAGAAGGTACTAACTTTTTTGTGTGTGCATTTAGGTAAATAAAGTGTAATTACAGCAAGCAGAAACATTAAAGAGTAGTAGCATTATAATCCATTGTTTTCAAAATTATATAATGTTTTGGTATGTTACATATTTTTCTTTACAAAAGTTTTTGTGACCTCCTTTTTCTTCTTTTCTTATCTTCCCTAAAAATTCTTTTAACATTCTTTTTATTTTATATTCTGGATGATGTCACTTGGGCAATATTTCTGTAGATTTTAATGCACATTGATAGTTTTCGGTTCCTTTATTTGCTTTAAGGTAAGGACCATTTACTTTCTGGGCATCACTAGAAAATATTGCATCAACTTCCACTTTCATACAAATGATTTTATGATATAACAGGAAATCAAGAAAAAAATACTCAAGAAATTTGCCCTCAAGATTGGAAAACTAATAAATATGAGCGAGTTTAATGGTGGAAGAGCAAAAACATGGAACATTTACAGCAGTTCAAATCCGGGCCCGTCTCAGACAGATGTTAACAAGGAAGGCCCGTGGAGCAGCTTCGGCTCATCCATGAACGCCATTTCTTTCGGATTTGTCGCTACGGCTATCTTGATCTCGATGTTTCTCATCATGGCTATATTTGAGCATTTATTCAGACCAAATGCAACATCCCATGATGAATCTACTGGAACAGAATCAAGACAAATGCAGAAACTTGGGACTCCAGAAATAGTAAGTTTGTTTCACTACACTCTCTCTTCTACCGCCCCTTTTTTTTTTCTTTTCCTCTTGTGGCTTTAGTGCAAATGTTTTTAGGAGTTTCATGTTTCCCAATTGCTTTTTTTTTTTTTTTTTTTGGGTTTTTATTTCCTTTGTCCTTACAGTTACAATTTTTTAGGCAAACCTCAGTTTTTGTATTGATCACAAATTTTAAAATAAAAATAAATATTAAATGGGGTGTTTGTATTGATGAGATTAAAATACCCCTTAGGCTAAATGTTATGACTCCATGAGAATCGATGAATTTGAAGTTATGGTTTTGAAACCCACTGACGTTGTTTGAATAAAATCATTACACAATGGATTTCAAATTCGTCTTAGATCGAGTCATTTGAAACCATTTCTTCAACAAAAATGCAACCCAGGGGTACTTATGTAATTTATCCTTCCTTCAAAAGTAAGTCGATAAGGAGAACATGTCCAAAATTGTTCAAAATTCTCCAAGGGAAACGCACGATTACCCGTGTGCGTTTACGTTTTAACTCTATCGACATAGTTTCAAGTCGACTGATTCTAATTTCTAACGAGCTCATTTTTCGCGTGCCAGGTACAAACGTCATGTGCAGCCGATTTCTCGGTCGTGATGCCAGGACAGCAATATCCTACCTTCATTGCTCAGCCTGCTCCTCTAGCTTGTCAAAGGGAAGGAGTTTATTGGCCCTCTCATCATCAACATAGTAATATAGTGTAGGCCTACCCTTAGACAATTATTTCAACATTCCTTAATTCTCCATATTCCATGTCTTCTTGTAGATGAGTGTCTCTTATCTAGCTGCTTAAATTATTACTACAAGTTTATTATGCAGATGAATGAATTTTGACTTACCGACGAGAAAGTGAACTTGCAGCTAAGATTCTGCCGAGACCAAAAAAGTCTTCCTGCAAGACAATTCAAGGCATGATTTCAGTAACTTAGCAAAATGTTGAAATAATAATAGTAATTCTGAAGTATATTCATGCTTCACAATATTATGAATAAATAACGAGATGCTTAATCGTCTCCACACAGCCGAATTAAGCAAGAAAATGAACATTCTCCTTTGCACCCATAATTCGAAATGAAACCAAAAAGTATTTGAACGAAAGCAATTATGTATTGCAGAAATAGACTTCAAAAACCAGATATTTCTCACTACCCACTATGAGATAATTAAAACCATTGCAACAAAATTCATACAAAACATAAACCAAATTACGGTTCCGAACATTATAGTAGGAGCTATATATTACAACATATCGTGGAATCAAAATTAAAAACTCCACAAGGGTAAAGTCATACATGTAACAAAGAGGAGGTAAAAACAAGGAAAAATGAAAAACGAGATCTCATTGCAACATTTCAAGTACAATTTTCATCCTTTCGATATCAATCTAGCTGCTGCACCAACACTGTACAAGTATTCTTCATGGAGTAAAAATATGCCGCCAGTTATCTTATTCTGCCACATCATCGTCAGGTTGAATTACAGTAAGCAACGAATACTTAACCCTAATCGAGATCCTCCCCTTCTCAACCACAAGCCTCGCACCCGAAACAACCCAATAGCCAGGCGGTTCTTGCGGCCCTCTCGTCATCTCCGTTGTATCGACAAATTTCAAGAGTTTAGGGGTTTGGGTCGGGACGGGTGGGCCCCCCGGATAAACAGCGGAATTTATAATCACATCAGCCGGTTGGGGAGGTGGTTTCTGGACCGCCGTGAAATGATGGCTGATCAAAGTCGAGATGAGCCCGGATTTGCGGGCCAATCCGGGGGACCCATCCCATTCCGGGTACTTAACCGAAATGGCTCCTATAACGGTCGAGAAACGGAGACGGAGGAAAAGGACCTTTTTAAATCCGTAATCACCGACCTGTAGTTGGGCCCCGGTGACAATGGAGAGTTCCTCGTCGGATTCAACGGGGGCCGTGCATACGTGGGAAAAGTTTTTCCACTGCACTTTTTCGTAATATCGGCGGTCGTACGATTCTTGGCGAAAATTGCCGGTTGGGTCGTCGGTGAGGTGGAATATGTTTGGGAGAGAGGAGAGGTGTTGTAAGTGGATGGCGAGGCGGTTGCTTCGTTTGCCTTCCAGGTATAATCTCAGGCCGGTTACGGGCCTTTTACCTACATCAACCTGAAAATTGTGCCAATGGAAACATATTCAAGAGATGGTTTTAACAATGAAACAAATTATCATCACGAAAAATAAATATTTTTTCGTTTGAGATTTTCATTTTAATTGGACTCGCCAATTTCATTACATCAGCAGGTATAGGATATAACCAACATTAAGTACTAAAAATCATGTGAAATCAGCATTATGGCAAATTATTTTGATAAAATTCCTCAAACTACTGATAAATCTCATTTTCAACATATTCTCCTAAAAGGCTAGAAGCTGAAGAATAAGACTCGGGATCCTAACTTCCTCTCTCTTTCCTAATAGGATACACTACTCGTCTTTATATTCTAACATATTTCTCTGCAAAAACATGGGGTTTGCAGAGCTACATTTTCTTCGAGATGCGAAGTTTTCTTGTATCATGCTGGTCAAAAAGATGGTTGGAGAAGAAGTGTATATAAACCACGAAATATGAAAAATCCAATTTATCTATCAAGATTATGTACATATAGAGGATGGCGACCGACTTTGGGATTTACAGTCACATGGGTCGTCTGTTAAGGGAAAAATCATCGTGCATCTGTTGGGTCGAACTGAATCAAATAATGCTAGAACCATCATGGTAAGGCATGCCGGAGGTGTAGCCATTATCTACATCAAGTTTAAGAAAGATGTAACCATTACCGTGGTTGTTCCTCTTCCATCCATCCGCAAATCATCCATGTCCGAGGGGTTGAAGATTTCAGATTACATGCATTCGAGTTTGAGGTCTCCGGCAAAAGCTAAACTGATATTTACAAGGACTCTAATTGAGAGTGATGAGCAGGCTCCAGTTATAGCTTCTTTCTCGAGCATGCAGGACAGCATGGCTGACTTGTGCGTATGGAAGAAGAATAACATCGATTAATATTGAGTTGATCAATCTCTTCTTAAAGTTGATGATCATATTGGCTACACCTCTAGAACCCCTCACTGAGATGGCTCTAGCATTATTTCATTCGATCAACGGACACACGCGAATTTTTCCCTTAACAAACGAACCTTAACACATGAATGTAATTCCCAAAATTAACCTAAGTTCTCCATGCAATGCCTATTCACACTGTATAAATATGTCCCAATTAATGATAGATACGCTGCCTTTCCATATAACATTAAGCACAAAAAAATAAAATGAAACGGGACAAATATCTAGCAAACAAAGAAGATTTACCGCAGCCGTATTTACAAAAAGTTTGGGACCCATAAGACTAAATTGCAATGAAGTTGTGCTTTGCTGCCTCCGCTGAGGACCAAGGGGAAGATCACTAAACACAGGTGCCCACTGCCTAGGCAGCTGGAATTCCAAAAATTGATAAAGCTCTTCAATTGGTGGCTTGTCTGCACCAAAAACAACAAAAGACACCACTCAAAAAAAAAATGAACCATCACTCCGAGGAATCATCTTTTCCCTTGGGGAAAAGTAGAGGTAATTGGAAAATCTCAACAAGAGAGCTTGAAGGAGAGAGACCACTCACAGCGCAAATAGAGATTAATGGCATGACTCAAATACCCACTTCCAGAAACACCATTTAGTAGGGATGTTATTGGGATAAAGGACATTGAGATAACATCAGGCTCCAACAGAACTGTTTGTAGCCACTCATTGTGGGTCATATTTGCACCATCAGTCCCACCTCTCCTTTTGCAGATGCTAACAATATCCTGTTATTCAACCAGAAAAAAACTAGATGGATTTAACTGTAATCACAAATATAGTGAGATTGCAACTGTGAAAGATAAAAGGCTTACATCTTTATGTGAATAAGAACTCAATCCATTATCTGCAAACCTGAGCCGCGTCTCCTTCATTTGAAACTGAGGATTAAAACAATGATAAAGTATCTGAAGGTAAATATATAAATGATTAGAGTACTCATCAATTGATAGAATCCATAAAACAGTGATGGTTTAACAAAGAACGCCAAGATATATGAGATTTAAAAAAAAAAGAATGGTGCTCATCCCCACAGTAAAAATACGTCCATCAACAATCAGATAGAAATGAATTAAAAGCTTGAATTTTTTTAGAGTTGCATGTTGACATTGATTAGAAGTAAAAGAACTCAAACAATTACATACCTTCTCACTCTGATATATTTGCTCAGAACCCAGTTCATTTTGTCCATTTGCATCCAAGAACCTCTTATCTGCCATAACCTTCAACTTTTTCTGCACATCAGCTGGTTGAAGCGATGAAGAATGTTGTTGTTTCACATAAATTACATCCTTACCACCCATCTTTACACCAACAATGACATGAGTGCCAAACTTATTAATAAACCTAGAAAAAATGGTGAATTATCAGCTACACCAAAGAGATCGATAGAAGTTTCAGTACAAATTTCTAGAGAAGGCAACCCGAGCCATACCTCGCCAACGCTGCGGGCTCCCATGAAGATGGAACTTCTTTCTTCACGTGATCCTTAAGCACCATCTGCGACTTTTCTAGCGCAACTGTATACAGTGTTATAAACATTCCATCAAAAGCAAGAGTTTTTGTGTAGGCCGCATCTTTCTGCCAACAACCAGAAAACTCATACATGGCATTGAAGAGCCCCGAAGGAATTTTTCCAGTCAATGACAGCTCTTGATTACATTGCTCTGACATCTGCAAGGTAAAGATGTGGGCATAAATTTCTGAGATCATCAACCTTGGTGAAGATCCAAAATTCTCACAATCAATTAAAGGTATTCGTGGTGAATAAGGCATTGTAAAAAATAACATTGAGAACGAAAGAAAATGGACATTTGAAAAAATTCTGAGAAGCATCAGCCCATATTTAGCATATTATGGCGGTGTTTGGGTATAATTTCATTCCAATATATTTTTACTAATTGAGTTTGTTTGTTTTGTTTTATTAATTTTTAGAAAGAAAAAAAAATCTAAACTTACACTCACTTTAATTTTTATTTCCCACCAATCAGTCGCTTGCAATTATTTTTAAAAATCATCATTAACTCACATTTTCTGTAAAAATCATTATTCACCAGCTCACATAACTATAACTACCAATCATATACAATCCTAATTTTATTATTTTATGTCAAATCAACTTTAATCATTACATTCTCATCTCATATCCATTCTCATTTTCAAAATTCTTCATTCAGGAAAAAGGGAAAAAACAACAACAACGATTATCACTATTCTCTAACCAAAACAAATTTTCCAAAATGAGATGGTATCCAATTGCACCCTATAACATTAAACACCACAGCAAATAATTTAAGTATGCTTCTATAAAGAAATTGATAAATTTTGAACAAAGCAAGCACATCAGACACAATTAAACCTGCTGGAAAGTCAGAACGTCAGAACGAAACCGTGTCCGCTCTCCTTTATCGCATTTAATGGATTTCGACACATTAGGAACCGAGATTCCAGCTGGCAGAACAATCTCACGGCCCTGATCCTCATCAATCTCGATCAAACGCGAATCGCCCTTACAATACTTTAATCTAACGTCTAGGGAAATATCATACCCACGGCCAATCGAATCAATGGCCACCTTAGCCGCTTCTCCAGCGGGAAGCTTAAGCGCCATCTTCAAACACTCACAAAAACCACATGCCTGATATTAACCAGACCAAATTATCAATCCTGAGATGTCATTATTGTTTCATCATGAGCAGTAATATTACTGAAAATCCATACATAAACTAAAGGTAAAATACAGCTCTCTAATTCTTCAAGCAATGAACTCCGATAATCGAAGCTTCAACGTATCAACCTGGAATTTCTCAACCACGCACACACGATTCAGCTCGAAATTCCCAACAAACTTTGACTAGAAAATATCGATATACTTTTAAGATTCACTATTAAGCACGTTTTCCCACTGTATTGAGCTCTCACAGGCTCCTTGACAATCGGAAAACTTGCTTTACTGTTTTACAGCAACCAAGGTCTACGATGGCTCCAACGAAATTCAATAAAAAAATGATTAATTCAACCGCAAAAGCCTTGGAAATCGCCAACTGAGATTTTAATAAAACAACCCGCACGATTGAAACCTTTTAATGAATGATACTATTTGGTATTGGACGAAGCAGTAAGGGGGGACTCGAAACCCTAGCTATCTGCACTCAGAGCTGGGGTTCTTCGGGAATCGGAGTTAAAAATAACTTCAAACCCTAGATTTTCGTGGCCATATTGAAATGAAGCTCAGATCTAGAGAAAAATTGAGTTTATGCTTCTTGAGTGAAGGAGAGAGAAAGCATTTTCAACACGAAATTCACACGAAAAATGGAAACATTATAATTTCTATAAAAGAGGGTAATGGTAAAATGGCATGGTTGGATTTTAATATTTTATTGAACAGTTGAAAAGTTTTAGTGCCACTGGTTTAATTTAAATTTTGACAGAGGCGGCATTAAGACCATCTTGAAAGCCAAAATTGGGTAACCATTTTCATTTTGTCGCTATAAGAAAAATAATTACTTTCAAATTTTTGTTGAAAAATTATTATTTTAATCCGTCTCATGTGTAAATATAAAAATTATACTTTCGAGATCATATTCACAAAATACCACTAAATTTTCACTACAAAATCATGATTAATAGTGTGTAGACTATTCATATGTACTTTTTTTAATGTAAACTTTTTTAATGTAAAAGGACCGACGAAAATATTCTATTGTAAAAGAAATTATAATACAAAAGCAAATTTATGATGAAACCAATAAGGTCAAGAAATTATGAGGAATTCATCGAATCAACTTTCCATCCATATGGTATTTTCAATGTAATGTCAATCGCATAAATGTGCCAAAAAATATTGATATTATCATGATAAATCTTTTCCAGTACATTAATATTAATACTATATTTTTTGGTAGATTATTATTTAAATTTGAAAAATAATAAAGATGGACAAATTAAATTATTGGATGATAAATTTTAAATTATAAAAGTAATAGTTAATTTAATTTTAATAATATCAAGCATTTAATATAAATTATATAGCAAATAATTTATTTTTTGCAATTTGACAATTCTTTTACTTTGAATATTATTGAATCGGACATTATCTTAACATTTTATATCACTATGCTTGCTAAAAAATAAAAATTCTCATGTCGGGTGTCGCAGTCATACTGAATAGGCAAAGTGGTCCAACAACTGAACCTGTGGCTCACTGTAAAAATGGAAAACCAAATCGTACTTATACTGAGAGACGAATGTGACGTGGTCAATTTTACTTTCTCTTTTGTCTTTCTTTCTTTTTTTAATAAAGTAAAAGAACAATAGCTAATAGCTGCATTAGTTTCCTTATTAATGGTTTTGAGCAAGTTTGGACAGATTTTCAATGTGTTCGACTTGGGAAATGACTCATTTTCGATATATTATATAACACAAGGGTAAGTTTTACGTTGAAAAACAAAGATTCATCTCAAATTTGTCATTACTTTTATAAAGTAGGCATGATAAGTTTTTGTTTGAGCTCATCAGATATATGGAAAACTACTTCTTTAGTTTATTTTTAATTATCATTTTAGAAATTATATTAAAACTTGAGGATTTGAGTAATACACTTTTAATAGCAGTCAAACGTGTAGACCCTCGGCTAAGTACATACAGCGGCTTCGTCCTTGCTGTCCCGGGCCGACTAACTAAGAAAAAATTGATTGACCAAATCGACGCTTCCGTAACGATTATTATAGCGGGTACCGAACGGCCAGCCGCCCAACGGTGGTATCAGAGCGGCTAGTCGACCACCGCTCCGGTGGATTGGTGTCTGGTAAATTAGCTTGATCCTCTCTGTTTTTATTTTCGTAGCGTAAATACCGCTTGTAGCGGGTTTAACTGTATGGATTCTAACTGGTAGATTTAGGTTAGTTCTAAGTTAGTCGAACGTACTTACTTTGTGCCCTTGTTGATATTTTATTGATTATGTATCGTTTATCGTACCTCGTTAATTTGTTTATTATTTAGTAGATCGTTCGTAACCTCTCATCAATTCACTTACGTGAAACCCTCTTGCCCAAGACGCTTAGTGCCATAGGGGATTTGAAGGGGTGTGGATTGTCAATTTTGTGCCAAGGTCGTTAACCGACTTATTTGATAAGTTAGTTATCGGACCAACAAGCATTAGCCGTGATTTACGTGTAAATCCAGCATTTGCTCGTCCGTTCGTGATTTTTTGCTTTGTGTTTGTATTCTTTTCTTTTTGAGATCTGTGATTGTGCTTTGTGTATTTTTGAAACTCTGTGTTTACTTGTGTCGTTTTCAAAAACTTTCGTGTTTTAAAAAATTACGTCTATTTCATCTTTTAACTTGGCACCATTTGACGGAAAAGGTGGTTTTCAATTTTGGTAGCAGAAAATGAAAGGTATTTTGGTTCAACAAAAAGTTTTCAAAGCGATTGACATCTCATTTTCTGGTGGAACTACAATCGAGAAAAAAGCTCAAATTGATGAATATGCGTATTCGTCGATAGTTTTGAAACTATCTGACTCTGTGTTACGTAAATGTGGCAAACTTGATTTTGCAAAAGAACTTTGGGAAAAATTGGAAGAACTTTATACTGAAATGTCTTTGCCGAGTAAATTGTGTCTACTAAGAAATTTTAGATTTAAGCTTGATTTGTCCAAAGACATTGATAGAAATCTTGACGTTTTTACAAAGCAATGTCTCCAACCCCAAGAAAAACAAACAACAACCTGATCATGCGAATCTGGCGTCTTGTAATGATAACATGGGTGATATTTATATGGTTATTGAGTCTGATGAAATGCATGATAATGTGAACTCTGTGAATTCTAATCTATGTGACAATGAGTGTCTTGTTGATTCTGCAAGCACGTTTTATATGTCTCCCCGTGAATATTTATTTTCGAATTGCAAGGAAGTTAAGCATGAGCATGTTTCTATGGCATATGAGAAAATATGCGATGTTGGTTTGGGTGATGTTTACTTGCGTTTTGAATCCGGTTATGTCTTAACTCTTAAGAATGTGCGACATGTGCCTGATTTATATCATAACTTGATTTCTTATGCTGCGCTTGAGGATGATGGGTTAGAAGGTAGGTATAGTAAGGGTGTCATGAAAATCATTAAGGGTTCTCTTTTTGTTTTCAAAGCTGGAAAATGGTGAAACTTGTATGTTTGCACTGTTGACTGTGAATCTATGCCTAATTATGTGAACTTCGTGCATGTTGATCATACTGATTTATTGCATAAATGTCTACGTACATTGAGTAGAAAGGGGTTAGAAATTTTGCATAAACAAGGTTGTATTGGTAAGGTTAGAATTTCTTGTATGTCCTTTTGTGATACTTGTGTGTAATGCAAACAACAACGTGTGTAATTCCTTATTTTCCTTCCCCAAAAATTTATGTCTGTCGTGATATTCTTGAATATGTGCATGCTGATGTGTGGGGTCCAGCTAAAGATCTCGCATAAGGTGGTAATATGTATTTTCTGTTTGTGATCGATAATTTTTCCAGAAAAGTCTTTGTGTTTCTTTTGAAAAATAAGTTGATATTTTCGAAAAGTTTAAGTCTTGGAAAACCTTGATTGAAAATCAAACTGGAAAACGGATCAAATTTCTTATGGTAGATAATGAACTTGAATTTTGTAACAACTCTTTTGATAAACTTTGTGTCGAGTCTGGCATTCAAAGGCATCGGACTGTTCCGTATACACCGCAGGAAAATTGGGTTGCAAAACGAATGAACCGCATACTACTCAAAAGAGTCAGATGTATATTGTTTACTTTGGGTCTTTCAAAAAGGTTTTGGGGCGAGGCCTTATTAAGGCTACATATTTGGTTAATAGGTCCCCTTTCGTGCCTTTGAGATAGATGTCCTGAGGTAGTTTGGTATGGAAAAGAGATTGATTGTTCAAACATGCTTATTTTTTGTTGTGCTGCTTTCGTTCATCAAAAACTTGATAAGCTTGAACCTCGTTTTGTGAAATGTATTTTCTTGGGATATCCGGAGGGTGTTAAGGGTTATAGGTTGTGGCTTAGTAGTGAATCGGGTTTTAAAGTTATAATTAGTCGTGATGTGATTTTCAATGAGTTTGAATTTTCATGTTTACATGCTTCTTTATATATTGTTAATAAACCTGGCCCGACTCCAAGTGAGGTGGAGCCTATGCATGTTAATAAGTTTGATGATTTTCAAAATATGCATGTTGAAACTTAAAATGTGCATGTTGATGTTTCTGGAAATTTACCTGCCGAAAATGTTCAAACCTCTGATGTGCATACTGGAAACGTCGAAAATATGCATGGTACGCATGTGTTAGATGATTATCAACTTGCTAGATATAGGGAGAAAAGGACTCGTTCCAAATCTGTATTTTTACGTGATTATCATATGACTTTGTATGCTTTTAGTGTGTTTAAATCTATTGATATTAGTGAACCAAAAATGTATCACGGAGCCTTGAAATTTGCGAATTATCGTGCTTGGTTAAATGCTATGAATGATGAAATGAACTCTTTGCATATTAACCAAACCTGGATCCTTGTACCCAAACCTGGTGATTGTCATGTCATAGATTGTAAGTGGTTGTACAAGGTCAGGCACGATAATGAAGGGGTTAGATTTAAGGCTAGACTTGTGGCTAAGGGTTTACTCAAAAAGAGGGGGTGGTATATACAGTTTTTTTTGCTCTGATTGTTAAATACACCATTGTGCGTATTATTCTTGCATTAGTTGCTCATTTTGATTAGGAGTTGAAAAAAATGGATGTTAAAAATGCTTTATTGCATGGTGAATTAGATGAGAAAATTTTTATGAGGCAGCCCGAAGGTTTTATTGACAGAAACCCTGATTTTGTTTGCTTGCTTAAAAAGTCATTGTGTGGTTTGAAGCAATCTCCTATACAGTGGAACAAAAAGTTTGATGCATGTATGCTTTCTTTAGAGTTTAAGCGTAGCTCGTATGATCATTACCTTTACTTTAAAGAATCTGCAAATCTTCCTATTTTCTTGCTCATTTATGTTGTTGGAGATGAAAAACGTATTTTAGGCATGGACATTGTTAGGTATAGGAAAAATTGTTCCGGATTTCTAAATCAAGTTTCCTATGTCGAAAAGATTTTGAGTAAGTTTTCTATATCTGATGCCGATCTTACTGAAGTTTCGCTTACTCCGAATATTATTCTAAGTCTCAGTCCCCTAAGACTAAAACTGAAATTATAAAAACGTGCCAAATTCAAATGCGGTTTGTTCTGTGATGTATCCCATGGTTAGTACTGGGCCTAACATTGGTTATGTTGTTAGTTTTTCGAGTAGATACTTGTCTAATCCTTGTAGACTCCATTGAAAGGCTTTGAAATGGTTATTACGTTATTTGAAATTCTCTGTGAATTTTGGTTTGAGATTTTGCAAATCGTCTATTTATTCAAATTATGCAAATGATAGAGATAGTAAAAAATCCACAACCTCGTATGTTTTTACTTTGTGTGGCTCTTGTATTAGTTGGAAATCTCAGTTGTAACCTATTGTTACATTATCTATGACTGAAGCTGAATATGTTGCCATAACTGATTCTTTTAAATAATTTATTTGGTCAAAGGGCCTATTGTCCGAAATAGGTGTTTTAGACGGTAATGCCGTGTTATTCTTTGATAATCAAGTTGCGATTCAACTTTGCAAAAATCCTGTTTTTCATGATCGTACTAAGCACTTGGGTGTGTGTCTTCATTTCATTCGTGATATTGTAGATGATCATATTATCGATCTTGAAAAGATTTCTTCTGAGTATAACCCGGCTGATATGAACACAAGTGTTTGCATACGAGCAAATTACGAACGTGTTTGAATATTTTGAATTTTGACACGGCCGATTAGGCTGTGGTGGTAAGTATGAGGTAAGGCGTATCCGTTAGTACGCACTTTTTTTTTGGGTATTTGTGATAACTTTGCTGTTGAGATATTTTGCTTGTGCAGGTACCTGGAAGGCAATGATGAGATCCTATGGTTCCTAGCAACAAATGGCGTCTTGGTTTTTTTGGGCTAAGATGGAGAATGTTATAATGTGGCCCAAGATAATCGGAGATTGGCCCATTATACTCATTTGTCGGGCCCATTTACCTCAGCCCACCACCACCCTGGTATGTACCCTGGGGAGAACCTGGTCAGGTCGGGCCCAGTTATCGCCTCCATTTATTGGTGTCCTCCTCTTGGCAATGCAGGGGTGCGGATCCGCCCTTGATCGATGATGACCCTATTATAGGATTTCAGATCTTGTTCAAGATCCGATTGGTAAGTTGTCGATTCTGCATTTATTTCTCTTTGTTATTTGAACTTGTTACTTTGTGTGATAGATTATTTTTCAGAGTCCTTCGACGTCAAACTATTGGACTCTGTGCAAAGGCGATTGTTCGGTGAACTTGGACAGCAGAAATCAGCTTTGCAGCAGCTGATTACGAGCCTTGGGACGTGGTGGGACAGATTCAGGTCTTGAGCCTGATACGAGTCATACGTGCAGCAGGCTCCGGGCCTTGCAGGGAGTTTAGGCCTTGGGTAGAATACGGCCCGGGGATTGAACAATCGAACATGCAGCAACACCCTAGGCTAAGTACGGACAACAACTTCGTGGTTGTTGTCTGGGCCGACTAACCAAGAAAGAAATCATTTGACCTAATCGACACTTCCGTAACGATCATTATAGCGGGTACCGGACGGCCAGCCGCCCAATAAATAACATTTCTCAATTTATCTCTCGTTTTCTTTCATCATTATTATTTTAATACTATAATTTTGTTTTGATTTCTTAAACAAGTAGAGATAGAATTCTAAGAAAGTGCTAAAATTTTCTAAAATTACAAATAACATTTCTCAATTTATCTCTCATTTTATTTCATCATTATTATTTTAATACTATAATTTTTGTTTTGATTTCTTAAACAAGTAGAGATAGAATTCTAAGAAAGTGCTAAAATTTTCTAAAACTACAATTAATTTGTAATGAAATAAAATCCTGAAAATGATATTGAATATGAATCGAATGGAGTATATTTGTAGTTTATGCATTTTGTATTTTTGGAACTTATCATAATTTTTTAAATAAACTTAGTATTTGGAGTGCACGACATTGCATTTTTTGTACCTCGTGCGGCCGCATGGTGAAATATTATCCCCAAATTCCTTCACGTGACACGCATGCTTATTTTTCTCAAGAGTAAACTTGTTTTTTCAGGTCTTAGGGTCACTCATCCCACTAAAAAATCGACACAACTTCAATCTCTCTTTCAAACCAAAACCCCCAAATTATTTGCCTAATTTTAAACAAAAACACACTATTCAAAAATTTTCCAATCTTTATTCTTTCGTGAATATGATGTGGATACAAACATTTGAGGTTTGTGATATGCACATTTTTAATATACATATTAGAGTTTATTTCGTTTGAATCTGATTATATATTTTGTATAAATAAAGTGTATTTCATTTATTTGGATGTTGTTATGTATTTTGCACGTTTTGCGGGATATTTACCGAATATTTAAGCATGATTGAGATGACACAAGTTTAAAGGAAGTAAGTTTTGAGTTTAAAATATACCATTAAGAGGATGAAAAATCACATTTAGAAAATCCGCAAGTCAAAGTATGTGCGAAGAAATGGCAAACTGACAAGATTTGGCAAAAGATTCGAGAAATTTCACAATATATGGATACCAAAATGCTCATAACTATAACATTACTTGGAGTTTAAAGAGGATAAATATATGGTTAGAAAGATAATAGAGTTGGATTTACCGTATATTTTATGGTTTGCCAATCGGAGTTCTGTGGAAAAAGTTATGATAAAAGTCGTGCGAGCTACAAGGAGCACGTTGTTCAACCCGTGGACCGCGGCTCAGCCCGTTACATAAGGCCGTTTTGAAGAAAGGTCGTCGCGGCCGCTGCCTAGCCCGTTGCTTTGGTCAGGGCGTATATATATATATATTGTAAAATAAAAATTTTAACTTAGGTTTTTCCATCGGTAATACCGACAACCTCGAATTTACTGATGATTTTTTTTTTGGCCATCAGTAAAATATTGATGGATTTTAAAGACCATCAGTATTTACCGACGGAATACCAATGGATATCAAATACTGACAGATTTATTTATTATTTTCTATTTTTTATAGTTTATAGTCTAATTATATAAAATATAATATATAAAATAATTATTTATAAATATGATTTATATATAATTTTAACTTATATATATAATAAATATAATATATGAAATTTATTCAATAACAATACAAATTTCTTATTGTTATTCTAATTTTTTATCTCTACTGTCTAAATATATTATTATTTTAATTCACATATATAATATAATTCTCAATACGTATTATGTAACTGTAATACACTTTTTAAATAGTAATATATATATATATATATATATATATAATTATTTATAAATATAATATATATATATATATATATATATATATAATATACTTTTTCATAATAATATGTAAGCATTTATAAATAAATGTATATATAATTTTTTACGGGATATATAATAAATATAAAAATATAATTTATAATAAATGCGTTTTAATTAAAAAAAACAAAATTTTGTAATCTTCTTCTATTTATATGTAATAATATTATATATTTATTTTATAATTATTTATGAGTATAATATATAATAAATATTTTTTAAATAACAATACCAATTAATATAAAATTTTTCTAACTTTTCAATTATTATTGTCTAAATATGTTATAATTTTAACTCTATATATAACATGTTTTTTAATAAATATTATTTAATTGTCATACACTTTAAGATAATAGTATATATTTATAATATAACTAATTACAAATACAATTCATAACTTAACTTATATATCTAATATATATTAAAAATGTAGTATGGAATTTTCTTCTATTTATATGTAATAATATTATAATTAGTATGTAATATTGCCAACGTAGTATGAAATCACACATTGTAGTATAAACATTTAGAAAGTAGTATGGAATCACCAAATGTAGTATAAAAATTTAGAAAGTAGTATGAAATCACACGATGTAGTATAAGATTCTTGGGATGAGTATGAAATTGATTAATAAGGGTATATTAGTATTCTTGTATAATACTTTGTATTAATTGAGAAGTTAACATTTGAATAGACTATTTGGGATAAAATAATTTTCTAATGGTTTATACGGGTATTGTCCCTTAATTTTTTATATTTTGCAATATTAGTCCAATCAAACTTGAATATTCATTCATGTTAATAAGAGAGGATTGGGGTAGGGATGACAATGGGCCAGGTACTAGAGGACCCAAACCCGTCCCGTCCACTCCATGGGTTGAGTCGGGTCGGTCGGCCTGTTATAATTATTTTTTCTTATTTTTACTAAATTTAAAATTAGTTTAATATATAATAACACATATATTACTATAAAATTAAATATAAGATGAAAAATTAATTAAAAATAATAATAAATGCAATAAAAATATAATAATTATGCATTTATAAGATTAATTATAAGTTTTTTTATCTTTTATTTTGCTTTATTAATATATATTATTCATAAAAAAATATCATTATAGATGTATACATATTAAATATAGAAAAAAATTCTCATATACTATCAAAATATAAGTCTTATCTAACATATAATACATTAGCTCTTTTTATCCCCATATAAACCAAATATCTCCCATTTAATCAAAAATATAATATAAACTGTCCAAAATACCCTACGACAACAACAACAAAAAGAATAATGTATGAAATGAATACTACATATATCTATTTTCCTCGCCATCATCCATACCTAATTTCCCCCATCTCCCCCATCCATCTCGTATATATCTCCCTCAGGATCTTACACATAATTTCAGTCCAAATCCCACACTTGATCTCGGATCGGAGATGCTAATTTATCGGTAAGCCAACAGATTCCAGTTTTTTCCATTTTCCATTTTACACATAATTTCAGTTCAAATCCCACACCCCTACCCAATATCATCTGCCCCGTTTTTTCCATTTTTTTCTTCAACTTCAGAATCAGTCTGACGCTTCTCTTCCTCCTTCGATCATCTACCGCAGCAGCCCAGTGAGCTGACGAGGCGCCAGCGGTGTTTGGCAGTGGCGGAGGCGACGACTTCTTCGGCTCCGCAGCGGGGATGCTGACAGCGGCGACGGGGTTTGACAGCGATTCGATTTGACGGCAGCGCTCGACCACGACTGGGATGGACTGAAGGTGGTAGCTTGCGGCTCTGATGAACTTACGAGGCGGCGATGGCGTTTGTATGGTTTCACAGATGGTGGCGACCAGATGGTGATGGTTGGTTTGTGGTGGTGAGACGATGGTTTCGGGACTGTTGGTGCCTGGAAAACTCGACGGTGTGGTTTCGGGAAAATTTGTTGGCAATGGTGGTGGCTGGAATCCGAAGCGACCTAAATTGGCTCGGGATTGTGATGGAGATTCTAGCGATGGTCAATTTTGGGTGGTGGGATTTCTGGCCGTTTGGTTTCGAAAATTGGATTTGGGGCGGTGGTTTTGGCTTGGGGAAAGATTTTGATAAAAAGATTTTAGAAAAAAAAATAAGAACTAAATTTACTAAGGTTGTGATTGCTAGTGGTACTTGCTTATGTCCTGAAATTGAGATTTTGTTTAAAAAGGTGGGATTGGATACCAAAATTTTGTTGGATTATTTTTTCTAGACAAACTTTTTTATTAATTTAACATTTTCTTTTTGGCCAAAAAAAAGTAGTTTGGAATATGAAATTCAACTATGTATTATGGTTATAAGAAATAGAAGTACTATATCCCACGATGTAGTATGAATTTTCACAAATTATCAAATTTTACAAAGTAGTATGGAATTTTACGATATAGAAAGCTCATGAAATAGTATGGAATTTCACGATTTTTATGAAGTATTATATAATTTCAAGTTATAGTATCGAATTCTACATGCGACAGTGACTGAAGATGAAAATTGAAATAAAGAAAAAATTAATGAGGATAAATTAGTACTTTCATGTGAAGTTAATGAGAAGTTATATTTTCACTAGAGTTTTTGAGATAAAATATCTCTCTCATGAATTTACACGAGTAGTTCTGAGTTTTTGAAGATTAGTTTTGAAATTTACACGAGTAGTTTTGAATTTAATGAGTAGTTCTAAAATTTACACGAGTAGTTTTGAATTTACACGAGTAGTTCTAAATTTTTGAAGAACAAAATAAAATAGTTAGAAATGGTAGTTTAGTATTCTTATATAGTAATATTTTAGATTAAGTGGGAAGTTGAGATTTCAATTGCCTATTTGGAAAAAAATATTTCACTAATGGTCTATATGGGAATTGACCATTAAATATAATACTAAATGTAAAACAATTAATCAATCAAATGAAATAAATATTTAAAAAATTTATAAAATGTAGTTAAAATTAAAAAAAAAATCG
>BMAC01000886.1:285994-300877 GCA_014905375.1 Phtheirospermum japonicum | reverse complement strand
ATGGTACCCGAACGCGGTCCGCCCCGCCATGGGTCAGGGGGTGGGGCACCCCAAATCATACGGGTCGGGTCGGGCATGACTGTCTTCCCTAGTTGGGAGTGGGTGTATTGTTTTTAGCGGGATAAATGGTCCCAAGTCCTTAAAAGATTAGATTTCCCTTGAAAATGCGAGCATGCGTGTCATGCGAAGGAATTTGGGGAGAACAATCCACTATCGACCTGCCTGAGTTATAAAAAATGCAAATCATATACCACACACAGTGAGCTTACTCGAAAAATATAGCAAGTACTAAATACAGAAAACGAGTAGACTACATATACTCATTCCATATGTATATTGTCATTCACAGTTTCTCTCAACTATCATTAGGTAATAAATAAGCTAATATTTTGTGAACAATATTTTATATTCATTAAGTTAAAAGAATAACCGAGGGTAATAAACATAAAGTGTTCATTTCAATCAACACTTTTATAATAATGATGATATTGTTGAGATGTGTAACTGTGAGTTGTCCCACGTTAATGATAAGTGAAAAAAAAAGTATTTATAAACCTAGTGATCAACTACCTCTCTTATCACCAAATAATATTAGGGTAAAAATCTTATTTAAATGCCTACCGGTAATTTGATAATTACCCAAAAGAAATGCGAGGAAAACATTATTACTACACATGAAAAGAAGAAGAAGAAGAAGAAGAAGAAGAAGAAGATTTAAAGTTACCATTCACATTTTGGTGAAAACCATTTATAACTCCCAACTTTTATTACTTTAGAACTTTATTTATTTCAAAATTATTTGACTCGTTCAACTTAAAAGTTAAATTCATATTGTCATTATTTTAGATTCATTAATCTGTCAATCTCACTACACGTTGTATTATGAATTATGATCTGATATTGTATGGATGGACTTCAACACACAATCATTGTGGACTTTAAGCACGATGATGAGCACATACGTGTATGGATAATTTAATCTATATTTTGTCATAAACATGAAAGTTTTTTATGTACTATATGGTGTAAATGATATGAAATGTGCACAACCACTGAGAGCTTCGGGTGCAACTGCCCCCTCTAAAAAAAAAAGAAGAAGAGATTATTAGTAATTTTGCTATTTTATTATCGTCCACTCTGATTTAAAAATTATGCCCCCTCTTCCCTTGGTTACATTCTAGACCAATGTGTAAAAACATGTCAAATTGAAAAAACTAAAGAGAATACTTACTTGGTTTATTCTCATTTTGAGTTATTCTAGATAAATAACCTATATAGTTAAATAATTATTTATCTGAAAAAATAATGAATTATGCCAACCTCCACCAAAGAGGAATTCAAACGATATTTTTTGATCTGTATCTATCAGCAAAAGAGAACACTTTATTTATTTAAATTAAATAAATTCGCTTTTCCAAATCTCATTAAATTTGGATCTCTCCGTGAAACAGCTCAACACTCTCAGTTTGATGATTATTTGATAATCCTATCTTGATCATACTCAATTATCTAGTTCGACAACTTCGTTATGTGAGATGTTTTAATTCGATTGATTCATTCTCTACTTTCTACAATGAACATTTCAATTTCGCTCTATTATATGTGAAGGATTTTCCTACATATAATATTGCATTACTTAACCATCAACTTGATAATTACATTATTGATATGTGCACAAATAATGAATTTTCAACGGTTGATAGGGTTGTAAATCTTGTTAAAAAAGTTGTGGAAACAAGAATTGTCTACCATTTGATTTATATGTTTTTTACTTTACCATTAAATTTGTCGGTTTCTAATGTAAGTGTAAAGAGCATTTTCTGAAATAAGAATTATATACGCAATTGAATGGGAAATGATTGGCCTATGCTTGTTTGACTTCTTACACCGGGAAATAAGATTTCAACAATGAAGTTATTATGCAACTCGTCGAAAATGTAAATAATTTTAACATAAGTATTTTATGATGTATATTTATGTGACATATTTTGAAAAAGTAAGTCAATTGTATAGTCGTAAGTTTCTTGTGGCGGTCACACTTTTTAATCAAATATTCATACTTTTCAAGATAAATATTTACCTTGTTTGGAAAATTATGATTTTTCACCTTAAAAACATGAATATTTGCTTGAAAAGTATGTCGCCGCATGAAAGAGTTACCGTTTAACGACCACAAAGTAATTTTTGTGAGTTTGAAATCTATATACCCTTATCCTGCCCCCTCTCCATAATGTTCCTAACTTTCTCCTTGCACTCTGCGGTTTTAGTTTTGCATTGGTTGCTTTCTAATTCGGCTCGTTACGTGTATTTACTATAAAAAATAGTATTTTACCGAGGGTAAGATTCCTCATTAATGACAAAAAACCCTCGATAATTACTTTATCGAGAGGAATACCGAGGGTAATTTCCCCTTGGTAAAATCTTACTCGGTAAAATTTATCGAGGGAGAATTGTGCCCTCGGTAAACATCCAGAGGGAATAGCGAATAGTCATTTATTTGGTATTTACTCGAGACTTGAATCAGATTATTCTCGGGAAAACTGAGGGTAATACGGAGGGGAGTACCGCCCTCAGTTTATTCAATAGGAATGTGGCCCTCAGAAAAAATGAAGGGAACAATGCCCTCGATTTTTTTGAGGGGTATATTGCCCTTTGTTTTTCAGAGGGTGGTACTTCCCTCGGTTTAAAAAAATATATTTTGTTTTTTAATTATTATTATTTATCCCTATTTTTATTTAAAATACCCAAAAAAATCACAAACTAAAAACAAAACATGAAAATTTTTATTAATAAAAATCAAGTGAATTAATTAAATATATAAGTTTCATAAAATTTATAATTATTCAATTTGTTCAATAAAAATGTTAGAAGTATCAAAATTTCTTGTTATACTCATCTTGTGGCCTCTAACTCCTTACTCTGCGCCTGGAGCTGCGTCTGGAGCTCTCTCACCTGAGTCCTGTCGTGCTGGGAGGTGGAAGAACTGCTGCCTCTAAACCCTTCGTAGAAGCCATCAACTTTCCAAAACAGTCGGTGCTGTAATGCCGACCTTTACTTGACTTGATGACATCCAGATAAATAAGGTCAGGGTTAACCTCATAATCTGGATCTTATGAAAAATCACGTGCCTCATCCAGATGTCCCTGGTACTCCTCTTGAAACACAAGTTGTTAGTAAATTCTATATGAAACCAAAAAACAAGTTAAGTTATAACTATTTAAAATAAAAAAGACTTACATTAGTATTACTAGATCTCGTATCAACCCACATGTTGTTCCCCCTTCTGGTGCGTACGTATAAAAACCTGATACGCAGTGACTCACCCGTCTCCCGCTCTTGTATTCAAATGAAGTTATCAGATAATCAACATTAAATAAATAAATAAATAATATATTATGATCTAAAGTTATGACATCATAAGAATAATCAATCGTATATCTAGACCCTCAGTGTGCTTCGACATCCCAATACCCAGACTAGCAAGCTCGCTCTGCTTATTGGCGCTGCACTGGTCGGACCTCTTTCTGTTCTCAAGCTTATCCCGCTCTACATTATATGCCTTTGTTGAGATGCATGATAGATAGGTCTAAATCATTACTCATTTTTAATAGTAAATATTTATAATTTAATAAAATGACATAAGAAATTATTTACCTCCGGACGCACTCGTCAACGTTCCTTGACGGTTGCCCAGTCTGATCACGAGTCTACTTATACTCGTTAAGCTGCTTCCCATACTTGTCTCCCTTCATGTGAAAATATGTCATCATCACTTTTCCGTTATTATACAGCTCCATGTCCCAATAACAATGATCATACAAAATAAAATAATGATTCTCAAGTTACATTGATAATTAATGAATTTAGACACGAATAAATTAGTTACCTGAAATATGTCCCACTACAATCAACGAATATGCTAAGAGACTGCCTTACACTGCCACTCGACGGGATGAAAATCCTTCTCTTTTATCTCTCAAAATATGTGGGCCACTCTGACCTTCCTGCTATGTAGCTTGTAATTGTAGTTGTGGTTACAAATATTATTCAATAATAACGATGATTAAAATTTTATAACTATTAATTTACTTACTTCTTTCCGATTACATAAATAAGGTGTCGCCTCACTGGTGGGACCGAGGGTTGTCGGGATGTACTCGCATCGGACGGTGTCGGTGCAGGCATATTTGGTGTCGGCGCTGAATGATCAGTACCAAGACCCACATAATTATCATCAAAATCAGCTACATGATTAGATGACTCCATATCCGATCGACCTATACTATACACGCGTCCACGACCCCTCGACATCTAATAAAAATAAATATAATACGAGCATTTTACAAAATACGAGTATATATCAACACCTTAAAATAAGAGCATTTAAATATACAAATATTTTAAATAGTCCAAATATAAATCAATTAGTTAAAATAAGAGCGTTTTACAATACGAACAATCTACACATATTTCAACCACAACGACTTCTTTTTAAACTAATCATCTGAACCAACACTTTCACTATTAAAGTTATCACCAAACTCATCTTCATTTGTGTCTTGGTCTGTATCTTGATCGGTGAGTAACTCTTCTTCTGTACCATAATCTGTCATATCATCAAGTTCATCCACGTCATTGTCGGTAGGGTCGTACAATTGGAAATCGACATCATTCAGTTGTATTGGATTACGTGTATCTACAACTTCCTCTTAAAATGACTGCTCCGGTAGAGGCTCAATGAACTCAACATTTGATCTTGCTTTGATTTTACATGTTGCCCACCAGTCCAACTTATCTCATTTCAAACTTGGGTACGCACAATAGTATACTTGTATATCATGGGCAGCAAGTACAAAATATTCATATCGATTGAATCTATACTTGTGAGTGATATCAACAAGCTTATAACGTGGATAAACTTTTGTGCCTGTAGGTGTTGGAACAAACTAGTCGCATTTGAACAATAATGCATTTTCTCCATTCGCCCTGTGTATAAGAGTTTCACAATTTATATGAGACGATGGTAATAATCATACTCGATTGCCCCGTAATTTAATCCTTTAAATGCATATTCCAGTGCTCGATGATGATTTGTTAGATCCGTACTCGATTGTGTGAAATCTAAAACCATTTATCTTACATCCAGTATACGTTTCTGCACATCGTGATGGACCCTCTGCTAAGCTCCTAATGTTCATGTCGATCACATTGTTTGAAGGATCTCTAGCCTATAACGTTGAAAAATCATCTTTAATTTATGAAATATACTAGATAAATACATACGGTAGTTCAGTGACATGCATCTCGGGATTGAATAGCTCACGTAATGTTTAAACCAATTGATAAATTCATTTTCTGATTTTTCGTTGAGCCTATAATCTGTAATATTTGGTTGGAGACGTTGGATGCTCTCCATGTAAATATTAAATCCTTTGTTAGAAAAATGAGTAAATTTTTTTAGTACATTATCTATACATTTACTTACAAAATTAAAAAGAGTATCCATACCTAACATATTCCTATATCTCTTCGCAATTTAGAAAGACCTATATCATTACGGCTTTGTATTTTGCTTCCGTGAGAAATCTTTTTTCTCTTTGTACCAAATGTCACCCCATATTTTTTAAAGATCGAGAGAATTTCACCAGCGCCATCTACATCATCCTGACCGTCATGTTTTTAGGCAATTTTGTTTTTTTAGTTACCACGTGATCTTCAAAATAGTATGAATTTAAAGTTGATATTATTGACCTTTCAACACTCACCTTGCTGATCTTTAGTTTGCGAAGATAAACGAGCACATCCATCTATAATGCACGGGCTAACAATTCTCGGTTCATACACTAAATGAACGAACATATGCTCCATTGAGTTTAAAAATTTTGGAGGGAAGAACTATTTTAGTTGGCACAAGATTAACGAAATGTCACCTTCTAGACAACTCATATATTAGGTGCGAATGACTGTTGACGTGAGATCTTTGAAAAACAAGCTTAATTGGTAATAATCTTCCACATATTTTTCTGGCTAAACCGCTGTATAAACTGACAATTTCAGTTCGAGATTTTTTCAAAATGATCAACAATTAACCAAACGGTTGACCTTGAATTGAAACCGACGATTCGCACATTCCCATATTCACACCTCTAAACAAAGGTAATATTAGAGGGGCAAACGTGGAAGATTACGTCCGGGCCCAAAAATCTAATGTTAAGCAATAAAAGAACTGGGCTTTGATAACTTGTCCAAATGAACTGAGGACTATTTCATGGGCCTGGATTTTGGCATTGGCACTTGTCTAAATAGATGCAGTGTGACAACATCATAATGTACACGTAATAATAGCAAACGTGGCCCAGTCAGGAAATCTCATTTCCCAACTAATTAAAGCCCCAACCTTGTGCGTTCGATTCACTTCACTCGCTCGTTCGCTCTCTTTGCTTGATCTGAAATTCTGGTGAATTTTGCTGGTATGGAAATGTTTTTTTTTTTTTTTTTTTTTTAAAATTTTGGCGTGATCAGATCTGTTCAAAATTCACGCTGATTTCCCATTACTCCTCTGTTGTCTTTCCACTCGCCATGGGTCTTTTTTGTACAGACGCCTCGTTGTAGTATGTGGAAATCTGTGATCTTAAGTAATTCCGATGAATGCTCAAACTTATTCCTAATTTTGTCAAATTGATTTCGATATTGCTTGGGATCTGGGATCTATCTCTTGAACCAGCATTTCTATTGTGTTTTGTAGTGTATTTTTTTTTTCATATGCTTTCTGTTTTTATGTTAATTTCCCGAGATTGAAGATTCGTGTTTGGGTTCTGTAGAATTTGTTCCAGGTGTTATTTAGGGATCTTTCATTTTCTTGATCGGTGGCTGTTGGTGAATTTGAGAGGAACAAGATGGTAATTTTTCTTTGATTTTTTTTTTTGCCTTCAATTTTTCTATTAACCATTTTTATTATTGTTTGTGTTTACTTTATTTATTAGTTATACTTGTATATATATATTTTTTATTTTTGTTTTTGACGATTATCTTCATTATCTGCAATGCAGGTTGTACTTGCGGCTTCAATTATCAGTAAATCTGGCAAAGGTGAGCTCATGGGGCTTTGATCTTGAAATTCACCTTTGATTTGTTCTCTTTTAATCCTGTATAAGAAGGTGCTAGTATTGATATTTTCAAATTGAATCTTCAAATTAGAGTTGAATATAAGATGATTTCTCCACAAAATTGGCATTAGACTGACATGATGAAATTGGTGGAGTGTTAAAAGCCTAAGGCCCTTTAGATTTGTCTTATAATGCAATCTTAGACATCAGTTGAACTTCCAAACACCCAGTCTGTTTTCAAAATCGAGAAAGCCCAAGTTGATGTGCTTATGTGCCAGAGATGTAAAATATATGCAGATATAGTATTAGCAAGAATGATCCATGAAGTATGGAAATATGCCTTTGATTTGAATTTTATATGTGATGGTCTCCCATAGGGTGAGGGCTATAGTGGATCCTTCCTTGTCAGTTACCTTTTAGAAGTGGATTAGACCTGTGGCAAGTGCTGTCAGAGCAAGACTCTACTGGCATTATGGTGGGCCCATGTGTGTGTGTGCCCCAAGCAGTGGCCGGCTCAAGGGTACCCATGGCTTTGGGTGGGTGAGGATGTGAAATCCTATCATGCTTTAGGAGAGGGTTCACGCAGCATCTTGTACATTGGGGTATTCTTCGGTCTTAGTGTTCGATTTTTAGGTTGATCTGGGCCCTTGACGTTTAGCTAGTGATTAGCAGCATGATTGTGAGCATGGCCATGCATGCAGTCACTGACAACTACACACTTATGCTTCCATAGTTTAGGATTGACATAATATGATGATGATTGTAAAAGCTATCTACACAGATACTGTGTTTTAACGTAACGTCACCATTGTGTGATTTTTTATTGCCCAAACAAAGAAGAGGAATGAAGGCCTTTGTTGGTTGAGTTATTATCAAATGTAGACTCACCCAACAGTTTTTGAAATTATGAATCGCGCATTGGATGTTGGTTTCATGAGTGTATAAGACGAATTGCTTATCTGGATTCTGGTTTCAATGGTGTCTTCTTGTATTGAATTTATCTCATATTTATTTTTAATATCAAGACCAATTTCTATAAGGTTATTGCGTCAAGTGAAGGTGTCACAAGTGTACATGTTCTCTTGTAATTGTAGTATACTAGTGTTGGATGCAAAAGAACACTCTTTTGGTTCGCTCTGATTTTTTTTAAATGGTTTTGGCTAGGTCTTTCTAGCCCCTGTTGAATTAATCTTTTGCTTCCATGACCATTTTTTTTTTCTGCGTGCGTGCGTGTGAGATAGTTGCTTTTCGTTGTATTGTTTTCGTTTTGCCATGATCTTTTTTGCTTATTCATCAGAAATACAGTTGGTGATTTTCAATCATTATTTTTTATGCTCATTCATTGGATCAGCATTATGTACACTTTTAACTGTATGATTTCATGTCTTCTGCAGCACTTGTTTCGAGGCAGTTTGTTGACATGTCTCGTATACGGATTGAAGGATATCTTGCAGCTTTCCCCAAATTGGTTGGAACAGGGAAGCAGCATACTTATGTTGAGACTGAAAACGTCCGTTATGTTTATCAACCAATAGAATCCCTTTACTTGCTTCTTGTTACGAATAAACAGAGCAACATTCTTGATGACCTGGAGACGTTGAGGCTTCTCTCGAAACTTGTATCCTTTTTTATTTTGCAATGAATTATCGTTACTGTGAAAAATATTGATGCCTTTTGTGTTTGCTTGTACACACTCTTGCTAATTGACATTTACTCTTTCAGATCATTTGCTTATTGCTTTCTGTTAAAATATGAAAGTAGAATAACAGTTTGTGCACATCTATTTGGGGACGTGTGGCTGGCATTATTTCTCGCTTTTGGTGTTTTAATAAATTGTGGCTTGGTTTCCTTAACTCTCCTAGGTGCCTGAGTACTCTTATTCCCTAGATGAAGAGGGCATTGGCAAGACAGCTTTTGAGATTCTTTTTGCATTTGATGAAGTCATCTCACTTGGACACAAAGAAAGTGTCACAGTTGCCCAAGTCAAACAGTACTGTGAAATGGAAAGCCATGAAGAGAAATTGCACAAGTTGGTCTTACAAAGCAAGATCAACGAAACCAAGGATGTCATGAAACGCAAGGCTAGTGAGATTGACAAAAGCAAGGTAATTACTTTGGGGCTCAAGTTTGACGCTTAAGTTTTTATGCACTATTTCCCAGGTCATAGATGGACTAACTTAATGTGTGAATTCATGCAGATTGAGAAGAATAGGGGTGACAAAGGAGGATTTATGTCTTTGCAGTCGATGGGTTCTGGAAGAATTGATTCTGGCTTTGGCAATGACACTGGCATATCTAGCAGTGGTGGTTTTGGAAGTGGTTCTGGATTTGGATTAAACACTGAAGTAGAAACTTTCTCCGTTAAGCCCAAAGGTTTGTCCTCAAAGTTTTAAGTTATTGAATAATCTACACAAAGTACCGCCTGGGATTGTTAAGATGCACAAATGTTCTGTTAATTGTTACTAATGATTGTTGGTGATGATAATGTCAATCAGAACTTTCTCCTGTATCTTTCCTTCCAAGTTTTGGAAATGAATAAACACTTCTGAAAATATGAAAAGTACAAACGCATTTGTTTGAATGCTGGTGTTGTAGCATTAAAGGCATTTAAACTTCAGTTCATGGGATCATCTGCTCCAATTTAGAGTATTTTTGGTTTATTTCATGCTTACATCTCAACCATTTGTTACCAATTATTACAAATTTCATAATCATTGGCCATGTTGAAATTATGAATTTTTGCACTTCATTTTATTAACATGTTAAGTATTTGTACTTATTGGTTGTATTAATTTTATATTATTGAGTTTGTTTTAATTTTTTAAGTGATGGATTTAAGATACGTGATTGGCTATTGGCTGAAATTTATCTTTTATCTTCTGGATTTCAACAACTAGGTCGTCCAGCAGCATCCGCTTCAGCTCCACCAAAAGGTCTTGGTATGAAGTTAGGGAAAACCCAAAGGACCAACCAATTTTTGGAATCCCTCAAAGCTGAAGGTGAAGTGATTGTTGAAGATGTGAGACCTAGTATTGGTCAGTCCACTGTGGCTGCTCCACCACCAACTGATCCTGTTACACTGACTGTTGAGGAGAAGCTTAATGTAACGTTAAAACAGGATGGTGGTATCGGTAACTTTGATTTACAGGGTATTTTGTCACTTCAAATCCTCAACGAAGATGATGGGCATATCCAAGTTCAGGTTCTCCGGTTTACCCCTGCTCTTTATGAACACTTGATTCAGCAGTATCCTCTGTTGCTGTTCATGTGAAATAACATTTGAGATATTTACTTTACAAATGTGTCTTTTTTTCTTTTTCTCCCTTTCCAGATTGTAACTGGTGGTAATCCAGGAATTATATTTAAAACACACCCCAATATTAACAAGGATTTGTTTTCCGGTGAGAATATCCTGGGTTCTAAGGATCCAAATCGCCCATTTCCTGCTGGCCAGGCTGGCGATGGCCTGTCTTTGGTGAAGTGGAGAATGCAAAGTGCAGATGAGTCACTTGTGCCATTGTCAAGTGAGCTTTGCTTTTATTCTATACCTGCACTAAAATAGATAAGTAGGTGTTGCTTTATATTCATATTTTTGTTGTTGCAGTTAACTGCTGGCCTTCTGTTTCCGGGAATGAGACCTATGTGAATATGGAGTATGAAGCTTCACCAATGTTTGATCTACAAAATGTTGTGATTTCAATTCCTCTTCCTGCTCTTAGAGAGGTACCGAAAGTACAACAGATAGATGGGGAGTGGAGGTGAGGGTTCATCTTTAACATTTGTTTAAACATTTTTATTATCAGTGTGATGTAGCTAGAATTTATGTTTGGATTTGTTAGAAGCTTCTTAATCTCATGTAATGTGAGAGTGATTGTGATGATTTCAAGTATGGCATTGGAGTGCCATAGTATCTTTTGTTTCATGATATTTAGAAAGTAATTTTTCTGCATCTTTGATGGGTTTGGTGTTTTTGTCAACAACATAGGTCCGAATAGGAAAGAGATTAATTTGTTTGAAAGGCTAGATTGTGATTGGATATAAGGGTTAAAAGCATGAACTTCTACTTCTTACCTGGAGAATCATGCAAGGGATCTTACATTGAACAAAATATTCACTGATAAAAGTAGTTAATTGAATTAAATTTTGATAACTACCATAATTTCAATCTATAGTTTATCAAATATTTCTTGATTGTTATTGAGAAATATAAAACCAGCTACTACCCTTGTATGTTTTGTTTGCGAAACAAATTCATTCCTTTACTCTTTTATTTAAAGGAACCCAACTCGTATGCCAATCCCTGTATCTTTTCATGATTATGCTGAGCGTGAATGAATATATTTGTGACATGAATCTTCCGAATTGCTTGGTGGATGACTGTAACAATGAGTGGGTAAACCAGTCAATTTATGTGGTTTGTGCTTACGATTCATTTTAGAAAAAAGAGAGATTTGATTTCTTGTAACTTAAAACAAATGGAGAACACTGAAGAGAATTTGCTCTCTACACGGGTCCAGTTTGGACTTTTAGCACAGAATCTCTTGTCTCGTTTTTTTATTGAATTTTGATAAGTAGTGTTCTCAACATTTCAATGATTTGTGTTGCAGGTACGATTCCAGAAAGTCATTACTGGAGTGGTCTATTGTACTGATTGATAACTCGAATCGCAGGTTGGTTGGCAGCAAAATTGTTGTTTCTCACCATTAAAAACAGATCTGTGGATTTAAAATCCAAATTAATTTTTATTTGGATTTTCGTATGATACTTTTTTTTTAATTATTTACAGTGGATCTATGGAGTTTGTTATTCCGGCCGTCGATACATCTGATCTTTTCCCAATATCTGTGCGGTTTAGTTCTACGAGCACTTTCAGTGGCCTAAAGGTAATCCTCTGTTCCTCTTTCAGAATGTCGTAATATTTAAATGCTTTCAATGCCTTTATTTCGTATTTTCTTGTAATATTGACGATCGCATCGTTTACAATCTTTGCAGGTGTCTAATATTGTGCCACTGAAAGGAGGTAATCCACCCAAGTTTTCCCAGAGAACGCTGTTATCTACCGAAAATTACCAAATTGTTTGATCATTGTATTAAAAAAAAGATAATTTTTGTTTTGAGAAAATCATTGTTATATTTTCGGACGTCTATTCCTTTTTTTTTTTCTTGTTATTTCCATTCCATAAAGATTAGGTTAAATCTTGGTCTGTGGTTGTTTTGTAATGAAGCTTTACTAGCATTTTTGTTGTGATGACAGTTGACTTTGTACGTTTTTAAAGTGTTGATTTGGGTTCTATCTTATGATTTTTTTGAATTTATTTTCCGACTGGTTTTTAGGCTGGGCTTTTATTCTTTCGGGTCTTGCAACTCTATTTTTCCCCCTTTTTTCTTTTTGGAAATGAAATTTTTTAGATGCAGTGAAATCCAAGGGGATTTTGGATATAAATCCCGACACATACTTTCAACTTTTGAATCAGTCCCTATTTATTTATTTTTATTCTGCACTCCCCAATGTAAAAATAAATTTATGTGGACTTCCACCCAAATAAAATGCCTAAAACACCCTTCTTGTGTAAACATAAATCACTTTTATTTTCCTTCATTTTCTTTAAAAGCTTTCATTTTCTTTCCATCGTCCTCGACATCTTGTTGTCGCCGCCGCTGATGACCACCTCTCCGTCGTAAAGAAAAACTCAAGAAAAATATGCCTATGAATAATCTCGTCACCCTCGTTTCGAGTCTGAAATCGAAATTCGAGTACAAACTCTTAATCACTGACAATTTGATTATAAAGTGCTAAAAAGTCATGATTTTGGTCGTCCAATACTCCATTCTTCGGCCACAAAACTTCAGTTGGTCACCACCGTTGAACTCTCCTCATGTTGATGTACACAAATATTGATTTATAATTTCAAATCGAATGGATATAAATTGAACCAGAGAGGGACTGTGTGTATTGTGYGTGTGATATGTGGCRTGAGTTTATTTATGTGTTTTCTTGCTGGGTGTGGCCAAAAGTTGGTCAGGGTAGGTCAAGAAGGTTGTCGGTGGAACAAGTTACAAAGTCGGCCCGACGTTAAGGTTCGTGGCGGTGATAAGGGTTGGATGGTGATGGGTTATGGAGTTTGGGGGAGGCCAAAGGAAATTAGATAAACTTTGGGTCTTAATTGAAAATCTCATAAAATCTATTTCACTCTCGTATATGATATATGAATTGAACCCACTCACCAAGTACAAATGCATATAAACTAAGTATTAGTTTCATAACATCTAAGTACCCAATACACACGAAATAAGTATTAGATACACATACACTGATTACTAAATGCATAATGAATAAAAAATAAATATACACTCATCAAGTACATATGTATATAATTTAAGTAACAATGGCATTACAACTAAGTACTCAATACACTCTAACTAGTACCGGATGCTCATATACTGATTACTAAATGCATAACGAGTAAAAAATACACTCTAACTAGTACCGGATGCTCATATACTGATTACTAAATGCATAACGAGTATAAAAATAAATAAACATTCACAAAGTACATATGCATATAAACTAAGTATCAAGTGCATAATAATTAAGTACTCAATACATATGAACAAAGTATCAGGTGCAAATACACTGAGTACTAAATGAATAAAGAATAAAAAATAAATGCACACTCATCAAATACAATCAAATACACTCATTAAAATAATTTTTTTTGAAGAGTTATAAAATATAATAAAGTAAATCTTAAAATATCTTAAAATCGCATAGTAATATATTCAATTAAAGTTTAATTTTAATTAATTATATCCTAAATTTGGAAAATAGAAAATGTATAAATCAAAGATTAAAAATTTACTTCTCAACATTTGAGATGGAAAATTAAAAATTAATTAATTAGACAATTATATTCATTGTATGTAAAAATAGTACTTAGGGGGTGGTCCTCAAMATGGAATAATTTTTTTTTTCACACTAAGGGGGTGGTCCTCAACATGGAATGCTATGAAATTTTATTGAATATTTATTTATGGAATTCTACAGATTCTATGGATAATTCTATGGATTCCATTGGATTCTAAGAGAATTCTATGAAACTATATTATAGAATTATGTGGATTTTAATAGAATATGTTAATGTATTAAAATTATTATAACTATTTTCTACAAAAATAATTATCACAACCTAGGAGAATGTACAAATTGCAATAATAATATTTATTGTATAAGATTTCATTAAAAATATGAACTATTGAAAAAAAAATATATGTCACCTATTTTTCTTAGCCATCTAGACCGCCTAGGCGCCCTCCTAACCCAGTCTTTTGGTCAGACCACCTAGGTGTTTAGCCTGATTTTGGACCGACAAGGCCGATTTTTTTGCCCAACCAATTTTTTCGATCGATTTTGTTCAATTCTTTAATCCCGATTTTATTTATATTCCGCATGCATTAAATTTTATTCAAGGTACATTTGGTTCTAAGTATATATGCATTTGTTACTCAATTCTTGTATATTTAGTAATTAGTTATTATGCACACGTCTAATACTCTGCGAGTGTGTATTTAGATTTTATTCGTGATGTACTTAGTACTCAGTGTATGTGCATCTGGTACTTAGTTTGCATGTATTTTTAGTACTTAGTTATTTTGCATCTGATACTTAATTTACACATACACATACACTGAGTACTAAAAGGCATAACGAATAAAAAATAAATCGCCACATATTGGATGCATTTAAATTAAGTATCGGATGCATAAAAACTAAGTACTA
>BMAC01000886.1:225598-270730 GCA_014905375.1 Phtheirospermum japonicum | reverse complement strand
TCAAGGGTATTCGTGTGTGTGTGTGTATTTCCTATGTTGGAGTTGCTGATTGATTGAGTTGGAAATGACGCAAAATCTTTGTTTTTCTTGCAGGATTACTACGGGGTTAATAAATTGAAGCAAGTTTCCAAAAGACGAAATTTATGAGCAGGCATGTGCAGTGTGTGCCCCTTGTCAGATCTTGAGAGTTCCAATTTTAAATGAATTTTCTGTTAAATGTTCTAGTCGGTGCAAGTTGTTGATTGAAACTAATTTTTTACAGGTTACCTGTTCCGTTGTCTATCGAAGTTATTCAATCTAGGTTAGGGATTAATTACTATAGAACAGTGAAGATGAAGAGCTTTCGACAAAGATTAAACTGGTTCAGAAAGACGCTATCGTCCTTGTAGTTTTTACTGAAATGCAATTTTGTACAAAATTGGCTGGTATCATACAGGCCTCCTGTTATCTTGCATATAATATTCTCCTTTTCTTTTCGTTTTTTAAAAGGATCAGAAATTATTTTGAGTAATGATTTTTCTTTTTCCTTTTTCCTCAGAGTAGTTGGAGGGTTCAAAAAAATCTCTGACGAGGGATACATTATAGAATGGATACATTATAAAAAAATTCTTGCATATAATGATTTTTTTTATTTTATTTTACCGTAATTAGGTGACAGTTGAGGGAAATTTCAATCAGAAATTCATGAATAGAGAATCTTCTTAAAGTGACTGGTGAGGTATAGTTTGGAACGCTTATTTAGGAAGCATCAATTGGGAATCTTCTTAAGTGGAATTGATGGTTGTTATCACAAAGAGTGTTAAAAGCATAACAACAAATAGTTAAACTTGTAGACTTTTGAGAGTAAGATTTGGAAAAACAAAAAATGACTACGATTTTGTGAATGTACTATGCCTCCGATCCCTATATTTACATAATTACGGTGGGTGATGAAACATATATATTATATAAAAAAATTAAATAAGATGTTTAAAGTAGCACAACAAAAGGTTAAATTTATAAGTCTTAAGGAGCAGTTGAAAAGAAAAAGTGCCGTGGGAGATGAAAATATGTAAATAATAATAATAATCCCTCCTATATAATAAAAAGAGATGGGAGTTTTACTGTAGCTGCCCCTTTGCTTGACACGTGGGCTTCCTATTTTTTTTCTCCATTTTTTGTTTCCTCTTTTTTTAGACGAAATTACCATTCATTCGTTCGGAAAAAAGGACTACACCATAAACCCTAATTTCCACCACCTTCGCCGTCACTTTCTCACCCCGCCTCTGTGGCTGTCCATGGCCGCCGCAGCCAAACCTTCTCAGAACTTTAGATCTATGCGATTTTTTTTTCTTCTGCTTTTACCAAAAATCTACCTCTACAAATTGAAAATGGAGAAACCCTGCAAAATCAGGTTGAGATCCCGTTTTTCCTCCTTACATGTCTCACCCTCCGTTTACTTCCACACACCAACTGTTGGTATAACTTGGCAACGAGCGGTGTTGCTCGCTGGCATCTTCCAGAGTCGCATCCAGATTATCCTCTCGATTCGATTACGACCTTTGGCTCTCGAGCTCGACTCCATAAATGCATCTCTCTTATCCAGTAACACTTCCTTGATGAAATATGCCTCTCAACCCCGCCATTAAAAAATGCTTCTCCTACTTCTCACGGTTAGAGATTGAAAACCCATTTTCATTTTCTTTTACTCTCCAAGCTGCTTCTTTGGAGTGCACTGAAAATGGATGGTGAGGATCCGCCGTTTAATCTTGGTAAGTATCCATGTTTTATAGATTTTTTTTAGGGTTTAATACCCTTTTTTGCCTGGAAAATTACGGGTTCAATTTTTTTTTCCTAAAAAATTATCAGTTCAATTGCACTTCTTGGGATATTAATTGGTATTTGAATTTTTTTTTTTTGAAAAGTTCTGGGGTTAAATTCAATCAAGAGACGTTGATCTCAGTTCAATATTCTCAGTTCAATATTCTTATTATCCGCAGTTCTTACAATTTTAATTTGTATTCAATTTTCAAATTTATTTTATTTTTTGAGAAAGTTATGGGGTTAGTTGATTCAAGAACCCGCTCATTATGATATACAGTTCTTGGGATTTTAATTGGTATCCATTTTCCTTTTCTCTTTCTCTTCTTTTTTTTTTTTTTTTTTTTTTAATTTTGTTTAGGTGGGGAAGGGAGAGTGGTATTGATTCATGTTGTTTACATTTTTTAATTGATTTAATGGTTCTTAATTTATAATTATTGTTTTAAATTTCGTGTCTGCTGGGGCAGTTGAAGAATGGACCTTATGCGGTGGGTGATTAATTATTGTGATTTCAAACAAAAAAATTGCCCATGGTTTGATTAGTAGCAGATTTGGGTATCTTGCCCAGTGGATGTTGGCATTTGTTTGGTTGAAGAACAAAACATACAGTGGAAATATACAACACTTGTTCAGTTCATCAGCAACCAAGGTACCTTGAGCCCTTGTTTCCAAAATTTTACGAAAACTACAAAGGAGAGTATATATGATATCCACACACACACAACAAAAAAAAAAAAAAAAAAGAGCAGCAACACTGTTTTTCATTTTTTCATCTGCTGCAGTTCTTTTTTTCTTTTTTTGGGTTCACTTGGTATGATGAGATGGTGTTTACTAAATTGCTATTCTTGAACTACTTTAAAAAATGTGGCGTKAATGTTAGTTCTTATGATGCTCAACGGGTAAGTATGTTCGTGTCCTTTATTTATTCATTCTTCTAGGCCCAAAGATTAAGTGTGTGTTGTTCTTTGGTTAAATGGAGCCTGGAGGTATATCAATTTTTTTWAAAAAAATCTTAATGTTTCTGTTGCATTTCTCTTTTCATGAATGATGAAACTAATAACGTCCCATATAAAATTCCAGTCATTAATAATCTTCTATTCAATTTAAATATGAGAAATTAAGTAATTTTCTATATCTCTATACTCTATACCACATAACATAAGGGAATAAGGGCTCTACTGTAGCTGCTGCTCCTTTCAACACGTGGCTCATTACTTGTTTGGCATGTGGTTTTGTTACGCTAAGTGGACAGAAATAACCTTCGTTCCTCCAGAAAAATGAACGACCCCATAACCTTGAACGCTGGAATGAAAWTTTTTCTCTAACCTCCCCTTAAAACCCTGATTTTCACAACCACCACCTTCCTCACCATCACTCTTTCGTTTGTGTGCTTCGGAGTTTGAATGAAAATAAACTTGAATCCCAATGAAACCTTCTCAGAACTTCAGATCTACTACCAGTATCATTTTTCTTTTTCATTTCTCTAAAAACAAACCCATAGCMGAGATTCTAATTTTTTTTCTTTAAATGAACACATAGCATAGCGTCTTATTGAACCTCCAACGTTATCTTCTCAAAAATATTGTTTTCTCTTCAAAATTCTTACCAGATCTGAGATGGAGATGGAGTATGTGATCAAGCTGCCCATGGATCTGAGATGGATGGGCTGGGATGTTCTACTTCAAGCTCCTTAGGTATTTTTGATTAAATATTGAGATTCTTGTATTTTCATTTTTTATTTTTATTTTATTTTTTTTGGTAGATCTGATGGAAAATTATGATTATTGTTGGATCAAGTATGAATTAAGTTTTTATCTTTTAATGATAATTTCACATTGGTTTATTTTTATAGATCCGTGTGTTTAATTATCGGATCAGTTATGAATGAAGTGATTCATGTTGCTGTATTTTCTGGTGTTTTAACGATATTTGTCCACTATATTTATTTTTTTAACGTCTACATATCTTGTCCTACCTCTTATATAAATTCAGAATAATTTTTTTAAACTTATCTAAGGGACAGATTTGGTTAATTTTATTTTTCTAAATTATTTAGAATCTAATAAATCTTATAGAAGSTAGATGGCTTTTAAAGCATGTTATTTGCCTTCTTGATTTTGAATGAGCTCCTATCCTATTTGATTGTGGAGAAAACAACAATGGTGAGTATATATACTTCAATTTTTTTCTCCCATTCTTTAGTATCGGCTTATCCTCAAGCTTTGGTTTATGAAATGTTCATTATTACTCTAAATTTCACAAAACTTATCGAAGGGACGACACACATCATTCTCATGTACCAGATGCTGGACGGATCAGCCATTGAGTCCACTCGCCTGATTAGTACAACAGTGGGAATTGCGTCCTRAAATTGGACGAGCATAATGCGAATTTAAAATTGCTTGGTATTGTCGTCAAAGCTCGGAATTTCCTTGTAATTCAGGTGATTTTTCTTTAATTATTTTTTTGGAATTTATTAAATGATTTGTAGTTGTGTTTTAAGTGTAGCGCAAATTGATTCAGGGAYTCCAAATTATATGATTTGTAAATTCAAAAGAAAAAAACATGATGTTTTYTGAAGAGTGATTAAAATTATTTTGATGATACTTCAGCGACTAAGAAAATGAAAAAGGAGTGAACTTATTTTAGGATAGTATATGATGATTTGTTGATATCTTGAGTACTTTATTTGAAAATGGCAGACTATGTATTATAAAGTTTCAGTTTAAAAAACTATGCATTCTAATTGAAAATTCATKTCCTCTGTTCTGTCTAATTAACACTTTATGTAAATGAAAAAGAACCACTTCACAATCCCGCTCAAAAACCGATATTGTTACCTCTGCTATAAGGTTTGTTTGACTAAGCATTTCCACATTCCATTGTTAATGTTTTGTTTCATTCATTTTTTGGTCTGACCTTAAATTGAATTACTCTCGCCTTCTTCCGTTGTAGGGGTTTATGGTAAATGATTACATTCTTAGAGCTTATTACATGCTCCTTCTACGTAAGTCGTATTGTTTTATTTATTCATATGTTAATCCCTTTTTGTGGTACTTTAATTAGGGTTTGAGTTTGAGGTCGGCTTTGTTTTTTTTTAAATTTTTTAACTTTCAGTGTTATTTATTGATTCTGTTTTTATGGGATTTTTTCTTATTATTATTTTGTCTCTTTTAGGATATTAATCATGTTCTTTTTTTCAAAATACTCATAATAATAACAATAATAATTAATAATAATCTATACCATATAATAATTAATATAATATAAGAAATTAAGGGGTTACACTGTAGCGCCTCCTCTTTCGACAAGTGGCTGCATTTGTGGTTGACAYTTGTTCATGAAGTGTTTTAGAGTACGAAATTACCCTTCATTCTAAGGTTTTTGTATGACATTTCCCATCTGGCTTCTCCTTCTCCACATGAAACCAAAAGGAGATCTGAGCACAGGCCAAACTCCCGTCGTYGTTGCTTCTGATAACACATGTAAAAACTTCCCTCACTTCACAAATATTTTCCCTACGAAATCAAGACGAAAATCTCTAAAATTTTATTTCCTTAAAGGTCATACCCAGAAATTATTTAARAAAAAAACAGTTTAGTTGATTGTTTTTGGACTGCTAGAAAATCGTACCTAAAAAACACACTTTCTTTTCGGTATAAAACTGATCTCAACAGCCTCGCAAAAACCTTATCTAAAAACTGAAAACCCTAATCCTTCACTCATTTGTTTTTCTACTGTCGGTATCCTGGAACCGACTACAGTTACGTATTAATGTTAAGTTTTATCATAAACTAATTCATGTATGATGATTTGTTTAATTGTACATGATGATTTTTTTTTTTTGTAATTTCACTCAAGAGATGAAACTGGTGTTCTATTTTTATATTTATTTTTCTTTCTGTAATTGATAAGGCTGTTTTTCATAGTTCAAATTATTTGCAATTCATGGTAGTTTTTTAACAATTTTGTTTGTTAGGACCTGCAGCCGTTTTTGAAATTCAGCTAATGCGAATTATCTTAATTTATATGTATTTTACTGCAACTAAATAACTAAACCAGATTATGATAAACTGTTGCAGGTTTCTAATTCTTGTAGCTTTATTACGATGTGCTGGAGCAGATTGGAAAAGGTTATCCCGCATTGCTTCTTAGGCATAATAAACAAGAAAAGAAAAGTAAGCAAGCTTATGTTTTTATATTTTAAATTATAAATTATAAATTGAAAAAAGATTACAATACGATTTCCGTGGTTGCAAATTATGCGCTCATATCTCTGTTCTTTTTTAAGTATATTCTAAAGAAAACTCATACTCCTTCATATTTCRTTGTTTGTTTCGTATTACTAATGAGAATGTGCTGAAATATGCCTCCAAGTGAATGTTGGGTTGAAATGTTTGTTTACGTTAAAGTTTTTTACATAACTCTCACAGGAAGCTCACWGATATCCAGAGAGACTTTAATCAAGAAGGAAGGTGATATTAACAAGGAAACAAGTTCAAGTCGATTGTGACTTAAAGCCTCAAAATTTACTCTAAGATGATGAYGGAGGCATGATATATATCATCGATCTCGTTCTCGGAAGAGCATTCACATTCCTGCCCAAGAGGTATAGCTAATTCGTGTAGGCTGATAACTCTTTTTTTTAATTCTTTTTAAACTTTTAATAGCATCTTTTTGTGGTTACGAAACACAATAATCAAGATATTAACTTTTTCATTGTCATTATATGTGCCAGCAACAATGTGGTAAGAAAAAAAATATACGTTGCTTTAAATGTGCTAATGGCGATGGATATGATTTCTAAAGATAAAAAAGGAAATACAATGGTGGGCTACCTCGAACTAGCTTGACAGTCATTGATGAACAATAGGGTAGTTTTTTCTTTCTCGGTTATCCTTTATAATTTTGTCCCAAAAAACATAGCTCTCAGTGCATCAAATTACTCATTTTATATCAACTACTGGAATTTAAGTTCATACATAAATGATTGCAGACTGCATGTCTTGGACTGAGATGTGAATTTGAAAAGAAATTTGCATATCTTATTTTGTTTTTTTTCCTGCAGTACATTGCTCTTCAAAACCTCTGAGTAGTGGAGTGGCCTTGTCTTTTATATTGGTGCAGGTAGATTTAATTGACATTTTACAGAGGTTATGACTTGTGAGACGTGCATTTCCTATAGAGGCTATGCAAATTAGTGTTTGTTACATATTAAAAATGGAGCTTTCACATTCACAACTGTCACCTCTTGTTTGGTACAGACTCACAGAGGAATGTAAAACATGAATAATCATAGTTTTATGAACCTATTGTTAATCTTAGTGAGAAATGGGAAAATAGAACCAGTAAAATTGATATTTAATGACCAAGACTTTAGCAACTCTAATTCCTTTGTTGAATTTGATCTTCTTGGAAAATTTATTTTGTTATTGCTAATTTTGTAATAAAAAACTTGCTTTTTGAGACCAAAGTCTGACCGTGCTGCGATATTGTGACTTTCTACGTGACCTTTTTTAAGTGCATGTGAGGGTTTCATATTCTTTTTTAGATAATTCATCTGCCTTTTGTTTTCCTTCATATTTAATAAAAAGAGATTGTGATTTACTGTAGTTGCCTCACATTCTGAAACCTGCTTCGGCCTGCGCTCTGCCACGTGGATTGTAAGTATTTTAAAGCCTGAAATACCCTAATTCGGTGCATTAAATTTAATAGCAAGTGAGAGGAAATCGTACTAAATATGAGCGCATAAATTACAATAACGGAAATCATATTAAAGCCTGAAATATGAGCGCATAAAAGCTGCCATAATAAGATTCTAAATATGTTAACTTCTCTTTTTTCTCAAAAAATTAGAAGAATAAGTATCACGTGAGAGGAAATTATAATCACTTATAATTTTAGGCTTGTGTCTTCGACTCCGTATTTTAAAACTTCAGTTCTTGGGAGAGTCTAAAAACAAGTGTACAAAGAAATGGATTGTGAAAGCTCTAACAACCTCTCTCGCATGGAATTAATCTTGATTAATGTTTTCTTAATAGCAACCAATGTTGTGTGAGTTCTTATAATCTTCGTTTCCTCCGTTTTATTTCATGCTCTGTGACTTTCGGAACAACAACCAATTTAGTTGTTGCATTGTGATATTAATGAGATGTTATTGTGTGAGATTCCATGATTGCTTTGTATTATTTGGTGGTTGTGTTCTGTGAATATGATTGGAATTATGGTGAGTTTTTTTGTGTTTTTTTTTTTGATAATATGATTGCAGCAAATACTCAAAGGGTTGTCATTTTTTTTAAACTTTGTTTCCGTATATGCATTTGTGTACAATTTTTTTAATTAMTTTTGAATTAATTTTTTTCATGGATTCTGTTTAGTGTTGGTTGATTTTTGATACTGATCAAGTGTTAATGTTTTGAARCTTTGTATAACGTCAATAGGCCACAAGATGAGATAAATATTGATGYTTTCAAACGGGAGTTCCCTCTGTCCATGCTCCTCCTTAATATAGATCCTTTCTTCTCCTCCTTTTTTTCATTTAGGAATCTGTTACGTATTTTGAGATAAGTTTTATTTGTTCTCTTCTATTTTGTTTTATCCTTAGAATTGATGGATGAATCTTTGTTTTATGTGTATGTATGTGTTTGAATTTTTGTTGATATCTTGATTTTCAAGGGGTGATTTATTATTTTCCTTTATTTCTGGTGGATTATTTGCACTTATTAGATGTTTTATGCTATTTCACGATTAGTTTGTCAGGTCATCGTCATTTGTGCCTTCTAATTTTAGTTCTATCTCTTTGTCATTCCTTCTTTTGGCTCAATTTTAAAAAATTGTTTCTTTTGCCATATTCGTATTCATTTTACTTCAATTTTTTCTCATTCTGTTTTGCTAGCCTACCCTTACTTACCACYCCGTGGCCTTCAACCCACTGTCGCCGCCAAAGTGCAGCTAAGTCAAAATATTGGTGAGAAAAAATTTCCCAAGAAAAAAATTTCCATTTTTTTTCTCTTCTGTTGAAAATTTAAATTTATTGAATAGAAAATATACTAATAAGATTTTCTTCATAGGCAGGTGGTGATCAATCTTTTTTTCCCAAGGGAATCAAATTTCTTCACTGCCGGTCCTTTTTGAGGTTATGAGCTCAAAGAAGATTTATATATGAATGGTTCTTAATGTCTTGTGTAATTTAGAGTTGGTTTTAAATCACTTATTCATATTGTGATTATTTTATGTGAATGTGAGTAGTGTAGTGAATAATAAGACCATGTCTACACTGAAACAACAAAGCGTTGCCATACACCCTCCAACTTATACAAGAAACATTAACTAATGCAAATATCATAGCTATATTTTGATTCATGATCGAGTTTGTTTCATTTTATTTTCTTTGGTGTTTTTTTGTTTAAAGATTAATATGTATCTTACGGCAATTTATTCTTACGAGCCAGGTTATTTAACTGGCTTTATTTAATCTATGATTTTACAATAGTTAAACGAAAAAGTGATAACACTATTCTTCGTTACCATTGGAAAAAAAAAAACTTTTTAACACTAATATCAATCAATAAAATCTCGAGTTTCCGTGGGCCAAGGCCGTGCGTTGCACGGCCTTTTGTATCCTAGTTATTATAATAAAGAAGATGGTATGCATCTTCCATGTTCCTCCATTTGGCAGCACCTGACTGGTTCTTATATATTACTTTATTTTTTCAAGACTTCCAAGGAAAGCTTCTTCTTAGCCACAAATTTCCAATCCGGGTCCAAGAAGCTCCTTCTTACATTTGGCCAAATCTTTTCAGCACCTGCTTCGCCCAATCGTCCGTTAGCATTGAAGGTTTGTGGGCGGTTTTATGTTAATTTTTTTCGTTTTCGTCCTGCTATGGGGGTTTTCTGTTATTTTTTTTCGTTTTCTTTCTCCGTCTTTGTCCTGCTGTTTGGTTCATCAGCTAAATATTTTGTTTTCTTTTTTCGTTCAGGTTTTTGGGCCTCTTTTGCTCAAAATTTATTTTCTTAATATATCTTGGTGGTTGATTTGTCAGTTTTGAATTCTTAGAATTCTTATCGTAAGAATATTAATTGTTTTCCAGTTTGGCCTTTGATAGTGATTGTGATCTAAATTGGTCTAGATATATTAGCTATGTATGTCTTTATTGTATAAAAGTATATTGTCTTAAAAAAATCCTGATTGTTTTATCACAAAAATAGGCCCTCAAGCTTAATCTAATTACAAAAATTATCTGTCTTTTTAAATTTCAACTACCATTGATACTTGTTTCTATTTTATAAGTTGTACAACAAAGAGATGTTTATCAAGTGTTTGCAATACATTTATGGGATATCTGCACATCTTTATGACTATAACCTGGAACAAAATAGAATCAGAAAATGGACTAACCTATTTTATGCTCTCTTATCTTTTCATGGCTATACTAATCATTTTCAACATTATACACTTTTGAATATATTTTTGTCTTAGCACAATACACATTCAATAACACTTATTAATATTCTAATATATCTGAACTTCAATGGAGGTAAGAGAGCTTTAATAACGGCAATATATGAATAGTTCAAGATCGTGTTTGTTGACACCCGCGGCGAAGCGCGGGTCATCCTCTAGTATATATATATTCTTATATAAAACTGGGCGGACTCGAATAAAAGGAATAAAAAAATGTTGATGGCGGTGAGCAAAATTAGAGGGCAATCATAATTGTTATCCTGACTAAGGCTAAGTAAGCACTGGATTAAAAAAATACTCGAATTATACCGAATTTCAAATCGAACCGTATCGCAACTAAAAAGTCTCCGTTAACCATTAACAAATCTCCGAAGCGAACCGTCCCAAATTTCTTTTACGGGACGGATTTGGAGATTTTTAAATCCCCTTAAAATCTCTGTATCGAATCAAGAACCGATACTAGAATCGATTTATAATTGTACTAAATTAGTTATAAATCTCATTATATTCAATAGTTAATAAGTAAAATACTAATTTTATTAATCTTGTATTTTAATTAATCATCAACTAACAAGTAAAAGTTAAAATCACAATTAATTTAGTAATTTTAATTTACAATTATAATTTGAGCATAAAATGGACATTTATCCGAAAATCGAAATAAACCGTATAGTTCGGGAGATTTTCAAATCCCCGAAATGAATCAGACCGTGCTCACCCCAATCCCTAATTTACAATTATAATTTGAGCATAAAATGGACATTTATCCAAAAATCGAAATAAACCGTACAGTTCTGGAGATTTTCAAATCCCCGAAATGAATCAGACTGTGCTCACCCCAATCCCCAATCCCGACGGAGTAACTAATGTCATTAACTTACAAAAGGTTCTATCAAGAGTTCAATTGTTGAATGTTGTGTTTATGGTGCTTTAAGCATCCCCTGCATTTATGATCATAGATTTTTTAGTTTAAAAAACTTAAAATTGATCTAATAGTTTCTATTAAACCTCAACGAGTGAAGAACAATGTCGTGAAGGCAGAAATTTCCTAAAAAATGATGCATTTTTTGCACAATTTAACTATTTACAACCATAAATCTTTTAGTTTAAAAAATTTAAAATTGATCTAAAGATCTCTATTAAACCCACGTGAAGACAACACTATCAATTAATTATCCCAAATTATAAAAACAAATAAAATGATCACAATTTTAATAAAAGGACATTCCTAATTCACTTCCAATTGTTGATCTTTTTTTTCTACTGTTTAAAAAACATCAAGATCCTGTAAGAAAAAGGGGAAAAACAGTTTTTTTATCGAAATAAGAAAAACAGTTTTTTTTATCGAAATAAGAAACTGAAACTGAGGCTCAGATTCGCCTTTTATCATCAGAAAAGAACAAGGGCCAGCCATGGCTGCAAAACCAGCAGCCTGATCGAATGGGAAATGAGTAAAATTACACAAAACCCATCTCACACACAATCTGATTTTGCCACGCCAAGTTACGGGCTCGCTCGAAATCTGATCTTTTTAGCTTTGAAAATATCATCATAGCCTCAACCAAGTTTTTTTTACCGGGTTAGAGTTGAAGGAATAGAATCATCACCACCACCACCATATTCTATCATCATCGCCATACTTAATCACAAGGGCTGTTTGGATATAGTTTTTATGTTGAGGAATTGTGAAATCATTGGATGCTTGGTCATACAGAGAGGGCAACCACCCTTGATGAATCCAACCTCTCCGCAGAGCGCCGCATCCTCATACTTAAACTAATGAGATTTAGGTTTTCTGTGGCCTCATTCTCGTTCGCCTATTTATACCCTGTTTCCCGAAAACAAATAAATAAAAGATTATACCCAAAAATATGTCACCATAGCACATAACCATATTAATATTAATAATTATAATACTACGACCTGCAGGTCTGGGGGCGACATATGTCACCCCCAATTTGTTTTTTTTTTATTTCTTTTATTTATTTTTTCTTATATATATATAATAATGGTTTTTTTGATTTTATTTGTTTATTTTTTCTTTTTATTCTTTTAATAAACTTATATATAAATTATTTTTTAATAAATTTATATATAAAAATTATTTTAAAGATGAAATTAGCCAGTATAATCTTATTTTTCAAATTATACTATTTTTATATATTTTACTAATTCATGATAAAAATTATGATTGATTATTATTTAATTTAAAAAATCTGATTAATTAGTATAATTTTATTTTTTCATTAAACTACATTTTAAATTATGATATTTTTTTATCAACATATTAAAAAATAATTATTATATTATTTAATAAATGTATTTTTTTCTTTATTTGTAATTTAATTTTTTCTTTCTCTGCACAAATAATTAAAATTTATCGTCAATAACTTTTTGTTCTAAGAACGAAACTCATTTATCTATAATACAAATAATTAAAATTCAACATCTAAATTTTTTATTATGAGAGTGAGTTAATGATATAGCATGGTTAATAGAAATAATTATTAATAAAAATTTATAACTCTTTTATATTTTTTATTTTTATTTAATATTTTATAAATTAATTTAAAAATTATTGAATATAGATTTGTCCCGCAACGAAGTGCGGGTCAAATTCTAGTTATTAAAAAACAACTGTTATATATACTCTCACTTCCGATTACAAAATATATGCTTATGTAGTTCAAATGTCAAAATCAAGCCAAAAATTAAAAGAAAAGGGTTAAACTCGAAAAATGTCACAGTTTGGATGACAATGTGTGTATTTTTTAACCACCGGTAAATTGGTATATTTATTTTTACAGCCAGCACAGCAGCATATATCTTGCTTTGCTTGTAACTGTAAAATAAATACCATCCAAATCCTCCTCCCCCAAATTATTTCCCAAAACAAATCTATTTAAAATCTGCCCACCTTCTTCTCCTCATTCCCATAACAAACTCTCTCTCTCTCTTTAATTGCTTTTCTTTTGTTGTATCGTATCTTATCCTTTTTTCCGATTTGATCGCCGAGAAGAATGTCCATTGCTGCCCACACTGTTTCCCGCCCGACCTCCGCCCCATCCTCCCCGAAGAATCGTGTTAAATTCCTATGCAGCCACGGCGGCAGGATCCTCCCCCGCCACGCCGCCACCGACGTCGGCCACCTCAAGTACGTCGGCGGCGAAACCCGCGTCATTTCTGTGTCGCGAGATGTTTCCTTTCAAGGCATGAATTCTCTCTCTCTCTCTCTCTATATATATATATATATATATATATTCAAATTGATGCATTTATTTTGTTCGTGAAATTAAATTTCCCCGTCGCTTGCGAAATCGTCGACCATTTTGTTTTCACTTTCATTCGCCGTTTTATTTCGAAATATGTTTCTCTTCTCTAAATATTTAATAAAAAAAAAAAAAACGGGTTATGAAAGTACCCAGATGTCCTTGTGGTGTGAAAACATAAAAAGAAAATTAAATTCCTTCATTCCAAAAGAATTAAGATCGAGCCAAAACCATTTCCAAAGCACCGAGCCAAAATCGAAGTGCCAAATCGGAAACTGAGAGGCACTTTTCGGCGCGACCTTGTTTTGTGATTGGATTTTATGTTTTGTGCACAAATAAGTGTTTTTTACTTGGTTTTTATGATAATTTGGGATTAATTGTCATTTAATTGAGGTAGAATTGTCTATTTTGGTTTTTTTTTGGGATGAAAATGATGAAGGTTCGCTGGTCTACTTGGCTCGATAAAAAATTGAGAGCCAAATTGCACATACAAAAATCTTTTACCGCTATCCCCTCCCAAACTTAAGAAAGGGTATTTTGGTCCTTCTACCCTAAAATGGTTAGAAAATATTGTCCGGCTTATGGTTATGGCTAGAAAAGAGTTTGTTAAAAATAAGTGGCCAAAAACCACAATTTCTTCCATACGTGTATATTAATTATTATCTAATCAACACCTTATATAAAATACAAAACATACTTGTTAATAACATAAAGTTCAAATCATAAAAAATTAGCACTAATGTTTAGTCTAATGATACAAGAAAGCTTATAAATTTAGGTCTTACCATTAACTATACAACATATGTAACCATTTTATTTGCATATCCACATACAGAACTTATGAAGAAGCTGACTTACCTAATTGATGGAGACATGGTCCTAAAGTACCAGGTTGTCTCCGAGGACCTCGACACCTTAGTCTCGGTCAAGTCCGACGTCGATCTCCGCCACATGATCGACGAAATCGACCTCTCCGAACTCACCGGAAGCCCAAGACTCCGGGCCTTCCTATTCCCCGTGAAACATGGCTCTCGGGTTTCGTCCGCTTCTTCTTCCCCACGTTCTCCGGAGGGTCACACCGGCGAAGCCGTGAATAACACGATAAATATGCTCAAGGCCCAGAGTTCACCGAGCATATGCAGCATGAATATGAATATGAATGTCCCGCAGCTAAATAATAGCCACAATTATGTTTATCAACTTCATCCTCAGTATAATAATAATTACCAGCGTTTTGATCCGCAAAGGAACGTTGGGCCGGAGAGGCTTGTATCGGTCAGGTCGATGGGCCGGGCCGATGGAATGAGACACCATGTGGACCCCGTTTCGCAATATTACTATGATGGTTCCAGGCAGAACCAAGGAGGCGGGTGTTGTAGCAGATGCATGCATGGCGATAGAAGAAGCATCGAGAAAACTTGGGGTATGAGCTCAGTTCCTTCGAGTCCTCGCTATTAAGGTGAAGAACTGAGATCTTTGATATTGTCTTTGGGTCCCTAAAAAAGCTAAAATAACATTTTTAGCATAATCAGAGATCTCCTATTTGCCTAGTTTTTGTACAGCTTTTTTTTTTTTCTTTTCTTGAACTCTTTAAGGGGAAAGTGGAAGAGTCTATTTTCTTGTTTCATATGAACTAGAGTTTGTGATGATCTATACGTGTAAATTTTGCATCCAATTGTAAACTCTCTTTGAGTTTCGTCTCAGTCGCAATATTTTATTATTATTATTATTAAATTATTTCATTTATTTATTTTTGAAATGGGTTGTTTTGCAAGGGTGCACTTGTTCAGTTTCATCATTCATAATAAATACTTAGTCGTCCGCTATGAATGTAGGTAATTGATAGCTTAGATAAATCAGATCAAGCATCTCACATCACAAGTCACAGAAGTTTTGCATAAATAACCTGAAATAATCTTTTTGTCAGATGAGATTGACTCGATGCAAAAAACAAAAATAAAAAATGCACCTAAAATATAAATACCATCAATTCTCAACGCCCATCTCTCACAAGAGATCACTCTGGCGTGCAAGCAAATTTCCTATATAGCCCTCACAAGTTTTAACATACAGTAGTACAATCATGGGACTCAGCATCTACCCTTTTCGCCTATTGTTGCAACTACTTATTCCGATTTATGAACCCTTCAGTTTTGACAAAAAATATTCCTTATACACAAAGGAAGCGGATATCAAAAATGGTGAACCACACTAGGCACAAATTTCCCATTCCCTCACTTGCTGTCCGTAAAATCAGCATCAATTACATCGCCTTCAGGTCCCTTGTCCGATGATTCTGATGGGCCGGACTCTGCACCGGGTGTTGGGCCCGCACCAGGTGCTGCGCCACCTGGTTGGTTGTACAATGACTGGCCCAGCTGCATAACTTCCTGATTCAGTGCAGTCATAGCGTCCTTAATCGCTTGTGTGGAGCCTCCGGAAATGGCATCCTTGAGTTCCCCGAGCTTTGCCTCGACTTTCTCCTTTACGGGGGCTGGGACTTTGTCACCGAGCTCCTTCAACTGCTTTTCCGTCTGATAAACAACTGAATCAGCTTGGTTTTTGGTATCTATGGCGTCTCTCTTCTCCTTGTCCTCCTTAGAGAATCTTTCGGCTTCGCTGACCATTCTCTCCACCTATAGTTTTCAATCACAAGAAAGTAACAATATTATAGTAATTAAATTGAAATGCATGATTTCCCGACTGCGCATGAGGCCTAAATATTATTATTGTTGTTGTTGTTGTTATTATTATTATTATCATTACTAATTAATTATCCAGTTATCTTACAAATATGCAATTTTTCCTGAGTACACATGATACCTTAATTAGGATTATCAGCAATTTCGCTTGATTACAAAATTAGTTTTTAATAATAATAAAAATATTAATCGAGTTATCTTACTAAATTTTTTTTACAAATACACAACCCTAGAGGTCCGCAATTGTTTTACAAACCACCTCGGCAACTGGGCACAACATGTATATAGAAAATATAATATATGGGTATATGTAATTTTCAAACAGTTGAGTGTTTTCTCAACCTCAAGGATAGAACTTGAAATTATTCTTTTAAACTTCTAATTAAATAAATATCTCAAAAAAAAAAAAATCCAAATAATGCAGATGTTAGTGTGAAGCTAGGACTCCATCAGAAATTAAGAAACAATCTCTTTAAACCAAGCATTAATTACTTCAAATTCAAATCCACCATGCACAGAGTTGCTTAAGAATGTATTTAAGCTGACACATCATTAGGCAAAAACTGACCTCATCACTTGGTAATGTGCTCGCGCCAGTAATGGTGATATCTTGCTTCTTTCCGGATCCCTTGTCAATAGCAGCAACGGATAGGATACCATTTGCATCAATGTCAAATTTGACCTCGATTTGTGGGACCCCACGAGGAGCGGGTGGGATTCCATCAAGTCGGAAGCTACCCAAAGATTTGTTGTCTCTAACAAACTCTCTTTCACCTTGAAGGACATTGATTTCGACGCTCGTCTGACCATCGGCTGCCGTTGAGAACACTTCCGATTTTGAAGTGGGCAACGTGGTATTTCTGGGAATAATCTTTGTCATAACTCCACCAAGAGTTTCCAAACCCAAGGACAATGGTGTTACGTCAAGAAGGACGATATCACTAACATCTCCGGCCAAAACACCAGCCTAAAGAAATTAAAAACAAACAAGAAACTGGTCAGAGAACGTGACATAAGTTGATTACAAAAAAGACACAACTAACTAATAAAGCATACTCCTGTCACATAGCCTAACAGTTAGGCACTAACACTAAATTAGAAAAAATAAAAAATTAGAAAAACGTAAACTAGCCAAAAAAAAAAACTAAAAAAAGAACCCTAAAAAAAGGAAAATAAATCCTAAAAAAGCGCAAGTACCCTAAAAAAAACAAAAAATGGTAAAATCCCCCCAAAAAACTAAACGAAACTAGATTTTTTAAAAAAAAACTAAAAACGAACCCTAAAATCCCCCAAAAAAAAAAGATTTGGGCACTGCTTAACAGAATGTACTCTGTTAGACAGATGTACACAAGTTTTTGTCCTGACTAAATCAGGATCGGGAACAACCTGAACTGCAGCTCCAAGGGCAACAACTTCATCTGGATTGACGGTAACATTTGGGTCTTTTCCGATCATTTTCTTAACAAGTTCCTGAACTGCTGGAATACGTGTTGAGCCTCCCACGAGGATAACCTCGTCGATATCATTGATGTTGAGCTTTGCATCCCTCAACGAGTTCTGAACAGGCGTTTTTAGTCTGAAAAATGAAGATTGTTACTTAGGAGAAGATATATAAGCAAAAACTTCAGAGATCTGTTCGAATGATATTGAAAGCTCACCTGTCAAGCAAATCTGAGCACAATTCCTCAAACTTAGCCCGTGTAAGAGTGGTTTCGATATGTTTGGGGCCATCAGCAGTGGCAGTAATGAATGGCAGACTGGCCAAAAGAACAACAAAAATGGTAAGCATGTGTGCATGCAAGAGGACTGTGAAGAGAGTAAAAATTATAAACATGCCTTATATTAGTTTGAGTCAAAGATGAAAGTTCCATTTTAGCTTTCTCTGCAGTTTCTGTCAAACGTTGAAGAGCTTGTTTGTCCTTCAATAGATCTATCCCTTCGTTCTTCTTGAAATCATCGGCGAGCCAATCAACAACTCTCTGGTTGAATTGCAAAATATATGAATGATTAATAATAATCAATTGCCATCATAGCCAATTAACAATTATCTGTCTACACACCCATATCTGTTTTGTAGGAAATGGTGGGTGGGTGGGATGAAACATTTCATAATTTAATGAAAAAGCAGAGGTAAGAATATGAACCTTGTCAAAGTCATCACCACCAAGATGAGTATCTCCGGAAGTAGACAGCACCTCGAACACACCATCACCAACCTCGAGTACTAAAAACAATGTAGAGAGAAAAGATTAGGTCAGAACATACACGGTAACATCAGGACCTAAGCAGGGAGATATATGTTTGAGAATGAAGTAAGAAACTCATTATACCTGAAACATCAAAAGTGCCACCTCCAAGGTCAAAAACCAAAATAGTTTCATTGCTTTTCTTTTCAAAACCATATGCCAACGATGCAGCAGTGGGTTCATTTATAATACGGAGAACCTCTAAACCAGCAATACGACCAGCATCCTTGGTTGCAGTCCTCTGAGAATCATTGAAGTAAGCAGGAACTGTAACAACTGCTTTGGTAACCTTGTCGTTCAGAAACTTTGACGCATCATCCACAAGCTTCCTCAAAACCTGAACACAAGGAAAAAATCATGAGTGCAATGTCAAATGCAATCAATGCGACAATCAAAATTTTGAAATATAATCATCCATAGACCAAAATTTGTGTCGTTTGTGCTGGAATCTAATAAATATACATAAAAATCAATAAAAAAGAGAACTCTCTACAAGTTAAAAGCTGCTTAGAGCCTGAAACTGCCATATTCATTGTATGCACCTATAGACGCAAACTGCTTAGGAACAAAAGCAGCAGCCTGGAAAGTGCTTTGAATTGATCTCAGAGAAGAATTGTTTGAAAAGGCAAAGTCCTAAGCCTTTCCAATGTTATTGCCTTCTCTTTTGAACACGGGATTTTGCATATACACACAAACTTGTCAAGAATAAATCAGGGATAAAACAGAGCAGATATTAACCGGAAAGATACACACACCCAGAGGATCTAAAAAAAAAACAGAACATAGAACTTCTCGTTTATAATGAAACAGGATACATGCTCCAGTTTTCGATAATGAATAAAAAAAAGTACTGCATAATGCCATTAAATTAAACTTATCCATATCACAATTGCCACTCAGTTATAATGAAACAGATACATGCTCCAGTTTTCGATAACGGAAAAAAGAAATAGTACTGCACAATGCACAAAATTTCTAACTCATATCCAGATCACTAGACCAAGCTTGTAAATGTAAATCAATGAATAACCCCATCTCGTATATCGATCTCATTTCTCCACTTTCTAGTGTAAAAGACATTCAGGATTACGAAGTTCACGTGTACTAACTACTAATGTCACCACATATACAACGAAAGTAACACACATGAAAGCAATTTCACTCTGAATTTAGTGTATGAACCCATAAATGAAAAGAAATCGTTTGCACATTCCAGTCCAATCAAAAAGAAAATATAAAAGCAGAAGCATAAAAATACAGAACTCAACAGGTGGGAATATGAACAACCTGAGCTGATATTTCCTCAGCCGCAAACTGCTTCCCAATGGCGGGACACTCAAGTTTGACATTCCCATTCTCATCCCTCACCACATTATACGAAACCTGCTTCGACTCCTCGTCGACCTCCGACATTTTCCTCCCAATAAACCTCTTCACCGAGAAAAACGTATTCTCAGGGTTCACCACCGCCTGCCTCTTAGCAATCTGCCCCACCAACCTATCGCCACTCTTTGTGTAAGCAACCACAGACGGCGTCGTTCTCTGGCCCTCCGCGTTGGTCACAATGGTAGGCTTCCCTCCCTCCATTGCCGCCACCGCGGAATTTGTGGTCCCCAGGTCAATCCCGACAACCTTCTCCGCAACAACGCGAAGCCCAGAGTTGCGCCGTGAGCTGCGGCCGCTTCTGGCTTTGCTTCTCAGCCTCAGACCGAACGACGCCATACTGTTGAGCTTCGTGCCGAAGAACACAGTTTTAGCCGACTGGTTTCTGGTAGGATTTGCGGATGCGAATTGAGCGGCGGCACCAAGGGCGTGAATTTGAGCTGTTGATGATGCCATTTTTGTGAATAGTCAAACCAAAAAAAAAAATCAGCTGAAACTCGGGTTTAATGTCTTGAATTAGAGTCAGATGAAGAGAGATGGTTTTTTCGAGTGAGAAATAAAATGTAAAAAGGCACAACTCTCAAACCCTAGAAATTGGTGGGTGATGGGGATTGGGAGAGGCGTGTTTTCGAGGTGAGAGTTTGGTGAAGAAGATAAGAGAAGTTCGGGGGTTTATTGTGCAGTGCGGGAGATGAGAGTGAGGGTTAGGTGGGGACACGTGTACGGTTCTAGAATCGTCTTCTTGTCCGTGCTAGATTAGTGATTGGCGAGGCAGGGAGAATGCGAGCCGTTGGATATCGATGTGTATTTGTCTTGTCCCGTTTGGGATGCACTGCACTGCGACCCGTGTTTGGGACGTCCTAACTGCTTATAAATAATTAATTAATAAATCATTATAATAATTTTTGTTATACATAGTCAACCGGTTCATAGTATGTATTTATTATTATTAGGCGTGAATTACTATTTTTCCAATTTTGAAATTATATGATTATAATTGTATTATCACTTACTATAAAAATTATATTCCAAATTTATATAATCTCTCCTTCTCTCTTTTTTTAGTTTATAACATGTTATTAACATGAGTTTCTAACCATACGAGTAATATAAATAGAATATATTACAATTACATCTTAAAAAGAATTTTCCGTATGAAAAATCAAATTATTATAAATATATTTATATTTACCCACTGTCTATATTTCTACACGAACAATACAAAGCAGTCGTCATCTTCATTTCTCTTTTCATTATAAGCGTGAACAATCCAACTTGTCAATTTTGTAAGGCACAAGATGTGTATAATAATAAAAACTCAAAGTCATGGTTACACCAACTAGATACTCTCACTTTGATAATTAGATAATGTCGAGATTGTCATGCCTTGTTATTACCTGTGATTGGTTATGACTCTTTTGTTTGGAAAACCTCCATTTTTATCGTAACAAGTTGAAGTTGTGATGTGGCTTTAGAACAAGATAGCAACCCCACCGTCTATACTTTTGGGTTCCCTTGAAGCTATGACTCTCGTTGTCTCAATGAGTCCATGACATAAACTTTGGTTGAAGTACCATGCAAGCTCCTCAGCCAACCCGCAGGCGTATGATCATCCTGAGACGGCGACATTGGCACTATTCGTGTTGGGAATATTATTTTACCAATATTATTTCTTATTTATAGTTTGCCTTTTTTAGAACACAAAATATTTTAAGACTCTAAATTTCTTTCTTAGTTGAAGTATAGGACTTTATTTAATTTCCTATATACTTATCTAACTTGTTTAACAAGACTAGGAGTCTTGTTTTATAAAAGGGAGAAGACGCAAGAAAGAAAAACAGGGAGAGTCTTGTTTTGTGGTTGTTTCCAATCTCTTGCAAAATGTCAAATTCACCATCACCAAGCAAAGTTACGGAAACAAACACTGCATCTGGATGAAAAGAAAAATCCACCCAAAGTCCAAGACGAAAAGTTCTAAAGCTACCCAGAAATTTCATGATAGTTCTAGTGACATGTCACCGAAACCAACATTGCCCAGTGCCGAACCAGTTCCTTTTCCCAACTCCGATTCTGACAATGTTCCATCTGCCAGTGCACCGATGTCTGCAGCTGCCTTCGAGCACTCTTCTAGCTCTGATGAAGCTCCGTCTCAAGCCGTCGAGATTGAGGACATGGAACCAATCTCCACGAGGTTCTTGACGAGTGAAGCTAAGGAGCTATTCTTGGGATTTCAAAACTGAGGCATGATTACTGAGAGCCGGATCCCCGTTGATATTTTCATGAAACACAATCTGATTACCTTCTTAGGCACCGTGGCGCCTCTTCGAACTGGTGTCATGTCTGGTGATGGTTCTAGTCTTCCCAACATCAGTTCCAACATGGTCCAGTTTTTGGTTCCGGTGGTGCAAGCACAGTTCCAGGCGCTTTGGGACTCATTTTTTGAGGCCTTTTTCGTTTTGCAAAAGAGAGAGGACTCGTACTTCTAGTTCGATCTTATTAAGGGGGAGATTCAATTTAGGGGGAGTTTTAATTTAGGGGAGTTTTTGAATATTTTGGTGCGTCTTGGTGGTTTTGTCCAAAAAGGCAAAAGGGGGAGATTGTTGAAAATATTATTTTACCAATATTATTCCTTATTTGTAGTTTGCCTTTCTTAGGACACAAAGTATTTTAGAACTCTAGATTTCTTTCTAGTTGGAGTTTAGGACTTTATTTAGTTTCATAAATACTTATCTAACTTGTTTAACAAGACTAGGAATCTTGTTTTATAAAAGGGAGAAGACGCAAGAAAGAAAAACAGGAGAGACACGACGCACACATCCTTGAAGCAGAACACGAGAAAATAGATTTTTTGAGCCAACGATTCAAATCAAGGAGATTTTCAAAGTTGTAGAACCAACGAAGAAGATCATCACAAACTTTGCCACGAGACTTGAAGCCACGATCTTAATCACGAAGATCTTCGAAGTTGCGTAACCAACGGAGAAGATCATCATACCGAGACGACGAGTATTTTGTGTATCAAGAGTTTGATACAATTTGTTTTATTTTTTCATATATTACTTTTTATTATTTTGTATTGATCTTAAACGTTGAAAAGTAATATAGTTTTCGGGTTTGTATACCCAAGTCCGTAAGAACGTTTTCTTACGGGTTAAAAGTTTTGTGTTTAACCTATTTTATCCGTTGCGTTTATTTTTATCTGTTTTTTTAAACTGTTCAGTAAATCTATGTTGGAAGTGGTGTTATATCACCAGTCACAACATCTGTTATCTGCATAAGAATTTTATTTCTTTAAAATTAGAAAACTACAAAACTACAATTCGGATTTGTTTGACTATAAAATTTATTTGGATTTTCTTACATTTTTATTGATTTTACATGTTTGTTGGGAGTTTAGAAAAGTTTCGTAAAATCTAATGACTAGAGATGGGATTTGGTATATATAATTTGTCTTTCAAGTCTATGAAAAATTCGATCAAATTACAAATTCAAAAAGTATTAGATATATTAAATACTTCATTGCAATTTAAGACTTTAAATCTCAAATGAACACCTTAACACTTTTATGTACATTTAAGATTTTACTATAAATCTCAATTAATACCGCATGACTTTTATAAATTTTAAAATATCTTAATTAAATACATCCTGATTTTAAAACATCTAAAATATTTTTAAAAGTTCGAAATGAAACACCTCCCTTAATTACGTAACGGGACTTTTGCAATAAAATAAAAGGACAAAAATCAAAAGAATAATAAAAAATAAAAAAAATAAAACTTGGCAAAAAGAGGGAAGGTAAGAAAATAAATGAGAGTAATCATTATTTATATTATTACTTTAATATACTAAATAATTAAACTAATAAATTAGTTTTGTTCAATTATAAGAATCATACATAATTGAAATTAAGTTTTCTTAACACCATATTGTTTAGTTTAATGAGAGTGTCAATTTGAAACTAATAACTCATTTGAAGATATGACATTTCAAAGTTTTAATAATATGGAGAATTGTACGCTAATACTTCTTGTGGATATTTATTCTTCTACTATTGAAACTCTACAAAGATTTATACTTGTACGCTAATACTTGGCGCCGAGCATGTTCCATATCACCTCATTACCGGGCCAAGCCCATCTTAGCTCCTAGCCCGGGAGATCTATATGGCGGAATAGCTGACTGTTTATTATTGTTATTTTAACTTGAAAGAGTAGGAAAACTGAGATTCGATCGACACATATTTTGAGTGATTATAAGAAAGAAGGAAAGAAAGAAGCTACATACATCTTGAGAGTTGTCATCGTATTCCTGGAAAACATCCCATCTAATGGTTATGTCCCTATAAGGATCCAATCGATCATAGCCATCTGCATTGCAGAACATTCTCATGCACAGATATAATTATGTGATTCTTGTCATTATTTTCTTTGTGGGCTGATAGTCGAGTTATAATACGACCCTATTAATTTATTATAATGTGTTTTAACAAACTTATGAGTCACGTGCAAAAGAGTGTGTTTTAACAATCTTATGAATCACGTGCAAAAGTTGTGCGTTTTAAAATATTTATGAATCACTTGAAAAACATGAACTTTATAATGACTCGGTTCAAGGTACGAGTTAATAATACAGTATATTTCACATTTTTTATTTTAATATTAAAATAACATTTTAAAACAATGATTTTTACCTATACTAATATGTTTCTTTTTTTACTCTTCTTAAAATCTTCCCAGTAGTACTTTCAGTTTATCATTATCATTCTTCTCTTCATTCTTAAATGTCATGTTAAATGGAGTTTTATTATAAGCTATCGAAAATGAGTTGTAATGATTGTTTAACCTTTCACAGAGGCAAATGTTACGTTTACTCAATATGTGTATTTTATTTTTTATCCATGAATTTGAAATGAAATAAACTTCTTATTTTATTTTTTTCAGTCTTCCTCTGTGTGCATGTTGTTTTTTGTTTTGACAAAATTTTCTAAATTTTTGAAAATGTATCATTGTTCTATGCAATTTAGGGTTTAGACCTTCAATAATTATTCAGATAAAATTGACCTTTATTTTTAAAATTCATAATGGTCGTAATTCAAAATTCAAGATTCTTCATTCTACATCTGTCTTCATTATATTCCCTACCAAATTATAGTGCTTATTTAAATTCTTATCACATACTAATTTCTTGTTTCACGGATTAACTACCTAATTTTGAAGGTGGAGCATATATTTATTTGATTTTTTGATATTATTTACAAAATGAAAATGCATGATGCATTTGGGATTTTAGGGATTATTTCAATGGGTCTCAATTTGTACTCTGATATGATATCACAAGATGTTCTATGTTTCCAGCTTTGTTCTTTTTCAACTTATTTGAAATATGTGAAATTTTATTTATTATTTGCCAAATAAAATTTTATTTTGTATATAATTTGAAATAAAACTTGTTGTATATTTTTATCAAATCTAACATACCCTCACAGTTTGACACCTACTTGTTAAGCGCGGTCCCGAGCAGAAGGTCGATTATGACCGGCTCCTTATCACAGGCATGTGGTAACACATTTTCTCTGAAGTGGGAGCAATCCCCTTGCTCGGTCGCCTCAGCGCCGAGCATGTTCCATATCACCTCATTCCCGGGCCAAGCCCATCTTAGCTTCTAGCCTGGGAGGTCTATATGGCGGAATAGCTGACTGTTTATTATTGTTATTTTAACTTGAAAGAGTAGGAAAACTGAGATTCTCAATACATATTTTGAGTGATTATAAAGAAGAAAGAAAGAAAGAAAAAAACTACTTACAGACTTCGCCCATTGATATGCAGACTGAGACCTCGAATGCCCACCATGTGTTTGCTAAAATGCTTGAAAGAAATCTTACAGAGAAAAAAGGTGTTGTGCATCAGAGTGGCCTTTCTCGCTCCGAAGGTACCAAAATCAGCAAAGATAAGCCAATTGGGCCGAGCCGCGATGAGATGGAGCCGCTTTATCTCGACGGCTCAGCCAAATCGACGTCTGCCTTCGGCCTTCTTCGCGTCTCCGAAGCTATTCTCTAGCGAGACAGCCGAGTTGAGACTCGACTCCTCCGACGATCAGTTTCTTCAAACACCATCCCCTGGCTCTATTTATGCAAAAGTTGGTAGTATCACAAGGTATACGACGAAGGGTGACATATTAAATTTACTTGAACGATGTGAGTTGAATCTGGAAAACCTCAGAGTTGAATACAATAGAAGTTATACTCCTTTGTCAATGATGGTTGAAAATAAAGTCTAATTGCACATCATCAACTCAGGATTTGTATTGAAAATAAATCAACACTGCATAATTCCGTAGAACATTTTGAAGGAGTGTGGAAATTAACAAATTGCAATAAAGTTATCGAGACCCAATGAAGAGTCTTTAGAAAATGAAATTATTGCTTGGGATTAATCATAATTCTAGAAACTTAAACTAATCATTATTGCAAGTTGCAGAAAACTTGAATAATGTAATCTAGGAATATGGATTGTGTGGAATGTTGAAGAAGAAGATATTAACTCCATCTTTCTCTATATATGACGTTCTGTTGTTCAAGACTTATTTCAATTAAATGATATTTTAGTTAAAAACTTTATTTTACTTCCAAAACTCTCCAAAAGTATTCATCGAAAGATTTATGGACTATAAATATTTATACGGTTCATGATTGTAGAGTTCTTAGTTCATTTGTTTTAGAATATTCTTACTGGATGTGTTTAAATCTAAAATATAATTATTTTTTAATTTATTTAAAATATTCTTAATAAATGTGTTTAAATTTAAAATATGATTATTTTTTAATTTATAAGTGCATAGAATCAAATCATCAATTTCCACATCAGGTCGATATTTATTGGAGTTGGTGTTTTTTGACATGCGTGATTCAATCATTTTTTATCATTTTTATTTAATTTTAAAGATTAATTGAAGAAAAAAATCCAAAAAAGAAATTTATGTTGTTCCATTATATTGGCTATATTCCATAAAAGGTACATCGACTATCGTCAAACCGCATCCACTAAATTAGCCAATTAATCAAAAAATGTTCAAAAAAGTTGGACTTTTCTACGTACATACCCGTTGTACTTGTCTGTCCCCTTTTTATGTTTAATTATTCACATAAAATGAACAAGTATTTTTAATTTATTACAAAACATTCAAAAGTTTATTAATCACAAAACACCCATCAAATTATAAATATATTTTACAAAAAACACCTAATTAATCATAAAACCCAATCATAAAATTATAAAATCCAAAATCAAAAAATTTAATTAACCATAAAACTCAATTTCACGTACACCCATAATTAATTATAAATCCTCCTTCTCGAACGCGAGCATATCGCCTAAATCGAGAGACGAACTCATGAATATGAAGAAATTTCACTCTTATTCGTGATGATTTTTTTAGTATTTTGGAGTTGGGTCTTCTTTCGCGTCATCCCTGTTCATGACCTAAATTTTCGCTCTTCGCAATTCTTTGGTCAAACACGCAGCGGGCTTGGCTCTAAAATTCCGGCAACCTGTGAAAACGTTTGTTCCCCATCGCGAAGAGAGGGAAAAACAAGAAAGCAAATTGGAGGACTTTGAAACACTTCGAAGATATTTCAGGGCAACTCAACTTCAGGTATTTGGGCTAAACCTTGACTTGATAAATCTGTTGAGGATGCATTGGACGATAGGGTGGAAAAGGAGATGCCTTTCCCCATCGCCATTACAGGTATTGATGATGGGTTGGACGTGAAGGACAAAATTCACCCATTGATATGCAGACTGAGACCTCGAATGCCCACCATGTGTTCGGTAAAATGCCTGAAAGAAATTTTTCAGAGAAAAAAGTTGCTGTGCATCAAAGTGGCCTTTCTCACTCTGAAGGTACCAAAATCAGCAAATATGAGCCAACTGAGCCGAGCCGCGATGAGATGGAGCCGCCTTATCTCGACGGCTCAGCCTAATCAACGTCTGCCTTCGGCCTTCTTCGCGTTTCCGAAGCTGTTCTCTACCGAGGCAGCCGAGTTGAGCCTCGACTCCTCCGGCGATCAGTTTCTTCAAACACCATCCTCTGGCTCTGTTTTTGCAAAAGTTGATAGTATCACAAGGTATACGAGCGAAGGGTGACATATTAAATTTACTTGAAGGGTGTGAGTTGAATCCGGAAAACCTCAAAGTTGAATACAATAGAAGTTATACTCCTGTGTCAATGATGGTTGAATTCCCTTCTAGATCAGGTTACGAAGCAGCCTTCAAGGAGATTAATAGGAAAGGTCGCACGTATGGAATGAAAATGGCTAATAAATCTGAGTCTTTATGATGGGAAAGCAATTTTACTGTAATTCTCCCCGAGGAGATTTTGGACGTTGGAAATAATTTCAGCTACGCACTCGTTGGATACTTTTCCTCTAGACATCCGGGGCAAGTGGGTTTCGATATGATTATGACATCTTGGAAAGTTCCGACACGAGTTATTCCTAACGTCAACGGATGGATTACTTTCGTTTTCAAGACGAAAAAAGACCGGGACTTGGTTCTCGCTGGGCCCATATACGATATTTGGGAGAACCCTTGCTGCACAAACTCATGCCGGAATGGTTCAAGTTTGGGGACGACGAAATAAAAACTTTGCCGATATGGATCAATTTGTCAATTTTTATTTATTGAGAAATAAGTCTAAAAAATATTTGTGATAATTACGGTGCTCAGAATTTAAAATCAAAAAATTCGAAAAATGTTGTATTCTCAATAAGTGTATTAAATTGATATATAATCACTATTTATTAATTATTTTTATTATTAAATAACTTGTGTTAAATTTCTATTCATATAGTCCACTAGGATGGCTGAAAATCGTACAATTAGTGTGGATAACCTTAATAACAGCCGTGGCAACAAGTATATAAATTTGAAAGATATAGCATAGTCTTATTTAGAATCATCATCATAATCACTATTATCCTTGGAACTGCAACACATTCTGGGTTTAAATCCCTTCTCCAGCATCTTCTCAACCTCGTCAAACTGCAACCCCTTCGTCTCGGGCACGACGAAATATATAGCCACGAGTCCGATCGCGGAAAATCCAGCGAACAATAGAAACGTGCCACCCGAACCAAGAACCTCCGTTACGATTAAAAATGTTTCGCTAACAATGAGATTAGAGACCCAATTAGAAAATGCCGCTATGCCGCCTCCAATGCCTCTATATCTCAACTGATATATCTCTGAGTTAACGATCCAAGGCACTGTTCCCATTCCGGGCGAATAAGATATGATGTAAATTACACATTGGGTTGAATTTGTTTGGAACACTGTTTCATTATTTGTGAAATCAAAGTGAACCCAAGGACAACTCTTTATTATTATTATTATTATTATTATTTTTTTTTATTTTTTTTTTAATTTTTTTTTATGGACGAAAGTTGTCCGAATATGTCTATTTCTTGTCAATAAGATATGATTGTTGACCCCGATCCATAGCTTCGTTCCCGTTCTCTCTCTCTCTCTCTCTCTCTCTTTTTTTTTTAATTTCTTATTCTGCATTTTTCTTCTTCTTTTTCTTGTTTTGCAATTTTTCTTCTTCTCGTTTTTATCAGATTTCCTTTCCTTTTTGTTTTGTTTTGTTGGGGTTGATTGGATAGAACTTACTAAATAAGCTATTAAGGTGTTCTCATTATATAGGGTGTTCTTATGAAAAATTGAGGTGTCAATATCTACGTCAACATAAAAAAATGGGAAAGTACTTGTAAGAAGTAAAACGAGGCGTATATGAAATTCTAAAGGCGGGTAAAATTATAAAATTACACAAGGTACCAAGTTTGTTTGTTTGCCTTTTTTTTTTTTTCTTTCATTTTTACTCTACAATCTTTCTTTAAATTTTATACATTTCTATTTTTCCTCAATACGAAATAATTATTTTTCTTATACAAAATAAGTTAATTATTTTCCTCAAAACCCTCCCCACCACTCTAGATATGAGATTTGGGGTTTGTAATTACTGTAGTATGTTGGCGATAGAACATGGATTGTAGGAGAAGGAGAAGAAAGTGGAAAGAGAGGGAGTCAAACGAACAAAAGGAAAAAAGAACAAGGGAAAAATGGACTTATATTCAATTTAAGTTGAATAATAGTTCTTATTTTTTGTTAAATAGTCTAAATTATCACATAAATTTATCACAATGTCTTTACTATGAAAACACTAATGAAAATTAATCAAAATAATAATAATATAAAGGGTCGCTATCAGATTTGGAAAATTTCTTATTTAATGTCTGAAAAAAATAATTTACGTCATCGAATTTTTTTTTTACTATATGTTCGAATTTTTTTACTGAATGTCCAAAAAAAAAAAGTATGGTTGCCCAAAAATATTTTTTACTATATGTCCAAATTTGTTACTATATGTTCACAAATTTCTTACTTAATATCCGAAAAAATCCTACTTGCTAAAAAAATTATTTACTTGTTTGTAAAAAATTCTTGATGTGTAAATATTGTTATGTATTTCTTACTTATTAAATACAATTTTATTTATTCTTTGGCCAAAAAAAAAGACTTGGTAGCAAATTATTGTTATGTATATCTTAATTAATACAACAATAGATCATTTATTACTTTATACTGAAATTTCTAATTTTAGAAAAGGTAAAAAGATTTTTTACTTTATATTTTTCTCCAAAAAGTAGGAAAAAGTTCTTATTTTAAAGTGAAGAATTCCATACTTTATGTTCGAAATAGTAAGAAAATTTCTTCATTAACGATATTTCCTTACTTTATAGTGAAATTCTTATTTTATATTTTTTGGGTAAAAATAGAAAATAGGGCAAAAAAAAAATCTCGTCGGAAATATTTCCCACGAGTGGTTGCCTGAAAAATCTTTGGCGGGGGTGGCTGACAGGGTGAGATGGGATAGTGGTGGTGGTGATGGTTATTAATATTATTATTATTATATTATTATTTTAATAGAGATGATAACTTTGTAATTGTATATTTATGATTGAACAATTTTATAATTATTTGAAATATTTGATAAAAATATATATATTTTTATAGTGTATTTTTCAATTGTCCCAAAATTAAAACCTAAAAATATCATATTTTTAGGATTTCATTTTATTAAAACAGATATTTATGTATTAATTTCAAGTAAGTCGTAAAAGAGTAACTTTAATTTAATAAATGGGTAGTTATTTAACTTATTTGTATTATTATTAGACCCCAAATAAAGTATTTTGTTTTTTGTAATTTCCCAAAATTCTATTTTGCTATTTGTATGGATTAGATAACCCCGCATTGAGCCAGCCCGACCCGGTCAGTTTGATAAAAAAAATCTAGACATGCCCGAAATAGTAAGATCCGAGAGTCTAAAAAAGGAAAAATAGAAAAGAGAAAATTACACAACGTAACCTCTTTTTCTTAAAATTTCAATTTTCCGTTAGGAGTGTAATTTTTCCACTCAAATACATTAATTACACATTATTTACGTAATTAGTTATATTTCATTCCAAAACAACGAGAATATTAGATCAAATATTAATTACTATAATCTTCTCCTTTATTTTAGGTCAATTATCCTCTCTCTTTCTCTTCCTCCATTCCCTTTCTTTCCTTATCTCACTTTCACTCTTACTTTGCCCACATATATTTGTATCACCCCTTTTAATTTTTCTTCCAGTTATAACTATCACACTTTACAATATTAACTCTTTAAGTGCTAAAACTACAAATTAAATTCACACAAAATACTAATATGAAGATTTATTTGTATATCAAACTTATTTTGATTATGTATATCACACATATTTCCTCTAATAATATATAGCTAGGTTGATTTGTATTATATTTTATGTATTACTTGACTTATATTGATTACGTTTATCACACATAAGTATCTATATTTTTATGTTTTTATTTATTTTTTTAAATATATGTTTAAGAGATATAATCAATACTATTGAACATGGTATTTTATTTGTCAATAATTTGCATTTAAGGTTTATTTTAAGATTATTTTTAGTACTAGTGTGTTCTAAATGCGAACTATTTTATATCATCGTTTATATAATTCTAATTCTATTTTTATTAATGATGGACTTTTGGATTATCACGATTTTACTTTGAGACAGTTTAAATATTCTTTTACATTTTATATTCTTTTTATCATGTCTTAGTTGTGGAGTTTTACAACGTTATTGCATATTATTGAGGATGTCAACCGTTGGATATGGTGTTTGTTTTAAAATTAATTTTAATAATATTTATGTGTATATTATCAAATGTGTTGATTACTAGTTACCTTCTAGATTATCACAAGTTTACTTATATATATATATATACACACACACACACTAGTTTAACACCCGTGTATTACACGTAATTTATAAAAAACTAAATATAAAAAATATTTGTGAAAAATTATAAAATTTTAAATTTAAAATAAAAAATTGAAAGGATGTGTATCTCAGCCCGTGCCCTGTTCAATTTATTAATTATTATAATTATTGATTAATATTTAGATTAAATTCATTAATAATTATATTTGCATACTTATATAAATTCAAAAGAAGTCACATTTTCAACCCGTCTCTAATCTATATTAATTAATTATTATTAACTCATTTTATATTTAAATTAGTTTTGTTAGTAATTATAGTTACATATTCAGAAAAATTCAAAACATGTCATATTCTCAAGCCTCCTCGCATTATGTCATTATCTAATAAATATTAATTAATTATTATATAATTTTATTTTCTTATATTTAGATTGAGTTCATTACTAATATTTAGTTACATACTCCAATTATTGCAAATATATCATAATTTACCTATACAGAATATTTAAAATTTTAAATTTAAATTATTTCAACTTTTATTATAAATACAATTTATTAATTATTTTCATATATAAATTTTTTTAATTAAAATTATTTCATATGTAATTTATCTTTTAATTAAAACAATTAATCTAGATTTTTTTCTACTAATTATATATGACTTATTTATATTTTTATATTAGGAGTATAAAAGAAGATTATTGAATTAGACAAAATATAATAAAAGAAAACTATCAAGTTAGGCTAAATATAATAAAAATAAAATATTAAATTATGCAAGATATAATAAAAGAAAAATATTAAATTAGATATATATTAGACTCGGATGACACATAAGCAAACGAAGCACCAAGATTTTTTATTATCCAAGCGAAACATACGAAAAAGACACATAAATTAGGAGGATTTTGAATTAATATATACTTTTTTAACACCCGTGTATTACACGGAACTTATCAAATGATAAATATAAAAATATTTATGATAATTACTTGATTTTAAATCTAAAATTAAAAATTAAAATAATTATTCCAACCCGTAGTACATGTCTAATCTATTTATTAATTATTACAAATATTAAATATTTTTGTATTTGATGTTTAAATTAAATTCATTAAATCTTAGTTACATACTTACAAAAATTCAAAAGACGTCACATTCTAACATGTGTCTAATATCTATTTTATTAATAATAATTATTATTAAATTATTTTATATATTAATGTTCATGATAAATTCGTTATTAATTGTTAGTTACATACTTTGAGATATTCAAGATATACCATACTCTCACCCCGCGTCGCATTGTACTGGTATCTAATAAATATTTATTAATTATTAGTATATAATTTAATATTTTTATATTTAGATTGAATAAATCACTAATATTTAGTTACATACTCATATTATTGTCAATAACTCATATTTTATCCTCTGTTCTAAAAATCGCCCTAGGCGCCCAAAAATATCGTCGGGCGACCCAGGCGCTAGGGCCTTTTTTTTTTTTTTTTTTTAATTTTTATGGCCTGAAAACGACGTCGTTTTTTGCCTATTTTTGATTATTTTGACTTTTTAATAAATGTTATGGTATTTTTATTTGATTAATGAACTTATGGATTATATGTTGTTTTGAACTTTGAATCGAACAATAGTTTTAAACTTGTGAATTTTAACTTGTGATTATTACTTTTAGTTTTGAATTTTCATAGATTTATTGTGTAGCAGGTAGTATGTTGAACTATTAAATGGTTAGATGTAATATTGTAAATTAGGGTATTTATTCTCAAATTCTAGGCCCCGCCTAGGCGTTTTGGGCGCTGGCCTGACACCCTAGCAGCCGTCTAGTGATTTTTAGAATACTGATTTTACCTATATTGAATATTTAAAACTCCAAAAATAAAATTATTTTAAATTATATTATCAATAAAATTTATTTAATTATTTTCATAATAATTTTTTTAATTAAAAATTATTTCATATATAATTCTTCTTTTAATTAAAAATAACTAATTTAGATCTATCTACCTATTATATATGATTTATTTCTATTTTTTATATTAGGAGAATTAAAGGAAAGTATTGAATAAGGAAAATATAATAAAAAATTAAATTAGGTAAGATACAATAAAAATAAAATAGGTAAATATTAGGCTCGGATGACACATAAGCAAACAGAGCACCATAATTTTTTATTTGTCAAACGAAGCATACGAAGCAGACACATAAGTTTAGGAGGATTTTGCATTAATATATAGGAGTGATATATATATATATATATTCAATTGATTATATGTGTATCACACATGATTTTTTTTTTTTTTTTTGATGATTTTTTAAAAATATATTGTAACAATAGAAAGTACCAATAAGCTTTCACCTAATTTGTGTAATACTTTTTGTTGGAATGTTTATTTTTGTAATAAGTGGTATAAAGTAAAATAACCAAATGAAAAGAGTAATTTAAAGGAAAATCTAAGTTAAATGTGGAGAKAATATATTTCCAATCCTAAATACACGTTCATTTGGAAATTTTTGGTTTGGAAACGTATTTTAGTAAGTTTTTGACTCCAAACGTAAAAGAGGAATTTATTGATTAAATAGTGATATATGGGTATTTTACCAAGGGAAAACGAAAAAAAGTTGAAACAGAAGAAAGTATTTAGGCCCATTAATAAAGCCTGGGCCGGCCAAACGACTGCTGCTCCCATTCTGAATGATGAGTGGGAGGCGTGTCAATCTTGATTCCAAGTTCAGCCTTCCCTTTTCCCTTCAAATTTTAGTGATAATCAACCAATTCAAGTTTGTGCTCATACTACACGTAGATGCTATATGTTGTAAGTAATTTTCATGATTAAATCGTAAGTGAGTTACAGGATCTTGAACTTCATGATTTTCACAATTAATTATAAATTAATAAATAACTATGACTAACCGTGAGCAGTCATATCCTTCCCTTCTGAATTGCCCGGTCTGATTATTGAATATATCTGATTTCTCTCTCCTTCCATCCTTAATTCCAGTCTATAATATTCGTGAATTGATAGGTAATAAAAGAAAACTGAAAAACTTCAAAAGGCGGAGAGAGGACCAAATATCATTCCATTTTGCTTGAGTAGTTATAGCAGAACAGTTAAACCACACGGTTTATCAACGTGTGCGTAGTTGGTGAAAAACCAACTCTTTTAATTAACCAATGATATATTAATAAAACTTATCTATTAAATTTATTAATTATATAAACCATTAATTAGATATTAAAACTAATTAATTAATATCTAATTATATATATATGGCACATGCCACATATATCTAACATTCTCCGACTTGGGCGAGTGACAGAATATACGTTCATGGTTTAAAAATTAATCATAATGTGCACATCATGATGATAATTTTTTAATTTCATTGGTCGATTCATAATTCATCATTAAGTATATACTAAAATGAGTCACAGTGGTTCTATATCAATTACCCGACATAGTTCCTTCCATGTACCACAATATTAGTTTTCTACTTAAATTCTCATAAACGTAAAATCAATAATGGTCCACATTAATGTCTAATAATAGACAAAATCCTGTTAAATTTGTGTCAACGGTTATGTATACATTAATGACAAACAGGATATCAATTAATTTCAGAAACAATACATAAAAGAGCTCAAAGTGTCAAATACATAAAGCATAGAATCATTAGGTTACATTAACAATCCCCATTCTTCTGACATGTTCAATAAATGCCTTTTGGGATAATCCTTTAGTCAAAGGATCTGCAATCATGAGATTAGTGCTAATATGCTCGATTGACATCTTTTGTTTCCGAACTTCTTCTTTAACGACAAGGTATTTTAATTCCATATGTCTAGCACCTTTTGAATACTTGTCTGTTTAGAGAAGAAAACTGCTGCGGCATTATCACAATAAACTCTCAGCGGCTTGGTAATACTGTCGACTATTCCAAGTCCTGATATAAAAATTCGCAACCAATTTACTTGAAGTGAGGTTTCAAAACATGCCACAAATTCAACTTCCATAGTGGATGCAGCAATGACAGACTGCTTCACACTTTTCCATGATATTGTTCCCCCAACTAATAGGAACACATAACCTGATGTGAACTTTCTCGTGTCAACACATCCGTCATGATCTGAATCTGAATAACCAATCACCTCTAAACGATCATACCTACGATAAGTAAGCATGTGATCTTTTGTCCCTTGCAAGTACCTCAATACTTTCTTTGCAGCTATCCAGTGATCTTTTCCTGAATTGCTTTGATAACGACCAAGCATTCCAATAGCAAAACTGATATCTGGCCTCGTACAAGTCTATACATACATTAAACTCCCAACAATTGATGCATAAGGAATATCTTTCATTTGCTTACGTTCCAATTCATTCTTTGGACATTGCATAAGACTAAACTTCTTTCCCTTCTGAATTGGAACGATACTTGATGAGCACTTTTCCATTCTAAATCTCGCTAATACTTTATTAATATATACTTTCCGAGATAACCCCAACAATCCTTGTGATCTATCCCGAAATATTTCTATTCCGATCACATAAGTTGCCTCACCCATATCTTTCATTTCAAAGTTCTTCGAGAGAGATTTCTTGGCGTCATACATCAAACCAAGATCATTCGTTGCAAGCAAGATATCATCAACATACAAAATTAGAATAATAAACTTGCTCCCACTGACTTTCAAATAAATACATCGATCAACAATATTTTCTTAAAATCCAAAAGAAGTGATGGTATCATTGAACTTAAGATACCATTGACGGGAAGCTTGTTTAAGTCCGTATATCGATTTCTTAAGATTACACACCATCTGTTCTTTTCCTTCTATGGAGAAACCCTCAGGTTGATCCATATAAACTTCTTCATCCAAATTACCATCCAGAAAGGCTGTTTTCACATCCATTTGATGTAACTCCAAATCATAATGAGCCACCAAAGTCATAATAATTCTAAAAGAATCTTTCTTAGAAACCGGTGAAAAGTTCTCATTATAATCAATACCACTTTTCTGAGTAAAACCTTTTGCAACAAGTCTGGCCTTATGTCGTTCGATATTACCATTGGAGTCGCATTTGGTCTTAAAGACCCATTTACACCCGACTCTTTTAGAACCTTCTGGCAATTCAACAAGGTCCCAGACTTCATTCTGTTCCATAGATTTAAACTCATCTTTCATGGCATCTAACCATTTTATAGAATTATCACTTTCCATGGCATGTGAAAATGAAACTGGATCATCATCAAATCCTAAGTCACATTCTGACTCATGAAGATAAACCACATATTCATCTGAAATAGCAGATTTCCTTTGTCTTTGTGATCTACGTAATTGCGTTTCACGTGGTTCATTTATTGCAGGTTCATTATCATTATTGTGAGTTTCATGGTCATTAATGTGTTGTTCTTGCCCAATATTAGGCTGTTCAACAATGGGAGGAACAACAACTTTACAAGGAGTTATGGGCAAAGGAATTTGCACCCCAACTTCTTGAATATCCACATTTCGTGGTTCTTGGCTCCCACTAATTTCACAATTTTCAATGTACCTAGCATTTCCAGTTTCAATAATTCTTGTACTATGATTAGGACAGTAAAACTTATACCCTTTAGACTTTTCAGGATAGCCAATGAAAAAAAAACCACTGATTGTCTTTGGATCCAATTTCTTTTCTTGTGGATTGTAAACTCTTACTTCTGCCGGGCAACCCCAAACATGCAGGTGCCTTAAACTAGGTTTCCTACCAGTCCACAATTTAAAAGGAGTCTTAGGAACTGCCTTACTAGGAACCCTATTTAACAAATACACGGTAGTTTTAAGAGCGTGCATCCACAATGATGTGGGTAGTGAAGAATTACTTAACATACTCCTAACCATATCCAAGAGAGTACGATTACGTCTTTCTGCTACACCATTCTGTTGTGGTGTACCTGGCATAATATATTGAGCACATATACCACGCTTTTCAAGGAATTTGGCAAACGGGCCTGGACATTGCCCACATTCATTATATTTTCCATAAAATTCACCACCTCTATCAGATTTAATAATCTTCACTTTTCTATCCAGCTGTCTTTCAACCTCAGTAATGAATACCTCGAGGGCATCTACTGACTGAGACTTTTCATTTAATAGATAGATATAACCATAACGTGAAAAATCATCGATAAAAGTGATAAAATATCTTTCTTTTTCGAAAGAGGAAATATCAAAAGGCCCGCAGATATCGGTGTGTATTATTTCAAGAAGCTGTGTGCTTCTAGTAGCTCCCTTCTTTGTGTGTTTTATTTGTTTTCCCTTAATACAATTCACACAAATGTCAAGATCGGTAAATTCCAAATTTGGAAGGATTTTGTTCTTTACCAATCTTTTTATTCGTTCTTTGGAAATATGCCCCAAACGTTTATGCCACAAGAAAGCAAAATTTTCATTCACTAAACCACGTTTAGTTCCAACATTATGATGCAAGGTTAAAAGAGTCTCAGCAAAATTATTATCGAACTTAAGTTTATAAAGACCATCATTAAGGACACCAGAACCAATAAAAAGATTTTGTTTAAACAAACTAAAACATCCACTCTCAAATTTAAAGGAATACCCAACAGAATCAAGTCTTGAAAGAGAAACCAAATTACGAGAAACGGAAGGTACATAAAGAGTTTGAAACAAATCTAAATGGTGTCCGGAATCTAAAATAAGACGATAAGTTCCAATAGCTTCGACTGGAGCTTTGACTCGATTTCTCATGTACACATATTTTTCATTTGGATTTGTGATTCGGGTCGTAAGGAATCCCTGCATCGTATTTGAAATATGAGTGGTGCAGCCGGAATCAAGCCACCAGGTATTATGAGGAACTTCAACTAAATTTTATTCGAAACATACGAAAGCTTTAAACATACCTTTCTTTTCGAACCATGCCTTACGTTTCAGGCAATCTCTTTGAAAGTGTCCGGGTTTCCCACAGAAACGACACTTGAGATCGTTGTGTTCCTTTTTCTGGGTTTGGACAGATGACTCATTCACTTTCAATGGTCCATGCTAGCCCTTTCCTTTCTTTCTTCTGACTTTCTTACCAGCTCCATGATTGGTAACGAGATGAATGGAATGAGTTCCTTGATTCTTAATCTGTGTCTCCTCCTGAACTAACATACTGTGAAGTTCATTCACATTCCATTTGTCTTTCATGGTATTATAGTTCATTTGGAAAGGACCATACTCAGAAGGCAGTGAATTCAAAATAAACTACACGAGGAAGTTATCATCCACAGTCATCCCTAAGGACTTAAGTCTTGCTGCAATATTCGTCATTTCAATGACGTGCTCATGCATTCTACGAGAACCATCAAACTTCATGGTAGTTAAAGTAGCCATTAATGTCCCAGCAAGAGACTTATCAGCAGTTTGGGAGCGTTCTCCCACTGATTTCATGAATTCCTTAGCATTTTTAGTTTGAGGGAGAGTGGACTTGATGTTGTTTGCTATACTCATTCGCATAAGCATAAGGCTTAGTCTGTTCGATCTTTCCCAAGCATTATGGATAGATATTTCAGTGTCGCTGCTAGTATCAGTAATAGCAACAGGCTTTTCAACTTGAAGTGCTAAGTCAAGATCCAAAACACCAAGGTGAACATAGAAACAGACGAAGCATGCGAAAGAAGAGAAGCATGAATAGGTACTGCAATTAGAAAAGTTGATTGGTACATTAACGCTTTGAGATTACATAATTCGGATTCGAGAATAAAGACAATAAATGTACATTGAAATTCTCCTTTGGGCGATCCAACAATGTACTACATTAAACGTAATTGATGCTAAAGGCTAAATATTCTAAATGATAATTGGTATTAAAAATATTTCAATTAAATATGTTCGCCATCTTTGGATATGCTAACACATCTAATAAAATATTTCAATTAACCACAATAATGTTCTTGATCATAAATATAATTGATCTACCTTTGGGTTGATTCTTAAATACTCTATAATCAATAAACGTCAATATACCTAATATTATATCATAATGTCATTTCGATTATAGCATCACATAATTAATTATGGGTAATTGAATTTTCATTTAATTTGACATTTATAATAAACTTTCTAATTTGGCCACTTTGGTGACTAACAAATTATTCATATATAAGTCAAATTAAATAATAAATATTACAAATTAGATAACTTCATAGTTAAGCCACTTTGATGGCTAACTAAATCATCTATTAAAGAACTTCAAATACACACAATAATATTTGAAATTTAATTCAGTCATAATTCATTCATAGTTGTTCGGCATAAATAGATTACAGATAATACATCAATAAAGAAAACATGATCACATAATCGTGAATAGATAAAAATGATAGAACTCATAAAATAAAACTTTTATCAATACAAAATCAATACATTAGGAAATAAAGTGAATATTATTCATGCCAGAACAAATCCATAATTATTGTTCACAATTATTATTAACATGCTAATTAATCAGTGATCAAAATGAACATATATTTCTCCCCTATTTTCATCACAACGTGTTTCTCTAAAACCATCTATTCAGGTAATATCAGTGATCAAAATGAACATATATTTCTCCCCTGTTTTCATCACAACGTGTTTCTCTATAAAATTAATATTTTGTATGTGTCTGTATAATATTTATGTTTAAGTAATTTTTTACACAAATTTTTTAATTTGTATTTTTTTTCTTTATATTTCTTTCTTGGCGCATCCTCTCTCCCCTGTTTTCATCGCAATGTGTTTCTCTATAAAATTAATATTTTGTATGCATCCTCCCTCTCTCCCTGTTTCATCACAATTTTTATTTATTTAAAATTTTAACTTTGGTTTGTTTTATTTAGAGCATCTCCAATGGGACAATGTGAATTCTTAATGACATGGAAAATACAATATTATTATTTAGAAATCTTCTCCAATGGTAAATGTGAATTGTGTACTAGACATTGTCTACATTTTTTCTTGCCACATAAGAATTTTAAGCTTATGTGGCAATTTTTTTACCCCAATTCACATCCCATTGGAGATGCTCTTATTGTCCATGACATCCAATATTATATGTGTTTAAGTAATTTTTTACACAATCTTTTAATTTATATTATGTTATTGATCTATTCTGATCGGTGTTTACATATAAATAAAAAATAATTTTGTTTTCCATACAAATAGAAACTATCCACCTATTAACTAATTCTTTGATACGTTTTTTTTTCATTTATATTATTTGATTCAACGATGATGATTAATTTGTCAACTTGTTTCTAGATATTCATACAAAAGTTTAACATTTTATTATATATTATCATAAAATTTCATATTATTTTTTTGTTATCTATTGTATTTTATAAATTATAATTTTTGACTGATATTCTTATACTTTATTTGTTAATATTGCATATTAAGTTATATTTCCTATAAAAAAATAATTATTTTATATTAAAAATAACTCAAGAAATATATAATTATTTTTTAATATTAAGATAATCTGTTTAAATAGCACACGCAATATACAATGCTATTTACACTACGCAAAGTTGGGATCAAAACGCAACCCGCGTTGCTTGATACGTGTTTTAAAACACTGGGTTTTACCTATACTAATATCTATATTGTTCATCATTCTTAAAAATCTTCCCTTATCATTATTCTCTTCATTCTTGAATGTCCCCACAAACAAGATTTGACATATGAAATTTGATTTTGATTTCTAATTATAATTCTTAATCATTATCGATTTATGTGTATGGTTGAACTGAGATATTAACTGGAGTTTTATAAACTATAAAAAATGAGTTATAACGATTATTCAACCTTTCGCATAGGCAAATGGTACTCTTCATAATTATTTGTATATTGTTTTTTACTCATGAATTAGAAAAGAAATAAACTTCCAATTCTTTTTATATAAGTTATTATTTTTTGCATGTGATTTTTTATTTTGACGAGATTTTCTAAAATTTTGAAAATGCATGATTGTTCTGTGTAATTTATAGTTTATTCCATAAACCTTAAATAATTTTTCAATTGAAATTGTCTTAAGGGTACGGTTATTTTTAGAATTCATAATGATCCGTAATTCAATTATTAAAATTCTTCATCCTGCATTTGTTTCCATTATATCTTCCACCAGATTATAGTGCTTATTTAAATTCTTATCACATTCCGATTTCTTATTTCACAGATTAGCTACATAATTTTGAAGGTAGATCATATATTATTTGATTTATTAATATTATTTACAAGATGAAAATCCAAAATATTTGAAATTTTTGGGATTATTTCAAAGAATTGCAAATAGTACAATGATATGATATTACGAGATGCTCTATGTTTTCAACTTTATTCTTTTTTAACTTATTTGAAATATGTGGAGTTTCTTTATTATTTGCAAAATATGAATTTATTTTGAAAAATATTTGATGTATATTTTTATCAAATCTAACATATCCCTATCCTTATCTTTTATTAATATATTTCACATATAGTTTTAGAAATTTTTTTATATACTTCTCTAGTTGTTTTTATTTTTCACAATAAAATATTTGTCTTTTTGAAATATTATATGGTATAGTATTAAAATTATATTTTATTACATTAACATTATACAAGTACAATAGATAAATACTCAATTTTGTCTATATCACCAATTTTTGGAAATTGTCAGCTTTATGCTTCAATGTGAAGAGTAAAAGTAGAAAATGATAAATAGAGTTAATAAGTTATTTTATAAAAAAAATTTGCGATGGGTAAATTAAATAATATATTTTATTTATTATTATTTATTCATTCTTAAAACTTATGTATTTTTAATACACTCACTATTGTAATATATGTATATATACATCACTATTGTAATATATATATATATATATACATACATATTATATATATGTTTTTTTTACTGGAGGACTCCGACGTTCCGGTAGACCATTGAAGTCAAGCGAACTCCTCCATCTATGGTGTATCGGAAGAAACATTCTAGTACCAAAGTATATTATCTTTCCCAATACGCGCATAGATGGGGTCTCATCATTACATGTGGGACAAGCCATGTAACCTTGCCCGCTCCACCCTGACAGAGTACTTCTTGCTGGGAAGTCATTAATTGTCCACATTAATGCTGCTCGCATGCGAAATAAACCACGATTTTTTGTGGCAGCGTCAAGTGTGTCCACACAATTGACCACAGAATTTTCAATTCATCAACAACAGGCCGTAGGAAAATGTCGAAATCTTTTCCCGGGGATTTAGGTCCAGGTATCAATAGTGTCAGCATCAAATACTCCGGTTTCATGCATAGCCATGGTGGAAGATTATAAACTGTCAATATTACTGGCCACATGCTATACACCTGACTCATATCACCAAATGGGTTGACGCCATCAGCCGCAAGTCCAAGACGAATATTGCGTCGCTCAGTAGAAAACTCTGGATGTCTAGCGTCAAATGCACGCCATGCTTTGCCATCCCTCGGATGAGTCATAACATCTGCACTTGTATGATACTCAGTACTATGCCAACGCATAAGTTTTGCCGTCTCTTCCATTGCAAATAACCTCTTCAATCTTGGGATCATAGGGAAATATCGCATAACCTTATGTGGAATTTTGCTTTTAGAACCTTTTCCACTATTCTCCCGCCAACGTGATTCTCCACAGACTGGACATGTTTCTTTATTGGCATGATCTTTATAAAACAATGCACAATCATACTTACATACATGTATGTTCTTATAGCCGAGACCCAAACTTTCAAGCAACTTCTTAGCCTCATAATGTGAGTTGACAAGTTTCATCGATGGGAATGCGAGTTTCAATAACTTAAGCAACTCATTAAATGATCTATTTGTCCACTTCTCATTCACCTTGATATCATCAAATTCACAAGAAAATTTAATGAAGAGAATGATGAAATCCCTTCATACAATTTAGTGTCCATTGCCTCGTACAAGTTATGATACTGCTCGTCAGGGCTCTCCAACCCATACTCATCATCTGGGTCCACGTCTTCCATCACATTTCTCATTTCATCCATCATTTCAAAGTCAACGGCTGACGGACCAGGTTCGTGTTCTGGTAAATGCTCTCCGTGGTGAATCCAAATATCATATGATGCATCAAACCCATACCTCTGAATATGCATCCGAACAACTTCCAACTTCAGAGACTCCAAATTTAAACACTTGTTGCACGGGAACTTAATCAAGCCCATCCTATTCACAAGAGGCCCACACATGTTGATAAATTCACTCACTCCACGCCTAAACTCTGGTGATATTTTATTTGTAATTCGCGTCCATCTCTTATCCATCACCATATTTGAAAGCTGGAAAAAGAAAAACGACCAAAATAGTTAGGTAAATTCTTAGCTCCTCTATTATAAATTATTTACAAAATTCATCTATTTTACATTTATTTATATATAATATGTATGTATATATATATATATATATTACAATAGTGATGTATATATACATATATTACAATAGTGAGTGTATTAAAAATACATAAGTTTTAAGAATGAATAAATAATAATAAATAAAAATATATTATTTAATTTACCCATCGCAATTTTTTTTATAAAATAACTTATTAACTCTATTTATCATTTTCTACTTTTACTCTTCACATTGAAGCATAAAGCTGACAATTTCCAAAAATTGGTGATATAGACAAAATTGAGTATTTATCTATTGTACTTGTATAATGTTAATGTAATAAAATATAATTTTAATACTATACCATATAATATTTCAAAAAGACAAATATTTTATTGTGAAAAATAAAAACAACTAGAGAAGTATATAAACAAATTTCTAAAACTATATGTGAAAGATATTAATAAAAGATAAGGATGAGGGATATGTTAGATT